>OY293303.1:79305482-79873518 GCA_958502075.1 Orchestes rusci
CTCCATTTCGCTTTGGTGTTCTAGAATTTCATTCATGCGTGCTGCATATTTGGTTTTTATTGTGCCACTTTCAAATTTTCTCAAGTTCCACTTAGTGGTTGTTCCCGTTATCCTCCTTTTTACTTTTTGTGTGATCGTTGCCACCACTAGAAAATGATCGCTATCCGCGCATGCACCTCTGTATGTTCTCACGTCCTTCAAGTCTGATCTTTTCCTTCTCGATATGAGCACATGGTCTATTTGGGTGTAGGTTTTTTGATCTGGTGCTGTCCAGGTAACTTTATGTCGTGCCGGGTGCTTGAAAATCGTGCTGCCAATAATTAAGTTCATTCTAATCGCCATGTTCCATAGTCTTTCGCCGTTGTTATTAGTTTTTTCGTGAATTGTGTGTGTACCCGCTGTTTTTCTTAGGTAATCTTCTTTTCCTATTTGGGCATTACAGTCTCCTAATATAATGATTGTATCTTCTTTTGGTATCTTTTCGTATTCTGCTTCAAGTCTTTCGTAGAACTTGTCTTTCACTTCGTCTTCGGCGTTTTCCGTAGGAGCATATATGTTCAGCAATGACAGGTTAAATGGTTTCATTTCTATTCTCAAATAGGCTATTCTTTCACTTATTGGTTTGAAATCCACTATCTTGTCTTTTAGTTTCTTCATTACAATGAAGGCTACCCCATACTGGCCTTGTTTTTCATTTCCCGAGTAGTATACATCAAAGTTTGCTTCACTTATTACCCCATGCCCCTTCCATCGAATCTCCTGGATTGACGCCACTTCAATTCTATATTTTTCCAGTTCTAGCGCTACTTCCTGCACTTTCCCTGGTTCCAGCATCGTTCTCACATTCCATGTCCCTATCTTGATTTCTTGCTGTTTTCGCCTTTTGTTTGCATTGAACTTTTCAATAACTTTTTTGTCTTTCAAATTTTCTTTGTTTTTCCAATCTTCGTCGTCTCTTTGTTCCTTGTAATCAATATTCAAGTCCACTTCGCTGCCATTATCGTTCCGTTTTTCCAGTCCAGTTTTTTCTTCTGCTAATAGTTTTTTTTACTGCTTGTTCTAGTTATTTTCCTTAATTGTTCCAAGTCACTATTTGTCTCCGGTGACCTATCAGCCATTGTTCGTTTGTATGTGTTTTCAATCTCAATGTCGTTCTCCTCCCTTTCCTGCAAGCTATATCCATCATACACCATCCCATCGACTATAAGTTTGTCGTACTTCAGAACAGCTTTTTTTCCCTCTGCTCTTGCCTTTTTGAGGTGTGGTATCAGAGTGTTCCTGTCTCGTTGAGCCTTTTTCGTGAAGTCATCACTTATCCATATATTAGTTCCTTTTAGTCGTCTTGCAGCTTTTATTATGTCCATCTTTTTGTCCCACTGTATAAATTTAATTAGTATTGGTCTCCTTTTGTTTGGTTGATATGTTCCTATCTTTTTGATTTCACTAGCTGCTGTATCCAGTTTTATGTTGACTCCTATTTTCTTTAGTAATTCTTCTACTTTGGCTTTCAAGTGGTCCGAGTTTACTTCCTCGCTGTCCTCAATTCCCTGTATTATTATATTGTTTCTTTTCATTTCTCGCTCCATCATTTCCATCCTCTTCTCTTGCTCACTTAATTGTTCTCGCAGATCCCTGTTCTCATTTCTTAATGTCTGCATTTCCACTGTACTGTTATCAATCTTGTTTTCGATTGATGTTACTTTATCCTTGAGAAATGCAAACATTTCCTTTATTTCTCCCAAGTCTGTCATTTCTTATTCTGGTTCTCGCACTTCGTAAAGGAAAAAAGCGAAAAAAGTCAACCCGGATAACTTTCCAAGTCCACTACTAAGACTAAGAGTTGTCGTAACTCTTGGCAAAACTGCCGCACACAGGTGTCCAAAGGAACCCACTTCTACGATTAAGTTAATTAACTTTCATCGGTTCTAGTTTCTAGTTAACGGCAGAATGGAGCGCAGCGAATGAGGTTATGTTGGTCTGTTTTGTTTTGATGGTGAGAGATTTGAGAAAGACGTAGTTTCCCGCACTCCAAAAAGATATTTTACACACGGTTCATGATATATGCGTTAGGGAATGTTATCTTCGAGTGTGAATATTCAGTTCCTTTGTTGAAATACGGTGCAATAACTTGTGGGAATAGGCAAAGGCAACAAGTAGCGTAGGCTTTGAGGTTAGCTCAAGAGGGCGCGAAAGTTTCGATGTTGAATAACGCACTTTTCGGCACTATATACACAAGTCCCACTCTCAAAGTCTTATCACTACCCACGAGGGGAGTTTCTTCTCTCCAGTCCAGTAATTTTCCGTTTATAAAACACTCGCTTTTCAACCAATATTCGTAATTTAATCGGGATCTCAAAACAAAAACAATACTCAATCTGTCAACGTCTGTAATGTCTGTAATGTTTTTTATTTTACACTAATACGTTAAATATTATCCAATTATTTTAGTATTTGAGAAGTACCATATTCCTTCTACTACCTTTTTGCCACCATGAGGTGGAGACACACACAGAGCTCTATTTCACCGCGATCGCTAGTATCACCATCAATAATTGATAAATAAATAGCGTTAAATATAAAGTCATTGCTTTTCCATACAGATTATTCTAGATAAAATATGTTTATCTTCCATAGTTTGGTATGTTACTTGATCGTACCTCTTGAAGAAATGTAGTACATGGATATCCACTCTAAATTATTGTGTGAATTTTTTCTGATCCAAAAACTTTAGTCTAACTAATCGCTTGGGGTGAAAATCTGTTTATCATTCATAGTTTGATGTGTAAGTTGATTGCATCTCTTCAACAAGAAACCTCACCTTGTATGTAACAGAAATTTATGATTTGTATATCTCATTAATTTTTTATGTTTTTCAAGGAAAAAGATATTTGAAAAATTGGAGGTGTTTTCAATAACTGTAACGTATACAAGCTGGCTATCAACAGTGTCCACAACTGAGGAAAAATCATTTTTCTTTTAAATAAGGTGAGTCATCCGTCTATTCATTTATTATTTTGTTTCAATCAAATATATACACATTTTTGAAACAATGAAATCATTTCTGTTGGGGGATGTACGTATGTGTCAGAGCAATTATTAATTTAGTAACACTTGGTAATTTACTCGGAAAACTTGTAACAGTCAATTCAAAACAATTTGCATCACCTCAAAATTATAAAAAGGTGACTGATTTTGAAAAATGAGCTCGTTAGGGTGGGATTTGTTTGTTTCAAAATAATAATCGGAATCAAGTAATGATTTTCCAAAAATTATTCACAATTTGAAATCAGTTTAAATGGTGATAATATGTTGTTATTCGATTATCGTGTAATTCATTTTAATTGTTTTCTTCTTCATTGTAGATGATGTCAACATTAAGAGAGCTATGTAGAAGGGTGGTTTGCGAAAATGTGAATGACATTTCAGATTTTTTTATCTTGTCCTATACCATTTTTACCTGAGACTTTAAATCATTATATTTTACAGAATTATTCCAATTATAGGTGGGATTACCTTAATAAAATAGCTTCAAAAGATGAAGTATGTCATTCAATTTCGCTAGAGAATATTATAGATGATTCAAGGATAATTGGATGTATCTGTAAAAGAAACGCGATACTCATCCATAATTGGAATGATCATAGTTTTGAATGTAGGAGATATTGTCTTTGGGTGGAGTATTATGTACTTGAAGATTTTAATATGAATATTTGTAGAAGTTGTAGTTTCTGGTTTATAAAATTTATGAATAATAGATTTAAGATAGTTGATAAGCATTATCATATCGTTGTAACTGTTCGCCAACTTAAGACACGTGTATATAGAAATAAGAAATTTTGGTGTGAAAGTTGTTTCATGCAACTTTTATTTTGCGTAGAGACTGAAGAAAGCTGTAATTACAGATTGCATTCAAAGTTAGGTAAGAAAATATGTTTCAAATCTCTCGATCCAATCATCGATGATTAGTATTGTAAATTAGATATAAATTATTTATTAATTTTAACGCTACTGATTTATTGATCAACTCTATATATATCCACCAAATCTTGAAAATATGTCTTATAGTTCAATAGTTCTCATATTACTAATTTGATAAAATCATATTAATATTTAATAATGTTTTAACGAGTAAATTATTTTGATATACTTATTACAATGATGAAATGAAATGATCTTAGTGTAAATTTATTTCATGAATACCTATGAAATAAAGACTTTTAATTTGATTGTGCTGTGTGTATTTTACCGGATAATTTCTCAGATATGGTATGTCCGTTCTTCTTATTTATTATGAAATGATAAAATCTACTCGTCAGTTGGGCAATTTTATAACACCTCAAAATCTATTTCGTTCTATTATTAGGATATCATTGAACTGTTCTAGACCTTTTGGTGGCGAAATTATGTATCAATAAACAATGATTAGAATAATTTAAAAAAAAAAAAATATTTCATGAATATCAAATTGTGGTTTTTAATTTGACTGTTTTGTGCATTTTACTTGGTGTTGCTATAACATTAACACTGTTTTAGTCTTTTCCTTATCAATAGCAATATAAGTTGAAGTATTTCTTGGAATGATTCAGATCTAAATGTCGGTATTTTCTAATGAACCATAGCTTCAAGTCACTGGCCTTCTTATAAGGTATTTCTTTCAAAAATCTAGCATCAGCTCACCAATTCCAAACATCGCACTCCACCTATTAACTCTAATTGCGAATGATTAAAGAATTCAATCAACAGTATCATCACCATCTACATTTTCAAAAACTAATTAACTCAAAATATGAAGAACCCTACATTTTCCAAATCCCTTATTACAAATATTCGCCGCTAAGTGTCACAATAAACCCCAATCCATACTTTTTTGACCATCTGGCATGAGACCACTTTAAAATCCTCTCCCAAACGCCACACTCAGGTAATCAAGCATCCCAAATACAGCTTTTTGTTGTTCTTGCGTTGAATCTCTATAGAACCCTTCAATTTGTTCTATTTTTGTGTTGAATATAATATCATCATATATACATAATAATTAACATTATATTTTCTTTTCTGAAACTATCAACAGGTGATAAAGGAGAATTTCTAATGACTCATAGTCTCTGGTTAAATAATTAAACTCATCATAAAAATGCTATAACTAATGAAAAAATATACACATCTCTCTCTCTTATTAAATACCTTACAAATCGGAGTACTACTACTTATATGATCTTTCATATAAGACAACACACAATTGTCCATCATCCATCATACCCTATAACCGAGCCTATAACATTCAAATACAATCACGAAATCTGCATTGGAACAATAAAACATCACAAACACCAACGCCACATCAAAAAAAAAAAAAAAAAAAAAAAAACCTTAATTCCTAGAACCCCATATCTCACAACAAAACACCATACGTGACATCACCGCACGCAGTCAACAACACCGTCCACACATCGATCCGGCCAATTATCAAGATCAAGCCTACAAAACATCTCAACGTCAACGTTACATCAAATGCCCACCAAAAACCTGACCTATCCCAAAATCCCTGATCTCCCACAAAACACCATACTTGACTCCAAAATCCCTTATCCTCCCACCAAACACCATAAGCGGCAACACCGCACGACGCAACCGACATCACCGTCCTCACATCAATCCTGTCAATTATCTGTAACAACGCTATAACCCACCCGCCACAAACATCAATGACACTTCAAACGTCAACCATAAAACCTAAAATCCCAAAATCCCTCATCTCCCCACAAAACACCATACGCGACAACACCGCACGACGCAACCGACAACATCGTCCTCACATCAATCCTGTCAATTGTCATCATCAACGCTACAACCCACCCGCCACAAACGTCAATGACACTTCAAACGTCAACCATAAAACCTAAAATCCCAAAATCCCTCATCTCCCAACCAAAACACCATAAGCGGCAACACCGCACGCAGCCGACAACACCGCTCACACATCAATCCCAACTGTCAAGATCAACGCTGCGAAAGGTCCCCCACACCCAAACGCCGGTAAAAAGTGAGGTTATGCACAAAAAGTGAAGCAGCAGAACCCGCTTAGACTATCTACTAACAATCTACTATTTATATTGACTGAAATAATGATTGCCACGCATATTTAACCAAGTCAGTTCTCTTTTACCTCAGAATGCCGAGTCGACAAGTTTGGGGTTTATTCTAGTGCCTTTGAACTTGAATGAACCCCTTACTGCTGCATTTCTCGTTAATGCCCGGATGTTTGAATTAAATGATTGGATTGTATCTAAATCTATTTAAATATTGGAAATAGCGCGGGAAATACTGACTTGTTGACAATATCTCTTATCTTTCATATCCCACAGAGGAAGATGTGAATATATTTCACTTATAAATTTATCAGTTGTCCATTGCTTTGTTTTCTCGTAAAAAATTATACCAGCAATAATAAGGACGTAAAAAGATAATCAAAACCAGCTAACTGACATGTTCACAAAAATACAGGTCTATTCACGCGACTTCGAGCGTAAGGCTGGTCGTCTACTGGAAGCGTAAATAAGCGACACCGAGCTCACGCGACACGAGCGTCAACAAGCGACTATGTGCGGCAGAACCCAATGGACAATTTGCATTCTTGAAATTTTATATATGTATTCTAGACAATATTAGAAAGTCCTTAGCGCAAAAAAAAAATCCGAAATACCCAAAAATATTCTAATTAAATAAAAAAGAAAACGCAAATTTCATAGAAAGATGCAATTTTTTAACATGTTTGGGGCGCTCCGCCATCTCTTAGGAGCCGCGATCAGGGCGAACCCTCTCGGATGGATCAGGCTCCGTACAACCTTCTTCCAAAAAATAGGCCCCATTTCAATCATCAATGAAAAATGTCACTGGCTCTCCTACTATGAGACACTTATAAGTGATATTCACATTTCCCTCTGTGGGACATGAAAAATAAGAGATATATCATTCTCGAGATATTCAAGGAGGGACACTCTGTTTTCCGAAATAGGGTTAACCCAACACAATCGTTTTTTTCATATACTTATAAATTTTTTCTGAACTCTTCACGCTATCTGAATGTTTCTAAATAATATAGAACTTCCGCCTCCATTTGAATTTTATAAACAGAAGACGAAACAGAAATTTAACGACGGAACTCTTTCCAGTTTGACGCCAGGGTCGCCTGTAGTGGACGACCCCTGCAGACTGTAGCACGAAATTGCTCATCTCAAAGCCGCTTGTTGACGCTCGTATCGCGTTAGCTCGTAGTCGCTTATTTACGCTTCCAGTGGACGACCAGCCTTTCCCATTTTGATAGGACCTGCAGCACAAGCACGTCCACGCGCTTAGCAGCACGCTCAAATTAGCTTCTAGTGGACGAGTTAATCATTAAAATGCAATAATTGGGATCTGCTGCACATAGTCGTTTGTTGACGCTCGTGTCGCATGAGCTTGAAGCTACTTATCTACGCTTCCAGTGGACGACCAGCCTTATGGCTCATCGTTGCTCCAACGTAAGCGCCTGAAGCGTCTTTTGCGTTGTATCACAATCCACTCAAATCAAAATGTGCTTTATTGTCCAAATAAAAATAGATCTTATATTGGCAAAGCCAAAGATGAATACCATATATAGTAATAAGATATGTGTTTATATAATGTAAAAAAATAAAACTGTTGACATAATATGTTTATACAGTCACAGTACAAAATGCGCAACAAAATAACTCGTCAAAACCAGCATAAAAAAGAACAAAAAATAATTCAAAAATGGAGGAACTTGTTACAACGTATCACAGATAATCTCTGAAATATACTTCCACCCTTATCAGCAAGGAACTATTTTCTTCTGAAGACCCTATCATTCTTTGTTCGTTTTAGTTCAACAGGAAATGGTTATGTTGTAGATCTTAAAACCATTGAATACAATGCAGTCTTTGACCTCTGTGCTTTGTGGTATGGGTGCTGAATCCCTATTTATTATAGGGTCTGCCTTGCTGGTTATATTTTGATTTTTATCAGTTTTTTTCCGAAAATTGAACTCGATAATTCTGACTAATCAACAATTCGAATCAGACTAACATATACATCAATGCACCTGATATTGTCCACAAAATATTTCAACCAGGCTCAGCATCTCACCCGCCTTGAAAGAACAAAGTAGGTACATTAAAAAATTACAACTGACATAATAAAGTTTTTAAGTTGAAATTGATCAACATTCTTGGAATGACTAAATCTGGAAGTTGAATGTTCCTCAAAATCTGATAGTCTTTATAATAAATAAGTCAACATTTTTTTCCGATAACATTCCATCATTGTTCGATGGGCAGCACACACACATGATCCACAGCACGTGTTGTTATTCGGTTATTCACCTCAACGTCCACCACTCTACCGATCGGATGTCAACTTTCCCAAGATGTAAAGTTGAGACTCTACCCAATGGCCAGCTCCCATATTCATATGTAACAGGCAGGATGTCCATTCGGCCATGCCGAACGTTTCTTCATATGTAACGTGCACGATAGCATGTTGTTGGATGTCACGACTGTTACATAGAATCAACAATTATAAGTTGAGTATCACTAAATTCAATCGAATTATTGAAAAAATTATTTAAGCCTTCAAACATACTCCCGGATATCAATTATCAGGAGGTAGGATTGTCTTGAATTCTAAAATTTGATTCAATCAAATGTTTAGTAGGTTTTTTAACGAAAAATTTCAATATTCTGTCAGGGAGTATTTGAAAAGTCTCTTGATATCAAAATTTACTTCTTCTACTCGATTTAATTTAGATATAATCTGATATTTCAGATTGAAATGAAAGTAGATACATATTTAATTCCAAATAACTTTTTCTTTACATTTTTGGCAACAAATAATAAATATAAATGTAGATCTACATGCTTTAACAAAGACTAAAAGCAAAACACATTTTTGATTTATTTTTTAACCTATCCGTTCATTTGTATAACACCAGTTATAGTTTATGCAATATGTATACATGTATACTGTATTATGTATATTGCGGACATAAAGTATAACTGGTTTTATAGTTTATGTTCCATAACTTATTCGCCATAGAGCAAAAGGTGATAATATAAATGAAAATAAGATTTGATTTGTCTAATGAATGTGGTGGCAGATATTGGTCACTAAAAAGATACAGGGTCTTGAAAGTGAAACTTAATTTTCGAAAAATTTCAATAATTTTAAACGGATAAAGATGACAGATTCAAGATTGGTATATTAGCGTTTTCGAAGGTGAGAAATCCAAATTCGGTATTGGTTCAAACCTAGTTCTTAAAGAGCGCATTCTACGTTGTACTTTCAAGATCCTGTATCTTTTTAACGACTATTATTTGCCATCACATTATTTATGAGGCAAATCTTCTTATTTTCATAAATATGGCGGATAAGTTATGAGACACCCTATATAATACCACAAAAAATAGCTGATAGATAATACAAAGAAATATCAGATTTAATAATGTTATCGAATGTAACAATAATCCATATTACACGAAAATGTATCCTCTATAAAAAAATGGAAATCTGTATGTTTGTCCTTTTATAACTCCAGAACTGCAGAAAGAAGATGAATGAGAATTTGTAGAGATATCAGTTTGTTCAGGAGATAGTCCAAGGGCATTGTTTTATTCGTCAACTTGTGGTGTCTCGTTGTCACCTTTATCCGTAACCATGGGGTATGTGCATTAATCAATACACGTGCCGTTACTACATTGTCTATTATCACAGTCGCATACATCAGTCTTCTCAGTTAGAAGGTTGGGAGAGAAGAGGTCTGGCCTTCTGTTCACGAGAAACTTTTGGTTCATATCAATGCGCATTTGCGCCCTTGCTCTACAACGTTGTCACGACCTCACACCCCCTCACTTAGGTTAAAGTTTTCCCTATTACAATTGTAGGGTTAACTTTCAACTGTTTACAATGCATTATAATACACTACATACATTACAGTGAATTGTTCACAACTACGACATCTAAAGTATAATTACACATTGTACATTGTTTACAAGGTGTGTCGCTTACACTACTGACGTTTACAGTCCTTTCACGACATTAATGGACGTTCACACTCTTCTTGCCAGTTCTCTTCACGGTCCTGTCAACAGTCTTGTTCACGATTCTCTCTGCAGTCCTCTTCACGGTCCTCTTCCCCCCACACATAGCTGCGTAGATGTGCAGGTGTTTTCCGGACTCGGCTTGACTTTCATTGTTGGTCATTAGGCGGATTGTGCCTAAGAGGTTGTCCTTCCGTGCTATCGGCTTGCTGCTTCGACCTGTTAAACAAATTGTTCATTTCAGTGTTTTCATTTACACGAGTGTCTTGTTCCTCTGTCGAGTTGTCGCAACTGTCGTAGTTTTGTTCGTCGTCAGATGAGTCGTCTTTTCTTTCTTCCATTCTTGAATGGGTCGTTACTTCTGTGATCGGCTCTTTTTCTTCATTAATGATGCGTTCATATGTTCGAGGTACATATACCGTTCTTGCATGATAGGGTTTTCATCAGTTTCTTCTTGCATGAGACTTTCCTGTGTATTTGGTTAGAGTGTCTTTTCCACGATTGATTATTGACTTGAGTTATGTAGGTTGACATCCCAATCCGCTTCTTAATGGTCTCTTTTGTCCATTTCGGTTTGTTTGGTATACGATAATCCTTCACGATTACTTGTTCACCTATTTCTTCCTTTCCCATAGTATCTCGCTCGATGGTTTTGAGCTTGTTGCAAGTTGCTAGCTACTTCTGTCATTGGGTTTCTTATCGAATTTCGTAACAAGTCAAATCTTGACGTCAGTGTCAGTTTCCTTCCAAACATGATCTCGGCTGGTGATTTCTTGGTTGATGAGTGTTCTGCTAATCTGTAATTTAGCAAAAATCGGGCAATTAGCGTTTGAGGCTTCTCTCTATTATTTCTTGTGTCGGTCATTGTTGTTTGAATATTTTCACCATTTCTTCTGCTTGTCCATTGCTTTGTGGATGGTACGTTGGTGTGGTAATATGCTTAACTCCGTTTTTTCTGAAAAATATTTTCATATTTTCAGCAAAAAAATGTGTTCCATTGTCAGTGACTACAGTTTTCGGTAAACCAAATCTTGCGAAGCACTCTCTGAATTTCTCTTCAGTTTCTGTTGATCTCATTGAATTGCAGGGAAATATTTCTGGATATTTATTGTAAGAATCAATTATAACCAAATAATAGTACGATTTATCTCCAAGTAATCTGCGTGTATACGTTGCCAAGTTCTCTCTGGTTCCCATGGTGTGTATGCTGCCTTGGGTGGATTAGTCCGATAAGTGAGGCACGGTACACAATATTTTACCATTTCTTCTATTTTTCTGTCTATGCCTGGAAACCATAAGTATCCACGAGCCATAGACTTGATTTTGCCGATTCCAAGGTGTGCTGAATTGTGTAGTTCTCCCAACAGTTTTCCTTGCAGTTTTCCAGGTATCACCACTCTTTGTCCCCACAGAATGATATCTTGATCTAAAACAAGTTTATCCCTTTTAAGAAAATATGGTTTAACATCGTCCTGAATTTTACTCGGCCACCTGTTTTCCAAAATATAACGTTTTACGTTACTCAGTATTCTGTCTTTGCTTGTTTCTAATCTCACTTGTTCATTATCGATTGGCCATTCGTCACTGTTTTTCACAAAATTTATAAAATTACCTTTTTCTTCACGTTCATAATCACGCATTTTTACTGTCAATGGTGATCTTGATAAGTAATCTGCCATATGATTATCTTTACCTTTTATGTACTCTACCTTATAGTTGAATCCTGTTAGATACAATGCAATTCTCTGTAGTCGATTTGCATAGGTGGTAGGTATTTGGTTGTGTTCTCCAAAAACGGTTGTTAGCGGTTTATGGTCTGTTCTCAAACAAAATTGTTTTCCAAGAAGGTACTGTTCGAACTTCTGGACTCCATAGTAGATGGCTAAACTTTCCTCAAGGATGGTAGAATAATTTTTTTCAGCTATAGGCCGTTCCACTCCATCTGGCATCTTGTGCATTAGTACTGCCGCTATTTCTACATTTGAAGCATCTGTCTGTAATATTAAAGGTAATTTTGGATTAAAATGAACAAGAGTGATATCTTCAGTGATTAACTTCTTGACTTTTTCGAAAACTTCTTGATGTTTGTTGTTTGACCATTGAAATCGTGATTCTTCCTTCAACAAAGCATAAAGGGGAGTCAGATGAGCAGCTAAGTTATGGATAAACCTGCTATAATAACCAACCATACCCAAAAAAGATCTAAGTTCTGTCAGGTTTCTTGGTTCTGGGGCTAATGAAATTGCTGCCATTTTGCTATCTAATTTCTGCAATCCATTCTTCGAAATTTTATGTCCCAAATATTCGATCTCCTCCTTGAAGAATTGACATTTATCCAATTTGGCAGTGAGACCAGCATCTTCCAATTTTTTAAGTACAGCATCTAAAGTTGATAAATTTTCGTTTTCGTTGCTTCCTGTGAGAATAATATCGTCTGGAAAATTTATTAGATTTTCCATGCCCCGAAATAGTTATTCTACAAATTTTTGACATTTTGCACTGGCAGGTGATATTCCGAAAGGCATTCTGTTTGGAGCAAAAAGACCTTTGTTGGTACTCACAACTAATAATTTACTGGCTTCATCGTCCAATTCAAACTGGTTATATGCTTGTGAAAGATCAATTTTAGTAAACATCTTACCATTATGCAACTTCGAAAAAATGTTCCTAATAGTTGGTAAAGGGAAAATTACTTCTTCTAAATATGGGTTAATTGTGGCTTTATAATCTCCACAAAAACGGATTTTTCCATTGGCCTTCAACACAATTACTATTGGTGTCCCCCATTTGCTGCTGTCCACTGGTTCTACTATACCTTGGTCTACCATTATCTGTAATTCTTTATCAACCCCGGCTTCATATGCAAATCGTACATTTCTGGGTTTTCGATAAACTGGTTTAGCATCTGGTTTTGTCTGTAAAGATACTTTAGCATATTTATATCGACCTAGCTCATCTCCGACCACAGTGTCTCGATATTTGTCTATACTTCTTCGCACTTAAGGTTTTTGCACAATTGACACATCATTAATTGACTTTAGACCTATACCAAAAATGTTCATAAAGTCACGACCGCCTATTATTGGTCCACCATTGTCTACAATGTAAAATCTTACGTTCCTTTCCCGCTTATTACACTTGACTAATACTGTAACATAACCAAGTGGAACTATCTTCTGATTATTATATCCTGTCAACTGAATACCGTTTCTTTTAATATGATTAATATTTGAAGAAAAGTTTTTATAGTCGTATGAACTCATCGCACTGATACTAGCACCGGAATCGATTTGAATTTCGCACTTTTTACCGTTTATTTCTGCCTCCAGTCGAAATAAATCGTTCATAATGTCTTTTTTATTGTCCATTACATAAACATGATCTGGTTTTTCATTTTCGAAGCTATCTTCCGTATTAATAAAAAAATGTGTCCTTTGTTTACATACAAACTCGATATGACCCTTCTTTTTGCACCTTCTGCACGTTGAATAAGCAAATCTACATACCTCATAGTGTTTCTTTCCACAATGCTTGCAAACCTTCAAACTATTTCTACCATTGTTACTATAACTCGTGTTGGATTTTGTCAATGTCGATGCACCATTGATACCGCCATTATTCCACTTCCGTTTGACATTGGCAAAAGACGTCCTTCGTTGCGGAAATTGATTGCGCACTGGTTCAGCGGTGTTGCCGTTGTTCCTACTTTGACTTTGACGATTGTGGGACTTTGAGATGATGTTGATTTCCTCTTTTTCGGTTGATTCCTTCATCACAGCTAAATCCACAGAATGTTTCATCGCTTGATTAACATCTTCTTCACAAAGTCGATAAAGGATTCGTGTATTCGTCAACCCGGATACGTATTTGTCCTTCAATACATCTTCAAGGTCGTTCCCAAATTTGCAATTGACCGCCATGCTTTTTATTCTGGCATACCATTCGCTGACGCTCTCGCTCCTATTTTGGCGTGTTTCGTCGAATTTCATCCTTTCTTTCCATGCTGATACACGTGGACTGAGTTGTTTCCCTAGTAGATCACGCAATTCGTTGTAGTTTTTGTCCTTAGAAAGCTCTGGATGACACAAATCTCGTAGAGGTTTATAAGTTGGGGCTCCTATCAGGCTGATCAAGGTAGCAGTTTTCAGTTTTTCGTCCTTTATACTGTTCGCAACAAAGTATTGTTCAAGACGTTCGACGTACACGGCCCAATCTTCTAGATCGGTGTTAAACTCACGCACTTGACCCACGATACCAGGTAGCGCCATTTTCTTTTAACACGCGGCGTCGGTTAACTTGAAAGAAAAAAATTTGCAGTCCTCGATTTCACTTTAACCCGTTTTATTTGCTTTAATCTCGTTTATCTTCGTCGCCATTTGTGGTGTCTCCTTGTCACCTTTATTCGTAACCATGGGGTATGTTCATTAAACAATACACGTGCCGTTACTACTTTGTGTATTATCACAGTCGCTTACATCAGTCTTGTCAGTTAGAAGGTTTGGAGAAAAGAGGTCTGGCCTTCTGTTCACGAGAACCTTGTGGTTCATATCAATGCGCGTTTGCGCCCTTACTTTACAACGTTGCCACGACCTCACACAACTCATAGGTGATTTTGAGAAATTAACATTTATACTCAAATTCATGATAAAAAATTACCTTTTGTCAGCATTCACCATTTTCTTTCATTTATTGACAATGACTATAATTTTGTCATTTGATGTTGAGGCATGTTCTATTGGTACGTATAAAACATAAAGCCGCGCTCTCATTATTGAATAAATATTTGCGTTGTGTGATGAGTGTAAATGAGCAATGGTAAGTAGAATAGTAATATTGTATCGAGTAAATGTTTGAGAACAATATTTGTAATATAACTTTTTGTTTTATTAAAATTATTGAATCGGAAGTCTGTTATTTTATATCAACTTATAGACAGTTGAACGGAGTCGAGGGCTTTCCAGCTAGTAACTAATGAATATGAGTGAACACAAACGATTTACTTTTTAGCTTATCAGTTCAATTCAATATCAATTTCAATTAAGTCAAACCGTTTTTGCCTCACGATAAATTATCAGAAATACATTAATTAGGTACTCAACATGATGTTGAAAATTCAATTCCGATATAAAAGGCTTGGACCATTGGAAATCTATCTAAAAGAGGATATCAAACTTTGGAAAAACCGTCATAATCGTCAATTTAATGTCAAGTTACAGAATTTTTGTTACCTCAATAATTCCATGTTAAGTAATATTTAAAGCCACTTACTTGAATAATTTCAATTGATAAAAATATTTCAACTAATATTCTACGCCACTCTACTATGTGCCTCTCATAAATATTCTATTCTCTTTATTGTTGCAATTTAAACGCGGTATGTATACTATTCACATATTAATAGATATGTTACTCCTGAAAAATCAACCCCCTAGAAACCCTCTCAATTATTGCACTTCATTACTTATTACATTGAAAAACCCCCGCAAAATGATAATGATAATTGAATAAAACTCACTTCACTCTGACATATGTGAATTTTGGTGTTGAATTATTTGCACCACTGATAACGTATTAGAAAAATGCTTTATAAACATATTATTTAGTGTTTTTCAACAATTTTAGCAATGAACTTTTATTATCTTATAATTTTGACATAATAATATGTATCAGTCCACTTATTCGATAGAAAGATTTTTTTAATTATTGATGTTGAATTGAAAATAACTCTTTCGATCAATCTACTTCCATTTTAGCAACGGGCATAAATAAAACATCCAACATCCATACAGAGATTAAAAATAAGATGACAAAATATTGTGTGTAGCATAGCATGATAATTATTATTCCTACATCTACCACAAAAATTAGAAAATTGGAAATATCTGGTTTTGCATCTAGGGGCCTCATATGTAAGAGTCTAGATATCCAAATGACTGCTATTGCAACCGTTACGGCATAGCCGAATGGATATCTTGCCGGTTACATATGAATATGCGGCCAGCTCATGGTCGGTGTACCATCGTCTTTCACTAATACGAGTGATCCCAGTTTGAATTTGGTTTCCACCTAAATCTGGTTTGCAGTTTGGATAGGTATTTCCCTTGCCATCAACGCCAAAATCGACACCAAAATTGCGCCTCGATTTGTGTTAGGACAGTTACAAACTGTTCAAAAGTTAAATGATTCTCACCTATGAATGACTCTTTTCAAGTGGCTTATTGCCGATTCAATTCCGGCCTCCCAAATATCATCAAAACTGGGAGAACATGCCATGATGGTATTAAATTAGCCTTATTCAGTTCTGCGTATTCGCGCCCTTAAAATTTGACCCATTATCTTAATAAATATCTTAGGGTTCACCTCGTCTACTCATGAACCTATTTAAAGCTGCTTAAAATGCATGCTTAGTCAAATCATTTACAAACTCTTTATATACAGCTTCAGTTCTCCTGCACACAAACAGACAAATGTATGCTTTTAAAAGTGTCGCACACTTCAAAAGAAAGGGTACGCCAAAATCCATACCAACATCTGTAAACATAAAATTAGGATCAAGGTACTCTGAATTGGGGTGAACACGGGGGTGAATCTCCCATTACATAATTTTCATCTTTGGGATTGGCACGAAAACATAATATGATGAAATTCGGAAGAACATTTTTACAACCAATTTTGCCCGATATAGACCAAAACCTGTCTCTCACTAAATATAGCAAATTTTTGACCCAACAATGCATTTAACGTTCGTGCTCGCTCTTGTTTCAGAATTCGTTTAGTTAAAAAATGACTTCTTGGTAAAATCATGGGATGTTTAGCTTCATAAGGCTGACAAGCATTTTTGATTCTACCACCCGTTTTTCGTCTATTGATCTATTGGATTCATTTCTTATCCAACCTAGAGCTACTGTAGAATCACTGCAATGATAACAACTTGTGGAATTATTATCCCAAGCAACACAAAATAGCTGAATAGACGTCTTTTTTTTGTCATTACCACCAGTCTATTGATGGTCTATTATCTACTTCGATTATAGGTTAAAATGTCCGCCTGAGATACGTTTATTTATACTATACGCTTCTACTTATTATAGACGGTTATGAATCACGTTTAATAAACATAATAATAATACGTTGATACTTCGGATATTATATACCTACCAATTATTTAACCTCCAGATGAAACGTATAATATTCAAAAATATAACACGTATATCTTTTATACATTATACACGTATATTATACTCGCATATTAAACGTGAATTAAACGAATATGATGTAAGCATAAATGAATGTTTATGAAAGTAGTTTAATTTCAATGTTTATTCAACGATAATTGGACAATAATGGACAACACGTGTTGAGCGTAAATGAAAGTTTATTTCATAAATTTAACAAAATACAATACATCATATTTATAAACCTTTTACTTTTTCGATGATTCGAATCGTTGTTCTGACAACTTTAGCCAGTCCTGGTAGCATGATCATAAGTTACCCACACAATCCATCGATCGGATTCCCGAGCGCGTGCTTATAAGTTACCGACGTAATTCTTGTTTTATGTCTGGAACATATGATTGATCTAAGAGTGAAATGTATCATATAGAGAAATGTCGCTGAGGCGACATCAAATTTCTTGCCAAACACAAACTAACCCAATCTAACCCAAACTGACCCGACCTAACAAAAAGTACAGAAATATAATGTTAATTTAACCGTTCTAATATTTTTGCTTTCAATACCATACTCATTCGGAGAAAACAGCACGAGTGAATGTGTATAAGTTACCGACAAAATCGCAAGTTTACGTCTGTTATTATATAAAATCGTTCGGCAAACCGAAGAGCTTGTTTTTGTCGGTAACTTTATGAATATGCGTCCTGGCACGCCTGCCCGATAATCTTGTCCGTTCCTTTGGGTTTGAAAGAGAGTTTAGCTGCCTCTGTGAAAATAATAAAAATATGTATATTATGATTCAATTTCAATATTGAGTTTTGATTTGTAGCGGTCCGTGGTTTAGAGACACTACTAATTATTGATAATACCGTTTATCTTCTCAGATATAAACTATTTAACATGAAATTCAATAAAATTAACTAGCGCGAAACACAGCGTGTCAAGATCAATCTCTCTGACTTTTTTAACCATCATCTTGACATCCACATTTTGACTTGTACATGAACCATGTTCATTTGGGGGTGTCACAAGGGCGGAATGGTAAGAGTTGGAGTCGCCACATCACCCCCTCGGGGTAAGAGTTGAGAGGCCAGGTCGCAGGAAGTTCTTGAAGTTAACTCGACGTCCTGATCGGGTAGTGATGATTGTCGTCGGAACAGCATCTGATGGCTGGTCGTCATCCTTATTCGTCCTCTGTGTTGATCCAGTTGGTTCATTCAATACAACAGCAGAATCATCGCTTGATCCATTGTAGGACTATTGGCATCGTGGACTGATAGATCGCAAGAGCCGTACCGTCTACGTCCAGAACGTATGCGGGCTTCACTCGGTCGATGCTGACGGTTACCTCCTTCAAACCACGTCTGACTGTGATTGTCTTGTCAGAGCGTTTAACAACAGAGTAAGGACCAGTGTATGGCTGTTGAAATCATCCATTACCTAGTATTATTTCAAGTGTGGGCTGTGTGTGGTGATTGGATATAGTGGCTTGAAAGAGCATGGATTAAAAATGATTGTAATAATAATCCACACAACTTAATACTAAATCAAATTTCTCCACAAAAATAGCCTGTAGATTTGAATATATATTCATACTTACAGTTTGTTATCACAATATTAACAGCAATCACAGCTCTCTTCACATTAATAATCACACTGAAACCACTGAATATTACCGTTGATTGAATTCAATCAACGATATTACTGAACAACCAAAGCCGGCCGGTTTTCCGATAAGTTATGGCCGATTCAGGCCGAATGCCCATCGCCCATCCACATCATCCATTACCTAGTATTATTTTAAGTGTGGGCTGTGTGTGTTTATTGGAAATTGTGGCTTGAAAGAGCATGGATAAAAAATGATTGTAATAATAATCCACACAACTGAATACTAAATCAAATTTCTCCACAAAAACAGCCTGTAGATTTGAATATATATTCATACTTACAGTTTGTTATCACAATATTAACAGCAATCACAGCTCTCTTCACATTAATAATCACACTGGAACCACTGAATATTACCGTTGATTGAATTCAATCAACGATATTACTGAACAACCAAAGCCGGCCGGTGTTTCGATAAGTAATGGCCGATTCAGGCCGAATGCCCATCGCCCATCCACATCCCACATCCTCCTATTTCCGACAACGCCTCGCACAGAAAAGTAGCACCTGCAGAGAATTGCGCTTGCGTCTTTTGCCACCGTTGCAAATAATTTGCATAAGAATCAGTTATTCAAAGATGCTGTAGGTGAACTTCTCTCTAAGTTGTCAAATGAGACAGCTACAAGCCGTCAAACTTGATGTCACTAAATTGCCCATTACTTCGAAATTCCTCAACCGATTTGACTGTTCTCTAGCTCATTTCCAAGAAGAAAATCTGTTTTTTCTGGTGCATGTACTCAAGGTCGATTTTATCTGCTTCAGCCGACCTCACAACATGAATTGTGAAAGTGAAACCTGTATTTGAGGTTTTTTCGAAATTTTCAAATGCAAACCAACTAAATCGTGCTATTTGGATAATTTCCTATCACTTTCATAAAGATCATTTACTTTTGAATCAGCCCCTATACATTTGAATGTTTCAAAAGGATACACATCAGATTTGTTTTGATTCGCGTTTAACATGTTCTTCAGTTGATGTTGAAAAGAAAAGCCCATAGGTGGGAATGCCAACTATTTTCCGGTAAACACCTTATTCCAAAAATATAAAAAAAATGAAATTGACCAAAAAAAAAACAAAAAAAACTAGTGCTCAAAATCTCCACCGCTGTTAACGCGATAGAGGCATCTATTTAGTGGGTTTGCATTTGAACATTTAGAAAAAACCTCAAATACAGGTTTGACTTTCACAATTCATGTTGTGTGATCGGCTAAAGCGAATAAAGTAAATGCACCAGAAAAAGAAAATTTTCCTCTTTAAAATGAGCTTAAGAACAGTAAAATCCGTTAAAGAATTTCAAAGTTATAGGCAATTTAGTAACATCCCACATAACAATGAAAGCATAGTCATATCTTCAGCATTTACTTAGAACGTGCGTCAACTCATATGCTCACGCGTATATCATAAGCATGCTCTACGAATGTAGGTATACTCATGTACCAAATATATTCTTTAACGTATATGCGCTAACATAATTATTTTCAGCATGTGCCAAGAACATTTTACCATATTATGTTTATAAATGCTTGACAGGATATAATCTTCACCATGTGTTAGAACGTGCGTAGAATATGCTTTTAATATTTAAAATGAAAAAAACATCCCTTTCAATCCATCCGATCAAGTTTTTTCAAAGAATACAGGACTAGGTAGTTAAGTGCCTATCTATAGGTACCTCTTGTATGAACAAAAACATACTACAATCTTATTTGTATACGGTGTCTACGTATTTATCATAAGTGAGTAACTTGGAGTTCTCCTGTTTCTACAATATTTTTTACTTCGTCTGTGGTCCGTCTGCGGGTCTGCGTACTCGTCATAGTCATGAACAGCGTTGCCAAGTGTAGCTTGGCATAACAATTATTACGATCATGATTCTGGATTTTTGCAATAAAATACTATGGTAAAAGCTCTTTAATAAATATTGAATAGATGTAATGTCAAATAGGATAACCACCATTAAAAATTCCAGTATGAATAAAGAGAGTTCTTTTTTAAGTGAAAAATATGACAACAGTGCCGCTTATTTCCTTAGTTGCTCATGCGGTCGAGCGGCACGCCATTTTGATGTTTGTGAGTGGTCAGGAGTGGTGTGGTTAGTTTTGTCAAAAAAGTTTTGAACGGTTGATTGTATCGGGTTTCTAAAATTTTGTGTGATTTATGTTGATACATTTGTGTGTGTTTTATGTGATTAAAATGTGGAATCAGAAGATTGATGAAGTGTCCTGTGCCAAAGATTTGCTATATAGTCTATAGTAGTCGGTATTAGGGTCAAGTTTATAAGCCTCATAACTTTGTATGTTTTTCGGATTGGATTGATAGACCATATACCTGATGGTAAGTGATTGGTTGTGATCAGGCTTATTGGAAAATAATGAATGCTTCCTCAATAGATAGGTACAAAATGGCCGGAAAAACTCGCGAGGCAGGACTGCTTACTTTGGATGACAACTTTGAAGAGTCAATTTTCCACCTGTTTCCCCAATCTCTCATAGCTGTGATAATATTGATTCAGTTACTCTAGCGATCTTGTACTTATTGATGTTAACGAAATTATGTAATAGTTCACACGTCATATTTTTTCTAACTAGAAATAATTAGAGTCTATATTCAATCTTGGTATTACTTATGTGTATTATGTTCTTACAATAGATCTGGATCTGTATTTAGATTCAGAATATCTTGATTTATTTTCAGTTGACAAATTCGTGACTTGAATTTCATTTGTTTATAGGTACTTGGCAAAAATAAAACACTCCAAATAATATACGAGCTGATTTTATTTCTAGGAATGTTCAAAGAATATGCTGAAGTATATAAAAGAGGATATTCTTGGTATATTTTGGCATATTCCTGGAACATTCCTGCTCAAAGTTCCATAGCACATGCTACTTGCGGCCAAAAGATAATGCTCAGCACCTCCCCAGTATACAGGGTTATTCACGTTATTCGATACGAAACATTATGGCTGAAGTATCTGATTTTGAAGAAGTTTTTTTTCTGGATGGATAGGAACCCATTAAGGCTACATTTTAAAAATATTTTCCTGTTATACAGGGTGTCCCTGAAACACGAAACTTATCAAAGTTGTATTTTTTTAAATGGAATACCTTGTATATTATTTCATTTTTGTTTTGTATGATCAAAATTAAGGTAAGTTTGATTGAGGTATAATACACCTAAACCTTATGGTTTTTGAAATATCTTCAATTTTGCGAAAATGTAGTATTCATTTTAATGCTTAATTTCTCAGCTGTTGTTTTTTTTTTAACCAAATTAATAATCAAGTCTACCAATTGATCAAGTTTGATGTCACACTTATGAAACTTTTAATAACTTATACAGGGCGTCTAAAAATTATGGTTAAATAATCAATATCTCTAAACGGTAATAGATTGTTTAATTTAAATGGGATACCCTGTATTTCATGTCAACAACAGATGTAGAAATTAATTATCTATCAATTATTATTATTTGTTCCTATAGCTAACTTCTCACGTTTTCAAGTAAAGCGAAGAAAAAAAAAAAAATAGGTTTCTCATTAACACCAATAGATGGAGATGCCGTCTCCAAACCCTCGTTAGGAACATTATTTCACCTACGATTTTTTTTTTGAAATGTGAAGAGGGGAAATGTGTATTTTGAGGCCATCCGTCGCTCAGTTTTTTTCAAAATCCAAGGCCTACTAAGGTAAAATGCTTCCTGGTGCATAATAAAATTAATCGTAAATTTTGAATATCTTTTCATGAAATTTGGTACAGATCCATTTCAGGGTATGACGAATACAGTGGCGAAGGCAGATTTAAAAAAAAAAACGCTAATATATATTCTTGATTTTTCAGCCTCTAGATATGATCCTACCTACTGAGGTAGGTTTTTTATTTGTATTGTATAACTCTAACCATTACATGTTTTGAAAGCTTTGTATTTCATTATTTCTAATTAGAAGAAATCTTTCCATACACCCGCCCCCAAAATCATTCGCCCCCTCGGAGTTACAGGTCACGGCCCGCCACTGGCAGAAGCCGTAGCATAAGTTACCGTTTTTGATTCATAAACTTATTTGATTTTCTCTTCTGCAAAATCTTGTTGTTTAGTGAGCCTACTAAATTGAAAATCGTTCAAAAAATATCCAGTAGTTGTTTTTGCGGAAGCATCGAAAACTTCGCGACATCTCGTAGTGAGACTACTATTTCTGATAACTGCATGGTAAGGGAGATGAAATCAGTAGCCTTCATTTCTATCACAAATCTCTGATCTATGATTTAATTCCAGATACTCAGACATGAAGGCGACATACTTCGCTTTTAAACTGGGATTCCTGATTTTATCTCAAGAGATTTGAATATATTATGTAATGCCATATCATAAGATTCACCCAGTAAGTTTGAAGATTCTTTAAATAGGATCTTAACTATAAATCTACCTATATGATCTCTTTATTTATCATTTATGAAATAATTTTCACAATATTTTTCAGAATCTGTCATACTCATTTGCTTATTATTGAACTCTTATTCAATTCTCCAAAATTTAAAAATTTGATTATCAATCTAGTTATTACAATCCAATACACTCAAGCAATCAAATGATCTTTGTGGTAAAAATGAGTCTAAATTAAAATTTCTTGCTATTATGTAGCTTAATCTAGTTTCTCGTAAAATGGGCATATTTTTGCCAAAGCATATACCAATCCAAAATTGACCAAAATATATTAGATCCTAATAAAACTTCAATATCTCCAGACATAGTGAAATTCGGATCTGCTAGATGCAAACAAGGGAGTATTTCAAGAATATTCTTATTAAATGGGAGTCGATCGGTTATACGTGGCAAAACTAGACAAATCAAATTGGTTTCAGATTTTTTAAAACATGACTTTATTAGTGGAAAATCGTCCATTTTTCTAAGAGGGCCTCTCATAAATTTGATTGTCACATTCACTTTATAAGATATATTTGTCATACTGTCACCCAGTCCTCTGATTGCGAGATTAATTTCATGATAAGGTAGATTCAGCTGTGAAAAGCTTTTGACAAATAAAATTGCTATGATGGGATCCACTATCCAGTAAGGCTCTCGCTGTCACACTCTGACTAGCCATTTTCTAATCGGAAAATCGCATTTGTGAAATCCGAAAACTCATTTAATCCCAGACAATTCCAAAGCAATAGGTCTGCTTTGAGAAAGAATAATGTCGTTTGCTAGATATTATTTTTCAAGTTTAATTTCACAATATTAACTTCATATTTGAAAATATGAATAACACCTACTCTAAAAAAAATTATGACTTAAATTTCAAAATTGAAATGTGCGTTCTTATTGGGACACCCTTTAGAATAATTGGGGAGCTCGGATTTTGTTCACTTTTTCACATTTTCCTATACTTTGTGTTGTGATGAAAAGATAACGTTTGCTCACCGAGCAAAATTTGTTGAATCCTTATCTATTTAGCTGTCAAATATTCGGCTTGGAGCATACCGCGCTAAATCCAGTTCTGCTATCGAAGCCCGTTTAATCCGCTTATGAAAAAAAAAAACGGAATAACCAAACTATTTCTCTTTGTGGATGTCTAACATTTTATTGGTTTATGAGATTGGGAAGGTAAGGGAAAGTCACTGAATGGAATCAGTTTCTGTGTAGATTTTGGGTTGCATATCTACTTATCTTTGTTCGGAGATAAAACTTGGAGATGTTCAAGAATAACGGATTTTCTTTAACGCCAGGGTTCAACAGAATACCAAATTATGCCATGACAGACAACGAAAGTTTGGTACATCTTATTTTCTCCCAAAACGACTTTCTAAGAAGAATATTCAAGTGTGCTAAGCCATGTTCTTGAAGGTACTTGATATTCATAAGGATGTAGTCAGACGTGTAGCGAAAGTTTGTTTCGATGGTAAAATCCCAATGGAACGTCGAGGAGGTGACAGTGTTACCGCGAAGTACACCGATAAAAAAAAATATCAGACAATTTGTGAATGGACTACCCGCCAAGGAAAGTCATTATAACAGACAAAAATCCAAACGTGTTTATCTGGTTTGTAGCTTGATCAGGGCCGTAACTAGACTAGTTTGCGCATCTGGCAGTAGTCAATGTGCGCCCCTATAAAATTAAAAGTTGCATAGAATAGCGGCGCAGGCAAATTTTTGTTGATGCGCATTCGCCATTTTACTAATTCCGCCCAAATCAATCAATACATTATAAGTGGTTTCAAATTTTCAAACAAAAAAACGAGACTTGTTCTGAAATCTCATCTATGACTCTTATGCGCTCTTGCCTATAATGTTTAGGTATTGTGTATAAAATATAAAAAAAACAACATAATCTTCCGACAAAGAGAAAAGAAGGTTTCTCTATGCCTCTGAATTATTCAGTAAAAATAAAGTATTTATTGACTTCAACAAACCAAAAATGATAAAATAATTCTTCGTATAAACTAAACGTGAATAAATATTTCTTTAGCAGGTCTCAAGCTTATTGCAGTAACCGTAAAAATAAGAGCAAACATTATTAAATAAAAGAAGGAACATCAAAAATGTGATTTGGAATTATTAATAAGTGGGTATAACAATAACGTCGTCGATAATAAATTCGACTAGTATATTCATGTTTTTCTCGCAAAGCTAGAAAACTCGACTTCTTCTCCGGATATCAATATCAAACATATGACATCCGCAGCATTATTCTACAGCCTGTCGATTAGGGGCAAATGAAACATAAAGTGGAGAAAGCAATGAAGCGCCACAAGTTAGCTGAACGCCCCCTCAAGCTTAGAAATTGACAGTATGCAAGCAGAAATTCGATATCGGCTTGAAGCACGACTTTGAACACAAATTCAATGTAGATGGTAGCATAATATGATTCCCGTTTGTTAAGTGGAACTCTGTCAAGTTACATTACGCATTGAGCTGAGTAGGGAGGGTAAAAATACATCGATAGATTTAGAACATCAATTTATTGAAAATGAAAACTTTGGGCGTTAAGCGCCCCTTCAGCTGTTGCGCCCGTGGCAAATGCCACCTTCGCCACGCCCTAGTTACGGCTCTGAGCTTGACCATGAGAAAGTTATTTGATATACAGTGCGGCTCTAAAAGGTCCCCCCTCCTTTTTTTTAATGTGTGCACCAAAAATTTTAAAACTTGGCATACTTCAATTGCTGTTTAAATGCTACTTTTTGATGTTACTGACGTTCTTTTAGTATTCAAGATGGCGGCTGGGCGCCATTTTGAAACATTTTTTTGAATTGAAAGGGGGGTCGTGTGACACATCATTCGAAAGGTCTTATCGAGTAGATTATTGTCTGAAAATTTCATAGGCTTAAACGCATCCGTGCGGATATGACAGCCTGCCAAACTTTTAGTTTTTAAAAATGTCGTTCACATTAAGTTTCAATTTTTTAACGAGCTGACACATCAGATTCCGGAAAAATGATGGTGAACCTGAGCAAAACAGTACAAAATCACAGCTTATTTATGTTTCACGATTTATATTTCACGACGTATTCAGAACTGAACTCACTCGGCTTGAAATGACGGATCTCATTATATACCCTTGCCAGGATTGGAAGAACATTCCAGATAATTCTAGAAAAGCGGAGAATGTTCGACGCCATCTAGCCTTGCTAGAATGTACCAGAAGAAGGCAATTCTACACACATGGTGAATGCGCCCAACATGTGCTAAACACATGTTTCGTCACATTGCCCCCTTCTTAAGGCAATTCGTCCCGAATTGCCCTCATGTCGGTATCGGCAACTGTCCCCAGACCAGCAGCCTGATGTCCTATGGAAGTAGCAGTCCACCGTCCTCTGGTTCGTCCTCCGGAAAGGATAGCAGCATACCAGGATGTCAATGCCGCTTCCTTTGAAGATCACCTCCAGCATGCCCCTTCCTACTCTCCAGTCCAGTTGGTTGTTCGTCATGTTCGGAATTGCCAGATGTGTCAGGTCCTGTGACAGCATCAAGCTTCTCAGCTGATGAAGTGCCCTCCAAACATCACTATAGCTGGTCCGATGTTGTGGAAGCTTCTTTGTCACCAGGTAAAACAGGTATCTTGTCCCTGTCGAGGCTTGAAGCGTCTTCCCAACCTCTGGCCTTTGTCGTCGCAGATGGTCCATTTGTCCGAATTTTCCCTTGAATGCAGCAGCAACTCCAGTCCTTATGCTGAGGTCTTCAGTGGCCGAATGAGCTAACGCGTACTCGGCCGGTGCGTTGAACAAATCCAGCTGCTGTTCTCGAACGACGTCATTCAGGACTTTCCGGCGGTTGAAATATAAGGACATGAAGGTTTTCAGGGACATGTCCACCTCGGGTGACTTGATTTGCCTCACGTCAAACGGTTAAAATGAACAACCTTCGGCTTCCCTCGTGGTGGTTTCCTTATCCGGTAGACGACGTCATTGATTCGCTTCAGAATCTCATACGGGCCCTCCCAAGAACTTTGCAGTTTTTGGAAGAATCCACGTCGCCTCTGTGGGTTGTGAAGCCAAACCGAATCCCCAACCTGGAACCCTCGTTCTTCGGCCTTCACGTCGTATGCCTCCTTCATCCTGTCGCTGGCACTTTGGATGTTAAGTCGGACTCGTTGATGGATATCGTCCATCTTTCGACGAACATCACTTGCGTAGTCTTCTCCAGCGACATCCTCACCAGGTGGACAGCCAAACTTCATCGCAGGGCAGCCGGACTTCATGACCCATGATGATCTTGGGAGGTATTTCGCCCGTCGATTCATTAACTGCTGACCTGTACGGCATGAGGAATAGGTGAAGATGTTGATCCCAGTCTCTTTGATGGTCAGAAACAACTTTGGCCAAGTGTCGATTGATGGTTCGGTTCATTCGCTCCACCATGCCATCCGATTGTGGGTGCAACGCCGTTCTCCTTGTCTTCTTGATCTTCAAGACATCGCAGACGTTCTGAAATAGAGTCGATTCCAAGTTCCTGCCCTGGTCCGAATGCAGCTCCAACGGGACACCAAAACGGCAAAACCATTACCTAATCAGGACATCGGCAACGGTAGCTGCCTCCTGGTTTGGCAAGGCATACGCTTCAGCCCACTTGCTGAAGTTATCCATGGCGACCAAGATTTCCTTTGTCCGATTCAGGAAACCGTCCAGCCAAGTCGATCGCGATCCTTTCAAAGGGGCTTCCCACGTTGTATTGACGCATAGGAGCTTTTGGACGTTTTTGGGGTCCGTTACTTGCCGCACATACGGCACATTTTCTGCACCATTCCTTCACATCGGCTTGACAGTTGACCCAGTAGAACCGCTCTCGCAGTTTTCCCAGCGTTTTCCTTACTCCTAGATGCCCACCCGTGACGCCATCGTGGACTTCCCTCATCACTTCTGTCTGTCGGCTTCGGGGAATCACTATCTGCTTCCGATCTTCTGTGCCATTCAGATTCTTCACCACTCTTTTTAGGATGCCGTCATCAAGAACCATCGAGTCCCATTGAGCCCAGTAGGACTTCGCGGTGGTCGAGAATCGCGCGACTTCTTGCCAGGTTGGTCGTTGGCCCGCCTGTTTCCATCCGATGACAAGCTTCAGGTCTTGATCTTTCTCCTGGTCCTCTCGAAGTGACCTGGTCTGCCAGGAATCATCCACCACAGTCGTCCTGCAAGTGCTCGCTTCCTTCTCCTCGGCTCTTTGAGTGCTTACATTGTTCTGGACAAGGTCTCCTCGACAGAGCATCAACGTTGTTGTGGCAGGATCCGGCTCGATGTTCCGTGTCAAAGTTGAACTCTTGAAGTCTCTCAATACAACGAGCAACTCGACCCTCCGGATTCTTGAACTGTAGGAGCCATTCGAGCGCGGCATGGTCGGTTCTCAGCAGAAACTTTCTCCCGTAGAGGTACTTGTAGAAGTGCTCTACCCCTTTGACTACTGCCAGTAGCTCCCTTCTCGTGACGCAGTAGTTCCGTTCCAGCTTCGACAAGGTTTTGCTGAAATAGCCGATCACCCTTTCATGTCCCTGCTGGATCTGGGACAGTACTGCACCAAGTTCTACATTGCTGGCATCTGTATCCAGGATGAAGTTTTCCTCAGATAGTGGGTAGCCTAGGATGGGCGCGCTGGCAAGTGCCTTTTTGAAGCCTGTCAAAGGCCTCCTGACAATCCTTGTCCCAGTGGAAGCGTCTCTCTGCCTCTGTGAGCCTGTGAAGAGGCCGGGCGATGTTCGCAAATCCCTGGACATAACGCTGGTAGTACGTGCACAGACACAGGAAACTTCTTAGCTCGTGGAGGTTCTTTGGTACTGGCCACTCCTTAACTGCCTCCACCTTTTGCTGGTCAACGGCTACTCCCTCAGCCGACACGATATGACCCAGGTATTGTACTTCTCTCCAGAACAGTTGGCATTTCTTTGGACTCAGCTTCAAACCGGAACTTCTGAGTCTCTGGAATACCTCCTCCAAGTTCTTTAGATGGTCTACAAATGATTTGCCAACCACAATTATGTCATCCAGGTACACCAGGCATGTTGACCAGGATAGTCCTTTAAGAACAGTCTCCATCAGTCGCTCGAACGTAGCAGGTGCGTTGCATAACTCGAATGGCATAACAGTGAACTGCCACAGCCCAGCTTCAACGCTGAAAGCAGTCTTCTCTCGATTTTCAGGGGCCATTTCTACCTTCCAATATCCGCTTTGAGGTCCAGGGTTGAGAAGTACTTCGATCCGGCTAAGGTGTCCAGAGTGTCGTCGATCCGTGGTAGCGGGTAGCTGTCTTTTTTCGTCACGTTGTTCAGCTGACGATAGTCCACACAGAATCGAGTTGAACCGTCCTTCTTTTTAACCAGAACAACTGGCGAAGACCAGAAGGCTCGATGACACCGCCTTTCTTCATGTCCTTGATTATCTTGTCCGCCTCCTCCTTCTTGGCCAAAGATAGTCTTCTAGCTGTTTGGCGGATCGGTCGTGCTCCCTCTGTGTTGATGGTGTGCCACACCACGTTCGTTCAGTCCTTTTCGCCAGTCCCGTTGTCGAAGATGTCGCCGTACTTTCTTATCAGGTCTCTCAATCGTTGTTTTTGTCTCTTATCCAGGTCTTTTGAAGAGGTGATAACTAACTTCTCAATCTCTCCGGTGAACTCAGAGATAATCTTCTCAGTCTCACATAGCTGTCGCACCACGGACAAAATTGAAGAGCAGAGTCCCAACGGCGTTCCCTTCGCCAAGCTCACTAAGTGATAGTTGACGTTCATCACTCTGACAGGCACAGTCCTCTCCACTTGTACCAAGCTCTTTCCACAAGCTAGATCACAGCTTATTTATGTTTTACGATTTATATTTCACGACGTATTCAGAACTGAACTCACTCGACTTAAGATGACGGATCTCATTATATACCCTCGCCAGGATTGAAAGAACATTCCAGATAATTTTAGAAAAGCGAAGAATGTTCGACGCCATCTAGCCTTGCTAGAATGTACCAGAAGAAGGCAATTCTACACACATGGTGAATGCGCCCAACATGTGCTAAACACATGTTTCGTCACAATGATAAAATATCTGTGCAGCTAATTAAAAATATTTTTTTCATGGCACAGCCACTTATCCCAGCGAAATTTCTCAAGAACGAGAAATAGTCAATACATTGAATCATTAGAATTAGATAAAAGCATCTGAATTATCAAAAAGTCAATTCCAAAAAAAAATCAAAACAAATAACTGCATGTGACGTCACGTTTATAACACTTCCGGTTTACTACAATCGGTTGCTATAGAAACAAAAAACGTAATTTCACGGTTCAAGACAACCCAACAAACATCGCGCCAGAGGAAAACCGGTGGTCTGATTCCGCCTTCGAGAGTGCGCCCTAGCGCCCCGGACGCGGATGGCGGCGCGGGATGCAGTACGCTCATGACCGCTTGGGCGTTAGTTTGCCGCTCAGCGGATCTCCGTTAGAAAACCAAATTCCCCAAAGCACCCGCGAAAGGGCGCTGGTGGAAATCTGGTGGAATACCTACCGTTTTAGACGTGCTTTCGAAGCGCGGCGCTCCCGCTCCGCTGGCGAAAATCCTCGATAATTCAGTCCACCTTGTTATTGAAATATTATACGGAATGTCTATTTGAAAACTTCTAACATAAGTATCCCGCAAAAAAAAGTTGGAAAAACATCGTTTGAAGATGGTAGGGGGAAATAGGAACCTCAATAAATTAGAGGCAACACCCCAAGTTTGGAATTTCAATTGGCACTACCCTTTTGTGATGCCTTGAATGAAATATCATGCATTATGTCTAAAAACATCTAATCAAATAGGATGAACTTCAACAAAACACAATTAATTCTATCCCTTAACCTCAAATACAGTGGTTCTAGATCCCCATACTTCGAGCCCTACCCCTATAGCATTAAATGTGTACTTACACTTACATTCAAGTTTTCAAATGATGCCTTATTGTTTCTGAGATATTGCATGATTGCCTTGAAAATGGTTGAATGTTATGACTGATGGTATTCAAACAAAAAATACATTTCACACAGTTTTATTAACTTCAACCTATACACAATACACAAAACAAACACGAGAATATTCAAAAACTTTGAGAAATAAACTAACACGACGAAAAAAGCACAAATATAGCACAAAGATTTGACGACGAACGGTGTTTTTTACCCAAGCCGACGCTACGCCATTATTAATACAATAGCATTACAAGATGATGCAGCCCAGCCCACAGCGTGCCCACGTGACATTAATGACAAGGTGCTGGGCGGCAAATAGAGCACCAGAAAATCGCCTCGGCACCGCGGCTATCAGCAAGCGGGTAGGCGCGGCGGAATCAGCCCAGTGGAGAGTGGACGTATCGCCGATGATTTTGAGCGTCGGGTTTCCGATAGCGGAGGGAAAGCTCTAAGAAAGTAAGAAATCGAATATCGTGATCTCGGAAGAGATTAGCAACCGTATCGCGGGTGCCTTTAGCATCACGCGCCAATGTGCCGATATTCGATAGCGGCCGACTGTTATCCACCACCTTTGTGTTTGCTGAGAAGGTATCGAAATAGATCTGCACGTTTTCGAAAAATGTGGGAAAAACCAAAATTTTTTTGAATCTTTGACGCCCTCGCTAGGCTTAACGAAGCATTTTTGGATATAGGTAGGTTTGCCTAGGTTTCTGGTTAAGGAACGTTGTACAGTCATTTCAGGGACACCCTGTATATTCTTTTTTATACTTCAATTTCAAGGAATGTTTAGGTTTTTGGGTTAGTTTGGGTTATAAATTCATATTTGGTATCAAAAAGCATTTGAAAAACAGTTTATTTATTAAAAACAGTTTTCATATTGGAAACAAAATCCGCTAAATCACTAGCTGATTGTTTATTTTTTTATTCATTTTTGAGAATTTCTCATAGACAAATATTGAAAATTGCGCTTGACGCTTATCAAAATTTTATAAAAACTCGAAGGAATGGTAACAAAATATATATTTTGAGTTAAACGTTTTTTGCAATTTTCCACAAGTTTGATTTTAGGGATTTAGCGCGTTTCGCGCCCGAGCTTCACAATTAAGGAAAATATGGATTGCATGAATAAAGCGATAGTGAGAAAAAGTTTCTTATCATATTTATAGCACAATCAATACAATGAATGAAACCGATCCAATGAATAAGTCAAATGATCATTATTCTAGAGAGATTTTATTATTTTATCCCGTAAGATTCTTACTTGAAATAAAAACGAAAAATTGAATATGTCCTATTTTTTTTGTAGCTGCATAAGAAAGGGATTCGCAGTCTACCTTAACTGGTTTAGTGTTGAGTGTCTACTTGAGAAGCGATTTACCGAGAGATTCACTCTGGTGGTTTTGATTGACAAAAAAAAAATGTAGCAGCGCAAAATCATAGAGAAGCGCAGTTTTATATTAAATGGACCACAGTAAGAGAATGATAAATGGACAGTAAAATAATGGTTCGACTTATCGTTATGAACATTTGAACATTTTAAATTACAGCAATATTTCATGCATCTGTCACATCTTGTGAACTGCTCCAGGCGAATTCTTCTTTATCGTGTGGATTCGGATCGTTTCTACGGTTACAGGACAGTATGGCTAGGGACCCGATCCTCGAGTTAGGGAGCAACCGCTTTCTCGAACTTGATAGAAGGGAGAATATTTGTTAGAGAACAGACGAGCTCATATCGCATGATTTTTTTGCATCCCTCCCTTTCCATGTCTTTGGCTATTCATGAAACGTGAGAGGCTGCACGGTGTTGCTGATGTTTTATTCGCATTAGATAAGGTTTGCCACAAGCTGTGTTGCCATGCCTGAATCAAGACCTTCCACTAGAAGCGTCATAAAAATCCATTAGAATCCATTAAAATAAATAAAAAGAGTGTTGCAGGCGAAAAATTTTGGTCTAGTAGAATATTACTAGATTTTCCCCACTATTTTGGAGAGAATTTTTTGTTCTCGTTTTCCTCAGTAGAAAATATGGAAACAATTTACCTACTTACCTAACGGTTTGTTATTTATGTAGTGAACTAAGAATGGTTGGTGAGGTTCATGACTAAAATACGCGGGTGCGAGTGACTTTTATATTAACACACCAAGACTTAGTAGTAGAACCAGCAACAAGCCTGTTTTTTAATGGTTTAACCTAGTAATCTGAACTGCCTAGTCAATTCAAATACTATGATAATTTTTGTAGCTTTAAGAAACATCTTTTTAACTTTGTGGCCAACATGTAGCTTTACATATTTCATTGTTTCGTCTTGTCCTATTAATTATTATTATTTATTTTTTTTTATTTGACTTGGAGGTTTAAATTTTTGTACACGGATTCTTCTTACTCTTCTTGCTGCATTGAATTATTATGAATTTAAATAGGTACAATAATTTTGTTTGCACTCTTGTTAATTTCAACAAAAACTTCGCACAAAAGTTATGTCGGCGCATTCATGATGAGTTGTCAATTGAAAATACATATATATAATAGTATCAATGATCGAATATTATTTTGTGATCATCCATTGCACATTTCACTGACTCACTGATCGAAAAACAAATAAACACTGCGATAAGTGATAAGTACGTAGTCTCAGTGGCGGAACTAGATGCCTTGGGGCCCCAGGGCAAAGACTGCATAATGGGCCCCACAGATCAATAAGAATTTCAAGTGTTACGTTTTTGAAATATAAACTTAATGACTCGAGAAACGTCTGCGCTGGTCAAACGTTGAAATAAAACACAATATAAAATACTCAACAACATTAATAATATTATTGTTAAATAAATAAGTATATTCTTGATACCTTTCAATAATTTACTATTGTAATAATTAATTTTGACTTTTCGCCAAAAAGTTGTAAACACATAATACATGAACTTGAAAAAAATCAAACTCAAATATTATTTCAAAAACTAAGTCTGTTTTGATCGAATTATTGTTCTAACTTTTTCTCTATATGTCAACTGTATTTTAAAACGATAAAAACGCAATAAGTTGGTGAAGCGGAACAAAACTGTGTTCATTTGACTTAAACACGAATCCTCCACTATGACAACTTTTTTGTTTTTTTTTTGACAAAATGCTCACAGGCTGGCTCAGGTATTTCTATCTAAATGAATTGTTTAAATGGGCAACTAACCAAACAGCCAAAGAGAAATAAAATATGACTTGGAAAAATAAAAAATCATTGATCAAATTAAAAAGAAAAACGTTTTTTCAAAGCACTAATTTAGTGCGATGACTGGGAACTGGGCCTCCCAACTTTACGGACCCCTGGGCGTTGCCTCGAATTGTTTTATCATAGTTCCGCCACTGCGTAGTCTTTAACGTAGGTAGAACGCAGTCAATAATTTAAATTTCAAATCTTTGAATAAAAATTAAAAATTAGATTAGGTACAGTCGTTGATTGAATGAAAGAAACAGTCTCACAAAGAAATGGGTATCCTGTTTTTACTCGAATATTCCGATTCCGAATCCCCTAAATTTAAAACGAGCATTCTGCCCTATTTAATGTTTTCAATTCCGCGAAAGCCCCAATACTTCATTCTAATCCGAGCTATATATACGTTCTACTAACTCAAGTCAATAGAACAGAGTTCTATCAAAAGTCAGGAGAACATTTTTGATCCCACTTTCAAGAATAGGCATCATTATTTTCGAGAGAAACACGCCCAATCTACTCCCAGGGAGTGATTGCCCAGGTGAGTTGTCGTGGTGCTGCTGACACGTGGCGTCGATTGCATTTTCAGTGGATCGATCATATTTAGTGTTGAAAAAGATAGAGGACATGTGTTACCCGATTTGCTTTTTCTAGAGTTTTTGAAAAAAGTAATATCGAGGTATATTCTACAAAAGTTTGCGGCCCACGTGCAGCTACGAGAGAAATGAACATCTTTGTATACAAAAGTTCACACATACATTATTGATATAAAATGTGCTTTTGCTATTTTTCCGGTCGTCGAAAGTAATCCTACTTTTTATCAAGAAGAATGGATGTTGCAGTGTAATATTTATAGTTACGAACCATTTCAATTGATATTTTGATATTTATTATTGTCAGAAATAATCTACCAATGGACGAAACATCCAGGTTTAATCTTATTCAACCATAGTAGAAAATCTTCAAAGCACCGATACATGAAATGAAAACACTCTGCATGCTTATGGAAGAGGAGAAGGAGGAATTAGAGTTTCTGAGGTCCTATGTCATCTAGAATCAGTTTCGGAAGATCGGATTTAGGATATCATAAGTAGTTTATTTTTCGAATGGTGAATGATGTGTCGGGAGTTTTTTCTATGCCAATTCATGAAAAACTGTTGGTGACGACTAGTTTTTGCTGTTTGCGGAATCGATTTGTCATAACAATGTCGTGCCTCATGAAACTGTATTTGTATTTCAATAAAAATGGTGAACAGATGTACCTCATATACCTATGTACCTACTCTCGTGTTAGAGTAGGTAACATATGTTGTATGATCTTTGTGGAGAGAGAACGGATGAAAAATATAATGAATAATGAACCAAAAACAAATTTGAAGTTATAATTGTTTCAATGACTGGTATGATGAACAAGCAAATGCTTTTACTCAAATTTTATAAAATAGACTAGTACCTATACACTTCAGAAACAACTGACAGAAATAGCATTACAGTAAAAGCATTTGCTTTGCTTGATTCATTCCCCCAATACAACGATTTAGTTATCGACGCATGAATAGATGAAAAGACAAAACATTTTTTGAATTGATATTTCATCTTCTGGGGTTCACTAATTTGTATCATAATTTTAGTTTCGAAAAATCAAGTTTGTCCTTGAAATTAACCTTACAGTTATTTCTCTCACCAGTGAAAGAGCTCTTTCATAAGACAAAATGTTATTAGGGAAAGTTGATTCTGATATTTTGCATTATCCATGCATTAAAAAGAATTTGCTGATAAACTTTTCTAATTTCTTCAAAATATCAAAGTAGGCGGAGGGTTTTAAAATTTTGCATTCTCACTTAGTTTTTCATTTTGAACGTTCATCAATAACATTTTGGCCTATCTCTTTTAAAAGAAGCTATCAACTGGAGAAAGAATTAGCTTATTTTGGGTTAATTTCCAAGGCATACTTGATTTTTCAAATCTGAAATTATATGACACAAATTAGTTTCCATCCAAGCAGGGCTGAACCCCAGAAGATGAAATTTCAATTCAAAATGTTGTTGTCTTTTTCACTAGCTCATGCGTCGCATTCTGTATACACTGGCGAGCAAAAAATCTAGATCACTTAGGAAATTGGAGAAAAATTAAGAAATAAATCCAATTTTGAAATAATTGGTCTAGTAGATTGTCCTGCGGTATCAGAGCCGTGTTTTGGTTTTATTATGAGAAAAACTTTTTTTTTCACATTATGAACAAAGTTTGACTTATTCCCAAGAATCATGTATGTGCACTCCCCCTCCTGGCATTGAAGACTGTAGATGTAGATGTGGAGGATTGAGTGGGTTAGTTTGGGCCCGTTGCAACCCACAATTGATAGAAGTGATCATTGAAGGCACGACGCACGCTTTCGCGAAGCTCAAATAGATTCTTCCCAACTCCTGGAGTATTGTGAGCTCGGCTCCAAAGTATTCCATACTAGCGCTGTGAAGAGCCGTACATTCCATTAGGATGTGGGTTACGGTCTCTACGTCTTCAAAACACCACCTGCAGTCTGAATCTTCCCCGATTCCGAACCTGTGGAGGTGACCCTTCAGGTTCATGTGACCAGTTAATAGACCGACCATTGTGCGGAGGTCTTTCCCGCTCTATTAATGAACTCTTTGGTTCTGTCCGTATCAGGTCCTGTTATCATTGCCTTGGCATTGTTCCATTATAGAGTGGGTTTTTCGAGTAGAATTTTTGCCTCGCCGCCCATTCTTGTTGCTTCAGGAACGCCAATCATTGGTTCGATGAACCAATTTTGGCAAGTCTGTTCAATGTTCCCCTTTATACCGCTATGGCCCGGGGCCCAAATTAGTCTTACTCCGATGCTGTTTTGAATCATCTTATGCAGAATCTCTCTGCATTCTAGGACTGCTTTGGGGTACTTTCTCACAACAGCCTTCAATGCTGAAGTGCTATCTGAACAAATATGTTGAAAGTTCTGTGATTTGTGCCGCTCTCAAGAATTTTATATGCACATTGCGTACTGGCAAAGATTTTGGTCTGCAGGATCAAAGCGTGAATTCCGAGCGAGAAGATCATTTTTTTGTCCCTCCCGCTCTTGCAGAATCCTGCTCCTGTGCTTCACTGATGCTTGGAGCTGCATTGATGACTGATTGTAGTCGACGAGGTATACTCTGAATCAGGTTTGGGGTCACATTCTGGTCAATATTATGCCACTCTTGCATTACTCTTAGCATTCCCCAGGTCATCAAAAGTCCTCGCGGCTGGTGTGTGCCTTCATATACTTCGTCCCAATTCAGCCCAAACATACATACAGTGCGTTTCTTTTTAAGACGGAACATAGGGATTCTCATGCTACATTTCCAATCCCATGTTAGCAGCACTTCTATTCGTAGTACACAGCTGAATCTTGCCATAGAGAAACGTTGGTGTTTCGAGATCAAGCAAGTTCATCAATTACGCCAGAATAACTTGGAAAAAGACTCAAAAAATGCTTTGATTTATCAGAAAGTTATACTTTTAACATGCCTTGTATATGACGGTGACAAACAATTTTCTGACGTGTCTAAATTCATTGTCAATTTGTTCAACCAAAAAATGTCTTTTTCATTTTTATGTCCATTAAGGATACTGCTGGGCCTTTAATAGGGGACATTTTGAACAGTTTATCTGAAAAATGATGTTTAATTTTTATTTTCGTATTATACTGTTAGAAATAAATGAAATTACAATATGACAATGAAGTTATTGGTTGACAGTGGCATATACGAGGCTAATAAAAAAGTATTACTTTCCAACTGATAAAAGCATTTGTTTAACTTTTTTCAATTTATTCGGTGTTAATTGATGAAAAAATATAATCTCTAGGAACAAAAGTTTATCCACACCAAGTTTAAGCCGTGTACTTTGAATAGAGGTACTGCTAATACGACACTAAAAATTTGACATGGGAATCCCTATGTTACGTTTTATAAAAAACGCACTATACGGAGTGTCCACTCTGAAGTCGCCCACCCTGTATTAGGTATAGATGAGTGTTTGTTTAAAACACACATTCTGGGATTTTATTAACATTTCATTGATAAGAACGTACAGGAAAACTCAATGAGCAGTATAAGTATTAAATTAATAAATCAACAACAAAAAATTAACCAAAACAGTAACATTTTTTTTTTTTTTGAAATGTGAACAGGGAGGTTTTTGGTCATTCTGATTTTCTGAAATGTGACCCACTTTGAATCCCCATAATCACCCAAAAGTACGTCCCTGGAACTGATTTGGTATAATGTTCAAAAAGTGTTTGACGAGACCTAACAAACAAAAAAAAAATGAAAATCGGTTAATAAACAAAAATGTTACAGGGGTGGGACACCCAGTGTGTGACAGTGTGGACACCCTATATATGTTCAATGTGATTCATGTATGGACTAAGTGCTAGCCAATCAAATCGTTTTGCAATTTTCCAAGTGAGTAAATTTTTTACTCGCCAGTGCATTTTAGAAATAACAGAAAGTTGAAGTTATTTTTTTGAATTTCCAATTTCACATCTAGCTATTCTAAATCACTAAATAAAAAAATAAATAGCATGAAAGGTGTCCCGATTAGAACGCACATTTTAATTGTGAAACGAAAGTCATAAATTATTTTAAACTAAGTGTTGTCATTATTTTACTTTGAAGTTGATACACTGCGATAAAACGTGAAATATAGCATCTGTCTAATGGCCGCCCCGATGCTCATTCTTGTAACGCTTTTTGATTAGGTGATAGAATTTGATTAAGGGTTGGAAGGTGAAGCCTTCAAAGTCTCGAGCGCCACCCCCTGGATTTATGTGGTAGAGGGCCCACAGTGCCTTTCGGGTAGCCTTTAGACAGTGGAGAAAGTAATTCCAGGATTCATCTGCGATGAGGGTGTTAAATATCATCGCTATTAAAAAGGCAGTTTGGAATACATGGTATTTTCCGCAAAGTTTGTAGGGTGATTTTCCTTACCAGGAAAATAAGCAAAGGCAGTTTGGATCAAAATATACAGATCTATTTTCCATAAACAGGTTGGGACAAACTCCCCTGAATGCAGAAAAATAAATCAACTAAAATTAATATTACAATCAAAATAATGAAAAGTGAAAGCAAGGGTGTGTAACGGTTTTAAACGGGAAAGCGAATTAACCCCAAAAGAAATGTTCAGAATATTACGATCGAGCAGTTTATGTCTGACGGAAAGGAAAATGGAAAGTTAAGTAGGATGCGTAGAAAATAATCACTAAAAGATGTTAGATAGAAAACGAATGAAAATTACTACGGGCGCGAAAATGAAAGAAAAGCGTGACGTTGAATGAAATACAAGAAAATAGCTACGGCCACGAAAATGGAAAGAAAATGTGTGAGGTTTAAAATAGAGGCAATTAGAACGTGCATTGAATATGAAGGAAATAGACGACGTGTGACGAAATAGCGAAAATAGGTAGATGCGTACGAGTTTTGAGATTATAGGAAAATGAGTAAAACGTGCAATAAGATGATAACTGTGATACGGCGCATAAAACGATGATAACTCCAAAAGCACCAAAAGCAAGCATTTCCAGATTTTCCCAAGCATTTAGACATTTAATTCCACTGTCTGTGGACTGGTTAAAACCCTCCCTTAATTACCCCTGATGATAAAATGAAGAAAAGAGAAGAAAAGCAAAACCCCATTTGAATTGACGTTAAAACCCACCCCTGTTAATTTTAGTTTGAATAGCTACGGTTAAGAAATACTTGGTAACATTGGAAAGTATAATAGGAAAAATCCTACCTTGGAAAACTGCACGTGTTCACAAAAAAAAACGGTGGTACGTATTGGTCTGTTAGAGTCGAAAAATGGCACGTCCGGATAGAGAATTAATTAGCGCGGGCTGTGAATATTTTGAGTTGTGAGACAGTGTGCGCGGTACTCAAAATATTTAAAAAAAACAGATCTGAACATTCGTCGGATAATTAATTTCAGAAAAGTGAAACACGGACAAAAAAATAAAGTAACTTCGTTACACACCCCCCCTTCTTACAAAAAAAATGTTTACGAATTAAACATTTTCCATGCTATGCATGACACCGTGAACATAAGTAAAAGAAAACAGAATTACAAAGGAGAACGGGTACTCTCCCCGAGTCCCGGATGGTGGTCAAATCCCACAAACGGGCATCCACCATACTCACAAGAAGTGTAGGTCCTCCGGTATGGTCAGCTTGTTCTGGAACGGGGACGGCTGCACTCGCCTCTTCCACGGCTCCTCGTCACGTCGTCCCATGGGTCCTGCACCATAGTCTCCAGCAATTTTGCTGGATGGACCGGCTTGTGGCGCTCGGACATCTTTGATGGGATCCCCGCGTGACATTGTCCAATTCTGGGAGAGAGGGCAACGGCAGACTCGTCCATATCTACAACAGAACTCTACATTACAACTATCTCGGCGATGTCCCGATTAAACCACATCTCCAGTACAAATAATGAACCATAGGCAGGGAGATGGCACCTGGTTCAGGTGTGGTGGGTCGGGGTGGTACTGATACAGCAACGGGTATCTTCTTTGCCAGCGACCTTCTAGCGACGGCTTTGTGAGTAGTGGGTTTGTGGGTTCGGAAAATGTTGACACCGTGGACGGAGTTTACTGGATCGTGAAGATGGTGTGCAGGTTTCTCAAGTTGAAAAGGGCATTGGATGGGTTTGAATGGCCACCTCTCTTCCTACAGGCATGTTTACATTCGGTGTCCTTCTGAAAAATATGTTATTACGCAAATTTGCCCCCTGGAACTGGGCTGACAAATTTGGTAGACGGTTGTTATCCTGGTATACTACCTTTGTGCTCAAAGGTCAATGACAATCATGTCGTGGGAGAATATCCATATCCAGCACAATTTCTGCTGACCGTAGTGGAAAGTGTCATAATACCTCAAAGGGTGGTCTCACCCAACTGTAGAGGCATCTGGTAGGCTTCCATAGCCAATGGCCACTCTAGCACCACGGACTGAAGATTGTATGGTTGGACACTTCTGACGACAATGTTCAGCAGCTTGTTTTCCCATAATACAACTGAGCAGATCCAGGAGTAAGGCCAGAAAAGGTTCTCCATCTGTGTGTCGACGCAGGCACGTGGACGGCCATCGGCTGCGAGGAAGGTACTAATAGATGGAACGACGGAAGCATGTTTCTGGGCTTCATCGCTGGACTGAGCTCCTATTGTGTCTCTGGCGTGTGATTCATCTTCTTCCAGTTGTCGGACAAAAGGTATAAGCACAAAATGTTCATAGAAAGTCTGTCGAATGAATTAGGATAAAACGACGTAATAAAAACAAAATGTTTATGAGGCAGCCAATCTTGTAAATTTCGCACACACTTTTTGAGGCAGCCCATTTTGAAATGCTTTTTGAGGCAGCCAATTTTGTAATCCAGAACGGGTTGAGAGGAAAAAAAAATTATTCGGTAAAATAAACTTTTGTCAAGAGTTTGAAAATAAATTGAAGTCTGTGAGCACTTTTAAAAAAAAAACAGCGATAAATAAAAATTGTAGGTTTTGTCTCACACGTGTTCGTTGACGGAGAGTTAAAGTTGGTAATCAGTTTAAAAAAAACAGCACGAAAACTTGTAGGTTATGGCCTACACGTGTCAGAAGGTATCAGAACAAAAAAAAATTGCAAGTCACAGCGGTTAGGTTGAAAGTTTTAAGATTTTAAAAGAATTCTGTTTAAAGCGAGAGAATTATTTTGAAAGGCACGTCTTGACTGCGCGGTAGCTGGTACAGAATCTTCCTGCCCATGTCTGCTCCTTCAAAGTCAACGTAGCCCCTCACCCTGGTACCCCTCTCTTCGTCCTCACCTACCACCCCCTCTCGGATCCCTTAAAAAAATATATAAACACACCCCACAACCGGGGTAATGCAGTTCGGATAAGGAAAGAAAAGAAAAGAAACAATCCTTGGATGGTTCATTTCGCTAGGGGTTGGTAGTGGTTAGCCTTCTCTTCGTCCACACCTACTTTCCCCACGTCGGATCCCTTAAAAAAAAATACGCGCACCTCACAACCCGTGGCAATGCAGTTCGGATAAGGGAAGAAGAAATAATCATTAACTGATTCATTTCGCTAGGGGTTGGTAGTGGTTAGCCTTCTCTTCGTCCACACCTACTTTCCCCACGTCGGATCCCTTAAAAAAAAAATATGCGCACCCCACAACCCGTGGCAATGCAGTTCGGATAAGGGAAGAAGAAATAATCATTAACTGATTCATTTCGCTAGGGGTCAGTAGGAATAAGCGAAATAGAAAAAAAACTGAGTCAACCGAATTCAGTACAACTCGCTACGCCCAGCATTTGAACAAAATTCACAAAAAATTCAGCTTCCAAGAAATCGAAGATAAATGCAAAAATATGTTTCAAATAATATTGAGTTTTGTGAGTTGAATTATATTGCAATTTTCCCTAACAAATAGCTATAGTATTGTATTCAGCTGATGCAGCATATGTAACCATATAAATAACCACAGCGCATTATAGCAGTAATCATTATAATCTTGATCCTTTGTTTGATTAACATCGATGTACTTGTAAAAATAAATTTTTAAAAACAGAAGTTGCAGAACTTTGAATAAAATTGGCGCAGTCGGTAGGATTGACTTTTTCGGGCGTGTTTTCGAAATCCTGTTTTGGAATAGTGCGACGGACAGTTCCAACGGTAGTTCCATTGAAATCCTGATTTGTGGAATAGTACGGACAGTTCTATCGGTAGTTCCATTGACTGGATTAGTGCTACGATTTGGTAGTTTGGATTCGTGCCTATCTGTTTCAACAGTTAAGAAAAAGAACGGACAGTAACTTCGAAAATCGACATCGGACAGATTAGTGGTTCCTGGCAACTCAAATATTGGTACGCCATTGTGAGACGTCAGTTAGTTTAGTTCCTGGACATATTGGTGTAACTAGTGTCCAAATACAAGAGGCAGCAGACCTGGACAGTGAATCTCTCCCGCAACGTTGTCTTTTGATGCAGGAAAGAAGATTGGAAGAATTAGAGCAGTAAGTCTGTTGATTTAACCATATATCGGGACCATCCTGCCTATTTAAGTTGATTTACATTTTGGTACAATATCTTTGTACATATTTTAAATGAGAAGATTTCGACAATTGGACGTCACATATCCACGTTTACGCAGTTCAAGAAGAAGAAATAGTTTAGATTTAGAACCTGATCAAGCTAATATCAGTGAATTATATTCTGATATTTCTCATTCAGCCTTCATAGATTTTAATAGTAGTTATACTAGATTTAATAACCCCCCAGCTTTAAACCTTGAAACTTTCAAAATGGCGGAAGCATTAAGAGCAACTCGAGTCATTTATCCAACAAATCGATACATTCTATACCAGATACTTCAACAATGATCCCTCTCAACAAGAATATGTTCTTTTGGCAATAAAATCAAAACTTACTGGAGCAGCTGAAGACTTCCTTTTAACCAGATCTGATCTTAATGACTGGAACGAAATCAGGAATGCCCTAAGACAGAAATTCAGCGATCCTCTTACAAGAACAAATCTTCAACAACAGCTCATATTCTTATCAAGAAAAGGCGAGTCTACACAAGACTACATACAGAAACTCAAAGCTTTAGTCACTAAAATAAATACCAAAATTTGTACGGAAATTCGTAACATGGAAGCTCGTACTATTTTGATGAATCAGAACGAGTTAACGGCGACACAAAATTTGTTGGCTAACATTTTCAGCGAGTTGAGAACTTTGCTGATTGTGCAAAACCCGCAAAATCTTAATGATGCAATTGATATAATTACAAATTATGAAATATTGACAAGTCAGAGTCAATTTTATTATTTAAATCACAACAAGCCAAATAATCAAAACTTCAGGCAAGCAAATCAACCATCTACTTCCAACCAGAACTTCAGGCAAACAAATCAACCATCCACTTCCAACCAAAACTTCAGACAGTTCAATCTCTTCAATGGTCTAATCCAAATCAGTCTTCGTTTCAAGCTAATCAACAACCTAGACAATTCTTCAAAAGTTTCCAGAATCCACAACAGTATCAACATCAACCTTTTCAACGACAACAAACGCCTCAAGCCTCAAAACAGACATACCCACAGCCTATGTCAGGAGTGAGTGTTCAGAAGAAACCTCAATTTCAAAATAAACAACAACAATCTTATTTCCGACCCACCGGAAAACCAAATTTCTCTTTCCAAGAGTTAACCCATTTAGAAAATGAAGAAACCCCGACTTTTTCATCGGACCCATATGAAAATGTCTTTGATTATGAATTATCGCAATCACAGGACGACTATAACGAATATGACGACATAGAAGAACCTGGAAATTTTCAAGTACCAGCCTCGGAAGAACAACCCCATGTTTAACTTTAAATAGTTTTCAAATCAATCAACTTCCTTATATAGAAGTCCCTTATTACCAAATTCGTCTTTTGATAGACACAGGCTCTCATGCATCTCTTTTAAGACCCTCTTTTGTTGAAAAATATTTCCCAGATTTAATTCAACCCTATGTCAGTACACTTCAAACGTGTGCAGGTTCCAAGAAAGCTTCTAATAAAGCTACAATTCCCCTCTTTTGTTGTTTCGGAATTTCTGAACCAATTGAATTCATCTTATTCCCTTTCCATGAATACTTCGATGGAATCATAGGAATTGAAGACCTCTGCAAATTAAATCTTAACATCGACTTCAATAATCAAACTCTTTGCAACGAATACATGGAAATTCCCTTCAAATTTCGAGAAAACTTCGACGACTACAGTATTGAAATTCCACCAAAAACTATTCAGAAGTCTACCTTCAAGACCAGCCTTCCAAACGAAACAAACTGGATAATGCCCTACTACAGAGATGATGAAATCGAGATTCAACCAACAATAGTCACCATAACCAACAATGCCTTCGATGTTGACATTTTCAACCATACTGATAAATCAATATATCTTGGATTAAACATCGACAATGAGTTTCCATTAGAGCCAATCGAGCTAAATCATTTTGACATCTATAATTTCTCACCATTGGAAAAGAAACAAGAAATCCTGGAAATCAACTTCTTTGAGAAAACTTCCAAAATCAACTTAGAAAAGTTAATTCGACATGAACATTTAAATCCAGAAGAACGAGCTCAACTTTTCAACCTAATTCACAAATTCGAAGATGTTCTACACAAACCTGGAGACGCTTTAACTTTTTCAAATCAAGTGAAACATGTTATCAGAACAACAGATGAAATTCCAATCCATACAAAAAGTTATCGGTATCCTTACGTTCATAAACAGGAAGTGCATAGACAAATTGATCAGATGCTGCAAGAAGAAATAATAAGACCTTCAAATTCCCCTTGGAGCTCACCTGTATGGATAGTTCCAAAGAAAGCAGACGCATCTGGACAAAAGAAATGGAGATTAGTCATTGATTATAGGAAATTGAACGAAAAAACCATCGATGATAGATACCCAATACCTAACATCACAGATATTCTGGATAAGCTAGGAAGATGCCAATACTTCACAACTTTGGATCTAGCAAGTGGTTTCCACCAGATAGAAATGGACCCTGTAAGCATAGAAAAGACGGCATTCAATGTGGAAAATGGACATTACGAGTACACACGTATGCCTTTTGGTCTCAAGAATGCACCCTCTACCTTTCAACGTACAATGGATAACGTATTAAGAGGATTACAAGGAAAAATTTGCCTTGTATACATGGATGACATTATTATCTACTCTACCAGCTTACAAGAACACATGAATTCACTAAAACAAGTTTTTGAAAGATTAATTTCTTATAATTTAAAAATTCAGTTAGACAAATCTGAATTTCTCCAAAGGACAGTAGAATTTTTAGGACATGTGATAACCCCAGACGGAATTCAACCAAATCCAAAAAAATTAGCAGCAATTAAAGAGTTCAAAATTCCAAGCACACCTAAGGAAATAAAATCATTTCTTGGATTGGTCGGTTATAACAGAAAATTTATAAGAAATTTTGCAAAAATCACAAAACCATTAACACATTGCTTGAAGAAAAATGTGAAAATCATCCATGATAAACCATTTGTCAACGCCTTCAATCTCTGCAAAAACATCTTGATGAACGACCCAATATTACAACATCCAGACTTCAACAAACCTTTCGTACTTACAACAGACGCTTCTGAGTACGCCATAGGAGCAGTATTGTCTCAAGGAAATATTGGATCGGATCTACCCATAGCATATGCGAGCAGGACTCTCAATCCAGCTGAATGCAACTATTCAACGATCGAAAAGGAACTCCTTGCTATCGTATGGGCTACAAAGTATTTTCGACCCTATCTTTTTGGAAGAAAATTCATGATTGTGACTGACCATAAACCTCTACAATGGTTATTCTCAATCAAAGAACCAAATTCAAAACTAGTCAGATGGAGATTGAAACTTCAAGAATTTGACTATACAATTCAGTATAAAAAAGGAAAACAGAATGTTAACGCGGATGCTCTTTCCAGACCACCTAAGGAAATGTACCCCACAGAAGTAAAACCACCCTCGACTCATATGTCAATAGATTGTGATGATCCAGACAAATCATCAGATCAATACTTATGGCTTGAGAAAATGAAGTATTTCTTTGAGTCCCAAGATGAAAATTTATTTGAAAGACCAATAAGACCAACATCAAAACCTGAAGCACAGAAACCAAGCTCAAAAATCAAAATTTTATCAGACATCCAAATTCGACCCCCTGATGTAAAAGTAAAGAAAGCAGTGAAATCACCACAACCCTCAACCAACGAACAACCAGTTCCAGAAGTAAAAGAACAACAACTTCCAGAAGTAGAAGAACGAAGTAATTCTGAGACAGTCACCCTTCCAAGTATACATGAAGATCTACCAGAAGAAATAGATGAAACATCAGAGACAAAAACGGTTCACACTTCACATGAAAACCCAATCATAGGAGCACCCTATACACTCAAAACAGTAAATTCCTACAAACACCAAGTCATCTTTAAATTCACAGATCAAGAACAACCACGTGTCACCAAGAAACAGCTATTTGGAATCAAGAATAGATTTTTATTTTTGATTAACAAAGAACCAATAACTGAAGAAATCCAAAGACTCCTCAAAGATTATCTGCCACCCGACACTTATTGTCTACATTTTATCAATAAGGAATTGGAGCCAGTCATCATAAGAATATTTCAAGACACCTTTAGAAACAATGCCTACAAACTAGTCATATCCAACACTCTATTGGAAGACATAAATGACCAGGATGAACAAAAAGAAATAATAAAGCGATAACACGAAACAAAAACATCGCATCGAGGAATGACAGAAAACATTAAAAATATCAAACAACGATATTATTGGCCTAGCCTAGAACGAGATGTTATCAACTTTGTTAATATTTGTGAAACCTGTCAGAAAACCAAGTATGATCGACATCCATATAAAGTCATTTTTAAACCAACACCAACTGGATCAAAACCCCTAGAAGATATCTACATGGATATCTATTCAATCTCTGGACAGAAGTATCTAACCATCATAGATAACTTTTCGAAATTCGCCGCAGCATATCCTGTGAACGAAACTTCAATCGAGATATGTCAAGGCCTAGTCAAGTTCTTTTCACATCATGGTACACCCTCTAAAATCACAACGGACAATGCTCAAACCTTTAGAAGCAATCTAATTCAGGACCTTTGTAAAATGTATCAAATCGAACTACATTTTACAACGCCATATAATCCAAATTCAAATTCACCAATTGAGAGATTTCATTCAACCCTCAAAGAAAGTCTAATCGCCCTCAGGAATGATCATCGGACAAAAACAATCCAAGAACTAATGGACATTGCCATCCTAAATTACAATAACAGCATCCATTCAACACATGAGTACACTCCATTCCAAATACTCAAAGGCAATCTCAATTATCAACTCAACTTCGAAAAGAACCTCAACCAACTTCAAACGGATTACATTTACGACCTGTCTCAAATTTTTCAAGAACTAAATGACAAGATCAATTCAAAATTAGATGCGAAGAATGCAAACATTTTGGCCAAACTCAACGAAAAACGAGAAGATGACCCCGAGATACCTGAACACACTGATCAACTTTTATCAACACCTGAAAAGTTACCAGATAAATTGAAACCTAAATATCAAATTAAGTCTTTTAAAAATCAACGCCATCCAAAAGATATTAAAAGACGGTCTTCATATTTCAGATCGAAATAAAGATGAAGACTTTGATACTACTGATTCTAACAACAGTAGCAGTGGCTCAGTACAAGATTGAATCCCTAGTCAACCCATTGCTACCAGTTTATCAAGGAAACAGCTACATAGTAACAAACCATTATCATGTCTACTATCACGTCAATTTAACAAACATCAAGAATTGTTTAGAAGCAACCAAACACACACTTTTCCATATCAACAACACCCTAAGAAACTTCAACTCATCCTTGACTCAATTATTGGAAACAAGAACAGCTACTTTGATTGATCAAGCTGAAACAATCAATCAATTTGTCAACCATTATATGACACCAAGGAAAAGAATTAAAAGAGGATTATTCAACTTCATGGGAACAGCTCAAAAATACCTCTACGGAACTTTGGACGCTGATGATGAAGAACGCTATAACAACTATATTAAGGTTCTTCAAGAAAATCAAGTTACCCTACAAGAAGACATCTCCTCAACACAAACAGTTGTTAAACAGTTAACCAAGGACATTGATAAGCAACTCAACAACATCAAAATTAATCAACAAAAATTACTAGCTCGTATTGATGACCTAGCAAGTCTATCTCAAACCATGACCACCGCAACATATTTTATCCTGTTACTTGATAATGTCGAGAATAATCTTCACACCTTGCATGATCTTCATACAAACGTGCAAACTGCGATTAATTTTGCTGAAATAAACATCCTGCATCACAGTATTTTCAAGTACGCAGAGCTAAGAAATATAATTGCCGACCTTGACCCAACAACTCGTATTCCCTTCAATAACATCATCAAATACTACAAAGTAGCTCACGCAGACGTCGTCATTAAAAATGACATCATTGTTTTCTACGTCGCGATACCTTTAATATCAAATATCCCATATATACTCTATCGTATATATCCAATACCGATTGAACACAAAATCTCCATTGTCAACAACCCTTATCTACTGAGATCAACTGACAAGTTCTACAACCTGAAAAAGGAGTGCTATAAAGTGGAAGAAATCTCCCTGTGTTTAGCCGAATACCTCAATCAGAATGAACCCTGTGTTCCGGAAACTATCAATTTGACAAGTCATTGTCCACTGGTTCCTGTAAATTATAAAGAAACCTTTATAACGCAGCTGAATGACAACTCCATTTTAGTCATCCCAACTTTTAGAGAAAGTATTTACCTCAGATGCCCAAATCAGCATAGTGTCGAAGTAATTAATCAACCATCATTAATATTACCAGCTAGATGCAACGTCAAAATTCGTGGAAACATTTACAACTCCCAAAAACTCAAAACAATCAATTTGAGATTAAAACTCCCGACCATCAAATTTGACGAAAAGCTTATACAGGATATAGAACCTCTGGAACTAAGAGAAATCAATGTTGAAAGTATCAAGGAGGATTTGGAAAATGCTCAAAAGTTATCAGTACACCCCTTGAAACAAATAGACATTGTAACCCCCGGACTTTCAATAACCCTGATTATAATTATTATTGTAATCATTTTAGGGATAGTTATATATTGTTATATTAAAAATAAGAAACATGATGTTAAAGTAGATATAGAGTTAGGACCCCTCGAGAATTGTCCCCAATTTTCTCATACTTAAGGAGGGAGGAATTATATTGCAATTTTCCCTAACAAATAGCTATAGTATTGTATTCAGCTGATGCAGCATATGTAACCATATAAATAACCACAGCGCATTATAGCAGTAATCATTATAATCTTGATCCTTTGTTTGATTAACATCGATGTACTTGTAAAAATAAATTTTTAAAAACAGAAGTTGCAGAACTTTGAATAAAATTGTTGCTACGGGCGAAAAGTGTGAAGGTCATACGAAATGTACCAGTCCGACGGAATGGAATGCGAGTTTTTATAAACTCGGTCTTGTAGAAAAACTTTGTCAAGTAAATACGGAGTAAACCGCATCGTTCTTGAATACTTAAAAATGTGAACAGAAATATGATTTTAAATGATGAAAAATATGTTTTAAAACTGAAAAATATTTTGGCACCCTAAACAGTTATTTCAGCGGATTTTCGATGTTTTTGGAAATGTTTCTGACTAGACTGAATTTTTGCTAATTTTTGAGTCAAACAAGAAAACAAAATTTGGCACCTAGCTAAAAAAACGGAGTAATTTTCCAGCGATCCCTTCGCCTTTGGGAAAATTATCCAAACGGTAGTAGGCCCGGTCGGATGAATGACTCAAAATCAGTGAAAACAGAAAACTCGTAAAAAAAATGCGAAAAACGGCATTTTTATCTTTGGAGACGAAACTTTGGAAAATCGCCGCAATTTCTGGAAGATAGTTCCAGAGGTGGTGGAAAAAAAAAATCCGAAACTTCTACGGGCGTACGGAAAGTTTATGTATTAAAATTTTTGAAAATTTTAATTAAAAAAAAAACCGTAGTCCCTGCTCGGGCGCCAATTTTGTAACGCTTTTTGATTAGGTGATAAAATTTAATTAAGGGTTGGAAGGTGAAGCCTTCAAAGTCTCGAGCGCCACCCCCTGGATTTATGTGGTAGAGGGCCCACAGTGCCTTTCGGGTAGCCTTTAGACAGTGGAGAAAGTAATTCCAGGATTCATCTGCGATGAGGGTGTTAAATATCATCGCTATTAAAAAGGCAGTTTGGAATAGATGGTATTTTCCGCAAAGTTTGTTGGGTGATTTTCCTTACCAGGAAAATAAGCAAAGGCAGTTTGGATCAAAATATACAGATCTATTTTCCATAAACAGGTTGGGACAAACTCCCCTGAATGCAGAAAAATAAATCAACTAAAATTAATATTACAATCAAAATAATGAAAAGTGAAAGCAAGGGTGTGTAACGGTTTTAAACGGGAAAGCGAATTAACCCCAAAAGAAATGTTCAGAATATTACGATCGAGCAGTTTATGTCTGACGGAAAGGAAAATGGAAAGTTAAGTAGGATGCGTAGAAAATAATCACTAAAAGATGTTAGATAGAAAACGAATGAAAATTACTACGAGCGCGAAAATGAAAGAAAAGCGTGACGTTGAATGAAATACAAGAAAATAGCTACGGCCACGAAAATGGAAAGAAAATGTGTGAGGTTTAAAATAGAGGCAATTAGAACGTGCATTGAATATGAAGGAAATAGACGACGTGTGACGAAATAGCGAAAATAGGTAGATGCGTACGAGTTTTGAGATTATAGGAAAATGAATAAAACGTGCAATAAGATGATAACTGTGATACGGCGCATAAAACGATGATAACTCCAAAAGCACCAAAAGCAAGCATTTCCAGATTTTCCCAAGCATTTAGACATCTAATTCCACTGTCTGTGGACTGGTTAAAACCCTCCCTCAATTACCCCTGATGATAAAATGAAGAAAAGAGAAGAAAAGCAAAACCCCATTTGAATTGACGTTAAAACCCACACCTGTTAATTTTAGTTTGAATAGCTACGGTTAAGAAATACTTGGTAACATTGGAAAGTATAATAGGAAAAATCCTACCTTGGAAAACTGCACGTGTTCACAAAAAAAAACGGTGGTACGTATTGGTCTGTTAGAGTCGAAAAATGGCACGTCCACACGGTTCATATCTCGAGCGCTAACTTCCTGTCGAATCGTGATTTATTTATCACGCCCAAAACCTGCCGTTTCCCTCGACAGTACCAAAATTTAGTCAAATCGCGCAGCTCATATTTCCTGACTGATGATCAAATTAATTCTCTAACCGGATAGAGAATTAATTAGCGTGGGCTGTGAATATTTTGAGTTGTGAGACAGTGTGCGCGGTACTCAAAATATTTTAAAAAAAAAACAGATCTGAACATTCGTCGGATAATTGATTTCAGAAAAGTGAAACACGGACAAAAAAATAAAGTAACTTCGTTACATTCTTTGCGAGAAATGTTTAATCACATTTTCACATAATGGACAATTTGCATACATTTTTAAATGACTTGAAATTTTATATACGTATCCTAGACATTATTTGAAAGTCACCAGCGGAATTTTTTTTCCGAAATACCCAAAAAAATACTAAATAAATGAAAAAAATTACGCGAATTTCACTGTATGATCGCAAACGGGGTGGAGCCATATTACCCGCCCGAGAGAGAGAGAGTCATCTCAGTCAATACGCCAAACGAAGATAGATAGTGTATTCTGTGACGTAGTGGATGTTGATTGGCGCTCTTTAATCGGTGATTACCACATTATGAGAGGTCGTAGGTTGATTTTTTAAACATCAATGGCATCAGTACTTACCAATCCTTATATTTTTCATGTTTCCAAAAAATGTGCAAATTGTCCATTCTGGCCCAATTTCGCAAATAACACGTTCAATTTCGATCTTCAACAGTACCTAGTATAGTTGTTGGTTTATTAGCGTGATCTTTGTGATAGTAGTTATTAGTTATTTTCAATCTAATAAGTAATATTAGATTCGGCGATTCGGCGCATTGTGTCGAAGCACTTTACGAACTGTTTCCGCATAACATTCTCCATATTTGTAGTTTGTTATAATATTAATTCGTTGTTCGACCGTATATCGTTTCATGGCTACCAATCGCAAACGGTTAACATCATTTTTATCATTTGTTTTTGGACTACTGCGAACAAATGGCACGCAATTTGAAATGTGCGTTTGTATTGGGACACTCTTTTACAAAACTATTTTTAGTAAACATTTCCTTTGGTTACTAACATTTCGTTGTTGATCAAATATCGTGACATTTTAGCATCCGTGCATGCGCACTAGTTCTGAACTGGTTCGTGACCGACCGGGACGCGTATTGGCATTCCTTACTACGCTACAGAGCATAGATGAGCTGTATCGCAATAAAGTATGGCTGGACGTGTATTGGCATTCATTACTACGCTACAGAGCATACATGAGCTGTATCGCAGTAAAGTATGACTGAACTGGGCGCACAATTTGTTTGGCCATTGTTTACTACGATACAGACCAAATGCGCTGCATGTAAGAAATAGGTACATATATGGTGGGAATGGATTTGTTCACTCAATTCATGATTATTATCGTTCACTAAGTACGATATATAAAGAAAATTGATTACATACATATGTATATTAAAATTATCTAGGTATTATAAAGGTGAATCTAGATAAATCCCACTATATCCTATTCATGAGACGATGTGTGCGTCTGACTGAACAAAGTTTCAACAACAATAATCTGCGTCCTCACAGGGTGTTACTCAATGAGAGGCCGTAATTCCAAAGACGCAGAACCAAATTCAAGAAGAAAAGCAGAAAAGGTCTTATAGGTCACCACTGGTTAACATATTGTCATTATGTCATTGTGTCTTGAATATAAATATTCTGGTTTTCGAGATACAGGTTAAGAAAAAAATCTGATTTATGATTAGTAAATCGAGTCAACTTTGCTCGTTGTTATATTTGTTGTTTTTAACATAATGGTTTTGACTCTCCTTGACACCCTATGATTTTTCATGTGGTCAAAAAGTATACTTCCAACCCAGTGTATCTTGAAAACCAGACTATTTAGGACGCATGTTTATCTTGAAATTGGTTCGGGAACGCGTCTTTGTAACTTTGGCTCATCATTGAATAAAACCCTGTATAGGCTTATTAGAAGCACACCATAACATGCGGATTCAATTTAATAGCGTCGAATTAAAATACCCACTTACATAATCATTATGCGTAAAAATAAAACTATCCTATGCTAACCATTACCAAAAAATATTCTACTACGAGAGTCGAATATTCTTTGTCAGTACAATTTATTTTTACGGCATACAGGGATAGTTTGAATTGGTCTTATAAAGTTGACTCTATCCTCATTCGTTAAATTTTCATGTGACGGAAAAGTAACGTGGAAGAGCTGTAAATTTCGGTAAACAATAATAATCCAATAAGATTTTAACGGGAAAGCTGTTTTTTTTTCAGAATTTGTCAGCAACTGCCTACTGAGTGTAAAATTAGCAAAATCGAAAATTTTTCCGTTGCGGTTTTTGAGCAAAAAGGTTGGTATTTTGAAATGTGCCAGAACAAAATAATAATAATTAGACGTGGATTGTAGAAGTTGTTCACGTATATTTTGGCCAATAGCAATCTTCGTTAATATTAACCCTAGGGAGTGGCTCAAATCAGCAAAATGTAGTACTTTTTCTAAATTATCAGAAAAAGCAATAATTGAGCAACAGAAGTCGAAATAAAAATCAAGCTTCTTCATTTTTTTAATGGGATACCCTGTATTTCATCCCTTAGTTCGATAGAGATAGAGGATTTTTTCTTGATTTCAAATGTAAAAGTGTTGGGGGTGTTATGTCTAAGGGTTATAAAGATATTAACATTTTTCCATACAAGGAATAATGATAATAAATTGAACAGAAGGTGTTGATTGGTAGAGACCAGCCAACTATTCCATGTATAGAAAACTGAACCAACTATTTGAAATCAGGAAAGAATTCTCTATCGGACTAGGGGATAAAATACAGGCCGCTGAATCCGGAAATAATTAAATTCAAAAAAAAAAACATCAGGTAAAGTCATGAAGAGTTTTCTCATGTACAATTTGAGTATATTTATTATGCTCTAGCACAATTCAAAAGGACCACCCCTATTGCACAAAAACCGCAGGAGGGAAATTCCCGATTTTGCTAATTTTACGATTTATTTCTAAACCTGTATCTCGAGAACCAGAATATTCATATTCAAGACACAATGACAATATGTTTACCTATAAGACCTTTTCTACTTGAATCCTTGGTTTAGTAATGCGTCTTTGGAACTACGGCCTATCATTGAGTAGCACCCTGTGTACTCAAATTAAAAAAGGTGAAACTTTGTTCAGTTCAAATTTGCGAAATTAAAAATGGCTCCGTGAAGCCATTTCACACATCGTCACATATAATAATAGTGGGATATTTCTAGATTCACCTTTATAAAAAAAAAATATTTTTATATGTATGTGATTAATTTCCATTATATATCGTAATGAACGATAATAATTAATGGATTGAGTGAACAAATCCATCCCTACCAAACTTTTTTTCCATACAGCGCAATTGGTCTGTATCGTAGTAAACAATGGCTGAACAAATTGTGCGCCCAGCATAGCCATACTTTACTGCGATACAGCTCATCTATGGCTGGACTGGGCGCACAACTCAGATTAATAAGTTTATTAATCTGAGGCGCACAATTTGTGCAGCCATTGTTTACTACGGTACAGATCAAATGCGCTTAATGGAAAAAAAGTATATGGTACGAATGGATTTGTACACTCCATTCATTGATTATTATCGTTCACTACTATATATAATGGAAATTAATCACATACATATGTATATGATATGAAATTATCTATTATAAAGGTGAATCTATATATAATTTTGATGTGATGATGTGTATAATAGCTTCACGGAGCCACACTCTGTGGTGCTACCCAATGATAGACCGCAATTCTAAAGACGCATTCCTGAACTAAATTCAAGTAGAAATCTTATTGGTAAAACTATTGTCATTGTGTCTTGAATATAAATATTCTGCTTTTCGAGAAACAGGTTTAGAGAAAGATCGGACTTATTATTTGTGAATCGAGTAACTTTCGCTTGTTGCTATATTTGTTGTTATGGGGAAAATGTTTTTGGATTTTCTTGACAGCCTATGATTTTTCATGTGGTCAAAAAGTAGATTTTTTTCTAACCCTCCAACAACACTGTATCTCGAAAACCAAACCAGACCATGCGTCTTTTAAACTATGGTCTATCATTGAGTAAAACTTTGTAGGCTCATTAGAAGCACGCCAAAACATGCGGATTTTATTTAATAGCGTAGAACTCAATGTTTCGAATTAAAATACTCACAGTATCAATATGAGTGAAAATAATACTATCCTTTACTCAACAGTACACAATTTATTTACAGTTTACAGGCATAGTTTGGGTTAGTCTTAAAAAGTGGACTCTATATCCTCATTTTGTCAAATTGTGTGATCATGTGACGGAACGGTTACGTAGTTAGTACGTGATATTGAACAGTTTTGAATTTCGGTAAACAATATAGTCCAATAAAATTTTAAGTTGAAAAAAAAAATGACAAGATGTACTTTTCAAGGTTTGTCAACGACGGTCTCCTGAGTGTTAAATTAGCAAAATCGGAAATTTTTCCCGTGCGGTTTTTGTGCAATAGGGGTGGTTCTTTTGAATTGTGCTACAACAAAATGATTATACTGAAATCGTACATGAGAAAACTGTTCATAACTTTACCTCATGTTTTTTTTTTTAATTTTATCATTTCCGGACTTAGCAGCCGCTGCATGAGCCGTATTTGGGGTGATTTCAAAAAGTTAGTTTGCCCTCAATTGATCCATAATGAAAGTGGTTCATAATAAATGGACAAGCAACTTCTCCTCATGGACTTTGTCACTTGATTATTTTTGAAGATAGCCCAGTTCATGGAATTGGGGTGTTTTCGTTATTGTTGTCTAGTTCAGTAAATTTGCCAAATTGAAGATGTTCGTGATAAAATTACATATACTGTGACCGGCTAAATGATTTGTGATTTTTTCGATTTGTGAGTGGGCGCACATGGGTCCATTCCACCGCGATCACTAGTAGGTCTATTGTGGCTCAATATGGAGCACAGTTATTTTAAATTCAGGGTTTTGATTTTTTGGAAAACGTTCGAACATGTTGTTTTTATCTGTGGATGCGATTTATGTAATGACAGTTTCATGTATACAGGGTCCACCAAAAATAAGTTACGACCATTACTTTCTTTGTTTCAAATGGAAACATGTATTTTTTTATTTCCTATTTGAATTCTGCGTGAATTCTGAGTATATGTTATGCAATATACCCCATACCTATATCTAACCGTTTTCGAGAAAATGGCATTTTAAATCCATAATTTTAATCATTCTAAAACTGGTTGATGTTTCTATTGGTTGAAAAATTGAAATTAATTTTCATTCAGCAACGTAAATAAGTACTTACTTCAATAGAGATTTCCTAATTTAAAATATATAAGAGTTGGGGGTGTTATCTTTAACGGTTATAAGGATATCAACGTTTTTCTATACATAGAACAGTTGGCCGATGATCTCTTCCAATTAAGCATCCTTCTGTCCAATCTATATTATCATTATTCCTTGTATAGAAAAACGTTAAAATCTTTATAGCCGTTAGAGATAAAACCTCCAACACTTATATTTGCAATCAAGGAAAAATAATTCAGTTAAATTACTACAATTATGCTAATTTGAACCACTCTCCAGGGTTATTAATAACGAAGATAGCAATTGGCCAAAATATACGAGAACACCCTGTGCAATATACGTCTAACCATAACTATTTTGTTGTAGCACATTTCAAAATAACCACCCTTTTTGCTCAAAATCCGCAGGAGAAAAATTTTCGATCTTGCTAATTTTACACTCAGTAGGCAGTTACTGACAAATTCTCAAAAAAATCAGCTTTCCCGTTTTTTTTTCACGTCAAAATTTCATTGGATTATTATTGTTTGCCGAAATTCTCAGCTGTTCAATACTATGTACTAACTACGTTACTTTTCCGTCACATGAATTTTACGAAATGAAAATAGAGTCGACTTTATAAGACCAACTCAAACTATCCCTGTACGCTGTAAAAATGAATTGTACTGGTGAGAAAAGCATAGTTTTATTTTTACGCATAATGATAATGTAAGTAGGTATTTAAATCCTAAACATTGAATTTCACGCTATTAAATTAAATCCGCATGAATGGTGTGCTCCTAATAAGCCTATACAGGGTTTTATTCAATGATAGGCCATAATTACAGAGACGCATTTTTGAACCAATTTCAGATAATCATGTGTCCTAAATAGTCTGGTTTTCAAGATACAGTGTGTTGGAGGTCTACTTTTTGACCACATGAAAAATCATAGGGCGTGAAGGAAAGTCAAAAATATCATGTCCATAACAACAAATATAAGCAACGAGCGAAGTTGACTCGATTTACTGATAATAAATCCGATTTTTTTCTAAACCTGTATCTCGAAAACCAGAATATTCTTTTTCAAGACACTATTAATGACGGTATGTTAGCCTATAAGACCTTTTCTGCTTTTCTACTTGAATTTGGTTCAGGAATGCGTCGTCTTTGGAATTACGGCCTTTCATTGAGTAACACCCTGTGTAGACGCAGATCATTGTTGTTGAAACATTTTTTAGTTCTTATTTGCGAAATTAAAAATGGCTCCGTGAAGTCATCGCCTCATTAATATGATATAGTAGGATTTTTCAAGATTCACCTTTATAATAGATAATTTTTATATACATATGTATGTAATCAATTTTCTTTATATATCGTACCTAGTAAACGATAATGATTAATGAATTGAGTGAACAAATACATTCCCACCATAAATGTACCTATTCATTACATGTAGCGCATTTGGTCTGTACCGTAGTAAACAATGGCTGAACAAATTCTGCGCCCAGTCCAGCCATACTTTACTGCGATACAGCTCATGTATGCTCTATAGCGTAGTAAAGAATGCCAATACGCGAGCGGGACCCTTGAACACAGCCAATAATTATTATTGAATTTTGATTGATCATTCTTGAATTTTTGGTGAAGGACTTGACTTACGTGAAATTCCGTTGGTCAATGATTACAAAGTTATCAGACAAAATTGAATAACTTCTTCGATTTATCGTACACCGTAAACAGTAATATGATGTTTCTGAAGAATAAATCAGGATTCATATATCAACTGCAGTTTGTCTTCACATATTGTTCTGTTTTCTTCTGTATATTATGTATGTGTCACAGTAAAACCTGGTAATCAGTTAAAGCTAACTGTTACTAGGAAAAGTGAGCTTTTCCTGATTTGGAAACATTTAGCTAGTGAAAGTTGAATTCGATCGACTTCATCATACTTTTACTAGTAATTGTTAGCATTCACGTAACTTTTCTAGTGAAAGCTGCTACACTGAAAATTATTATCGTAATTATATATATCCTTTTTGGTCCGAGTTGGAATTCGCCGACAGATTAGACGCTCGGGAAAATACGAGAGTTATGAATCGCAGGTGTACAATGTGAACATTGTTCAGATACCGTATTATAGAAAAAACTTAAGGGGGCGTTTCGCGGTCACGTGCCAGCCATGCAATTTCGTGATTTTGGTGAAGACGTCAGCTCACAGTTCACTCCGTGAGATGAAAATCATCGCACCTAACGCCAGCCCGTAATAATCTACACAATAACTGACCGGCAAAGAAATTCTATGATTAGATATTTTTCAGGTACATATTTTGTGGGGCTATTTATTCTGGGTATAAATTATCGTGAATTTTATCCATATTTTATCTGCGGGTGCGGATATAGGATATACTACTAACGTAGTTTTTCTGGTTCCGGAATAAACATAATAATTGATTTTTACGAACATTGGACTTTTTTTTTGTTGGTGCAAGTTTTTGAAAAAATAGGTTATCTAGATAGGTACCATAATATAAACTATCATCCGAGCTATCATCAATATATTTTATATTTTATTCATTACATATTATGTACAAGATCTTTGATTATATTTACGCAGCTAATGGAGCGTTTATTTTTTGATATGGAAAAAAATGTTTCATATCAAAGTTGTAGGTTTTTTCCTATGTTATCTTCTGCAGTTTTAAAAAAAATGTGACATCGATAAGTCAATGGAAAAATCTAGACAACTTCAATTTTTTGAAATGGAACAGTCAGATAATATTTACGGTTATTATTGCACTTCCTCGAAATTACAATAATTGAACAAAGGAAAGCTATAAAATTTTGAGCTTGGCAAAAATTACCAAAATTTTATAGCTAGACTATGTTCTGTTCAATTAGATATATAAGAAAATTTTCAGGAAGTGCATTAATTTTGCCCTACCTTCGAATAGTGCTAGAATCAAAAGTTTCACAGAAAAGTTTTTTTTCAACCCTTTTTTTTAACGCGACAAGAAGGCACTAAGCAAGCCAGGGAACGTACCTAGACTGACAAACGAATTGAAGTTTTTAGATGAACCATTACTTCTTCGATAACTGATGGAGGACCTAAAGTTCTATCAAATTTTGGGATGTTGCTCTACTTTTCCTTAGTACCTATTGTAGTTTGATATCTTTCTGATGAGCCTTTCAGGACATTTTTTAATTTATGAATATTTGAGTGATTTTCGAGATGATACTTTTCTCAACACAGCATGGAATTCGATAAATTAAAGCCGATTTTTCAAATAAACTTGGGTTCAAAAATATTAGTTTCCGATATACAGACTGTCCACGGTTAGGCGGGTTTACAAGAGCACAAACGGATACAAAATTTCATTTTTCGGGAAAAACACATTCTTAATAAGACAAAAATTGCTTGTGGAAAAAAAAATCGATTCACGAAGAGAAAATTTTGATTTTTCATACAGGGTTCGCAAGAACTCCAAAAACCTGAATTTTGTCCAAGAGCAGTAAACTACCTTTATTTCTATTTTAAAGCAAAATTCAAATTCAATTTGTTTTTGGACAGCATTAGAGGTGGAGATACATACAGCATTGATGACTTTATCGTTAATACAAGAGTATCAAAAAGTTTCAAATAATTTTTTTTGTGTTATCAAAAATATTTGTTTTGAAAAGAAAGATTCCGTGTGTACTCCAAAGAGGGTAGAAATGCATTTAGAAATCCAAAATAAGAATCTACAGTTAAAGTGTAGATGTTAACCAAAGATTTGAAAAACCAAAAAGATTCAAGATTTATTTGAAATCTCGGATTTCACTACTTACAAATACAAACGTTATTCTAAATAACTTTTTTAAATGACATTCAGCTGAAAAATAAAAACAAAGGCAGTTTACTTTTTATTAAAATAAAGGTAGTTATCCATTTGTGCTCTTGAAAACCTTATCCGTGGACAGTCGTAGTGCAAAACTTTCATTTCAACATTTTATTGGCATCTCCTTGAATGGAGTTTCTTAAGAGGTGACAAATTACAAGGAAAAATCCTGTTCTTACTTGAATATTTGGTATAGGTATCATAATTATTATGGGTATTTGATATTCTTCCACATTCAAAGACAATTGGCAATCACCAGGAGGAATTATTGTTACTTCGTACTTGGTATATACAGAACATACAGGAAGAGACAATGATCTTTTTTCGCTAGTTCAACCTCCCTAACGCTCTAACGGCAGCAAGCGTCACAACATTCTTAAATAGGACCCGGGTGGTGATTTTTTTCAAAGGAAACCCTGTATTAGTATTTAGATCAGGTACAGGGTGTTTCATTATCTTTGATAACATTTCAATCAGCTGTAACTTTTTTTGTTTTTGAAGGTATCGAAACGAAACAAATATCAGATTGTATAGTTATCTAGCAAGTTTTTTACTGTTTAAAAAAAATACAAAAGACTATCGATTTTCTGAGATAATAACCTGACATATGTTTTTTCTTTTAATGGAATACCCTGTATATTATTGGATACTTCAATTCTACTCAAAGTGTTGAGTAAATTTTATAGAGCATCTCATATACCTATCTTCAATGGTTTGGGAGAAAATGACGTCGAAACATCTTGCGAAAATTGAATGCTTCACATACAGACAATAGTGACAATTATAAAAACGTGTAATGAGCAAACTCTGTGATATGTCAAAGTATTTTTGGGGCGATATTTTAAAATCTAAACAATTTTTATTGGTCATGACACACTTTGCGATCAATAAGAAGACTTCTAAATTTTTGTGTATCACATGTCTCGACGCCATTTTCTCACAAACCGTCGAAGATAAGTATATGTTAGGTTTTTTTTTTTGTTAATATTTATTTAAGGTCACGAAAAAAATTAGATTTTCCCAGAGGACTCGAGAAATAAATCAGAGACAAAGTTTAGGTAGTAAATACCCACTAAATAGATAATAATAGTGAACCTCTTCGAAAAGGCAAATTTCACATCACTGTTTTTATCAAATCCATGAGGTACATATGCGAATTGCGAAGACAAAACAAAATATCATTACTCTTGGGCGCCCATTCTTATGTCTCGAGAATCACGTACCAATTCCAAGCAAACCAATGTATGTTCTGCAAATACAAAATGTACAATACAAACATAGGTAATACAGGAATCTATGAATACGAATTTCCAAAACCCCCAAATCGATAATGTTCAAATTACAGTTTTCTCTGAATCAACACTCGCCGCATCTATGAGTAAAAAGCTGAACCTCAGCAAAATGCCAATTCGTGGTTTCTACCTGTCCTACCCACAGATGATTCCTTTTCATCCCTGTTATCCTATGCAATATGCCTCATCTTCTTTCTTTGTCTACTGTAAACCTTGGAAAAATACCAAAATATTTCACAAAAAGTCGCCCCATCGAAGAACGAATTGTCGATCTGTTGATTAGAATCGCAATGTTATATTGATAAGCAAATCCATGTGCCTCGAATAAGTTATTTTGGTGATGAAAAATGAAGAAATAGCCGAGAAAACAGCGATTGATGTGACCGTTTCGATAAATCCAAAAATAGGTCATTTTTGATTGTCCAGAAAATCCTTCAAATTGAATCTAGCGGATTCATGTTACTTCATTGGATTAGTACATCATTGTACATCATGTACATAACATGATCGCGTCTCAAAGTTGTGTTGTTCTCACGATTCGCGACATTTAGTGGGTCAATGTCAAGTATAGGAGAATAACATGGCGATACGCCCACCTTAAGTATTCTCAGTAGAGGTTAGTCTGGGTTAGTTTGGGTTAGACTCATATCGTGTGGGATGCTTGTACGTGGGATTGATTTTGGGCACCAAAGTAACATCATTTACCGTTTCATAAGTGTCCACAGACTCATTATTTTTAATATCCAAATTATTGGTATCTGCATTGTGTTGTGTGATTGGGGAAATTGGTTTGTCCTCAAGCTCTGGCGTATCAGGTTTACTTCCAAAATCGTAACATGCAATTTCGGGATTATTTGCAAGAATTTGTTGATATTTTTTCACAAGCTCTTTTAATATTTCCACTACGTTCATTAACTTTTTTCCACTGAGGAATCTTATTTGATTCACTCGAACAAACAAACAACAAACTGATATATTTTACTACAAAAGTGTGGTTACCTTCACAGTCTTATAACGCAGATCTTAGAACCAATTTATTTTGCAATACACAAGTTTATCATGTAAGGCCTTTATAAGAGAAAAAGTCTCATAGTAGCTCAAGTCCACGTGTAAAATTGTTTTATAAAGCAGCTCAATTCAACGCATTAAGATATTTTATATACAACATTATACAGTGCTAATAAGACAAACTTGAGTAACTATTTTATAATGTTTCCAAATGAGGCAATATACACAAACATTGTATATTATAAAACCAGCATACAATAGGTTTACAGGTCTTATAAAATATTACTTTTGTTATTGTATAAACGCGCTTATACAGAATTATATCATTTTAAAAGAAATTATCGTATTATGCGTTATACGCGATGTATTGCAAAAACCACTACAAAATCATTTTATGCAACAATTTTGTCTAGAACACAAAATTATCGCATCAAAACGCTTAGTAACATGAAACAATTCTCAAGAGAACGCTATTCGACAGTTATACAATGATTTAATCCTTTTAGAATTCCATTTTGCTAGTTAGGGGTTGACTCACTCGTTCCTGGAAAGCAGCTATCATTGCACTTGAAAAAATAGAGTCTGACAACATTGTGATGTACACCAAAAGGTTGGTTGTACTGACTAACTTCTGAGCCCCAAATTTGGTTTATATTCGTTTAGCGGTTTCTGAGATATTCGACCGTTTCCAGACTTCCGACTAACCCTGTATATTTAGAAAAATCCAAATGGCTCGGATAACTTTTTCACCTGCCCCCGTATTCCTGAAACGCCATATTATCAAAAACATGGTGAAGAAATTTTTGTTTGTATCTCTGTAGGTAATTTGAAGATTGAGAACTTTTGGATTTTGCCCCGTATCTTTCCAGTGATAAAAATTTAACCATTTTGATTGACCCAAGAAGAGGACATGATACACACATACTGTGATGACACCAGAGGATCATGACAGCCTGTTGCCCCGGTATATGTTAATATCAGACCGCCCTCGTACTACATCGCCAAAACCCATCGAGCGCACCCGGTCGCGTAAAGACGAAACGTACCATTGCACAACACGATAGCCTAGTTTACACCCACAACTTGGTCCGCGGACCAAGTACTAAATTCGAACTATATCAGAACCAAATATTTGGTTCGAATGGTGTAAACAGTTGCGGACTAAGCTGGTCCGCTCTTGGTTCGGTACTCTCCAGCTGGTGTACCGAACTAAACTTGGTTCGATCTGGATCAAAATTATGAGGTTATGTTGATTGTTATTTTTGTGAATTGTGTTGGTTCTGAGTTTCTCAATGCGATCTGAGCGTACTTACATATGTGTCGTTTGGTCACGAACTGTTTTTATAAATAATGTCGACTTGTTTGTGACATTTGACGCGTAATCATTTAGTTCACGCGTTGCGAGACGGTGTAAACGGGCGAGAAGCAAGCATTGGTCCTACCGCACTATCCCCACCCACTTGGTCCCATCGGACCGAACTAAACGAGTTATCGGTGTAAACTAGGCTGGTGTAAACGGGCGAAAAGCAATCATTGGTCCTACCGTACTATCCCCACCCACTTGGTCCTATCGGGCCAAACTAATCGAGTTATCGGTGTAAACTAGGCTAGTAACGCGTTCAATCGTGGTACGCTTTGGCTAGTAATCAACGGATATTTTTGCCCGACAAAACGTACCTCGCTGCAACGCAACTTACGCTTTCTATGTACGTACAACCACATAATGTGCGTACAACATAAAATGTCCAATACATTTTTATGAACCATCATGCCAATAGTGTGGATAATAAATAATTTAAAAAACATTTAAAATAAATTGATCTAGGTTACTGTAAGGTGTTTTCTCCATTCCTTTTGAAAAGAATTTTTTACAGATAATTTTTATTGCTTTGACCTCTAGCTGATCTAGTTTTCAATTTTTTACTATTCGTTACTTTACAGGGTGATTCACGTAGGTGATCTATTGAAAGTATTTCAAAAAGGGCTTTTCCAGACCTGGTGAATTTTGGTATAAATCGATATGGAAGTGTATTGCAACTTTTAATAATTTTTCGGTTATTTCGGCCTTGCCGGATCCACTACTTTTCCTAGTAAGCTTTTTCTTTCAAATTAAACAACATCTTTATATTATTCGATTTTCGAATTCGTTATGAAATTCTGAATAACTTTTATGGAATATGTTATACAGGGTGTCCCGGCGAAAAGGTCGCACCCCGAATTCTGAATCACCTGGTATCGCTTGGACGCGTCAATTTTGTTTTCTATTGTTTATAACCGTACAATACAGAGTGATCCAAAGATAAGATATTGCGTTACACTTCAGATTTTTGAGTGGAGACTCCATTTTTTTTTCAGCTTTTTGAAAATTGAGTTTAGTTTATCGAATGATGTATATGACCATCTTTGACCGTCTTGGAGATAGTTTCATTCATAGATAAAAAATGACCATAATTTGACGCTTTGTATCTTAGAGACTATAAGACGTAAAACAATAAAATTTTGGGAGTACCTACCCATGAGAAATGCTGGTCATTCAAATAATCTTGATCATTTTTCACAATAATCTACAGGGTCTGAAATTTACATGTCCGAGCATTTTTCCCAAATTAAGGTAGAAGTACCTGTTAGCCGGACACTACACGTTGTCGGACATCTTGCGACAAAACACAAAAGAAATAGTAGAATATTATTAAAGATTTTATTTCGAGCAAATTATTTGCTCCAAATATCACTTTTCTTCCACCTCGTATTGAAACGCATTCTTTAGACGTCAAGATCAATCCAGGAAAATAAGAAAAATAACGGCTTCATCAACCACCCTGTCAACTGAGACACGTTTACAAAAGTGATATTGAGAAACTAAGAAGGAAATAGTGCGTGCAATTAGATGTATCCAATATTCTGGTACTTTAATGATCATTTGAGTTAAGAACATTTCTATCTGTCATTCTAATCTTGAACATTTGACAAATGTTTTTTTTTTTAATTGTTATTAACTGTACGGATAACCGGTCCCAGACTTCGCTAAATTCCCTTTCTCGGACACCTGTCCGACAACCGGTCCAATTCGCGAAATATATATCCCTCTCTTTCTGTCTTACTTGTTGTTAAATCTAGTTTCCCTTTTAATAGACTACTACTGTATGTGAATGCCAGGGACCGGATTTCGGACAGGTAAATTCCAAAAGGGGACAAATTTGAAACACTTGAAAAGGTGTCTGAGAACAGGTTAGGTCGACTAGTTTCCGGACATTTTACATTGTTAATATGAAAAGGGCTACCTAGGACCTAGAACCTATTTCTTTAAAGAATATCCCAAATAAAAATAGTCGCCATGTCAAAAATCGACTGAAAAATGTTACTACATACAAGGAAACAATTTTCCTATTCACATGAAAACTTTCAAATGGTTTCACAATGAGCAATAAGAGAAAAAGGAGTCTTGGTAAGAACGGCAGTAAAAGAATTTGGTGTTCTCAAAAGTACAATTCAGGACAGAGTTTCTGAAAAATCAACTGATATGAGCTCCGCAAAACTGGCCCACAACCTGTAATGACAGTCTCTCTACCGTCATTATTAAGGGTTGGAAAAATGAAGGGTTTTCAATTAAAAAAAAGATGGAAGAAAAGCGATAAGGAAATGGCTTCTTTTGTACGATCTCTTGTTCTACTAAATTCTATAGAATTCACAAACCAAACTTCAATTTTAAGTGATAGTTATGAGTTAAAAAAAATGTAAAAAAGTAATTACTTTGTTCAGTTCTAATCAGTAATCCCAAATTCAATCTAGTAGTAAGATATTATTTTTTTATCATTTGTATTGTCCTAACCTGTTTTATTTTTATTCAAGAAGAAAATTTTCTTTTACGTGCTTTTTTTATATCTGTCACTCCATTATTTCTTCTCCTCTATATCGATAGACAAAATTTAGAAAAATATATAGGTCATCCATTATTTTGCTTCAATTTTCTTGGACGACACCCGTTCGACAACAGGTCCTTGGCCGTACAAGAAATTTGACGCATGTCCGACAACCGGTAAAATGCATATTCTTTCAAATAAATTTGCCCCTTGAAACTTTTTTGTATAACCAAATTAACTGAGATACGTATCTATTGAGTAAAATGTAAACAATCACCCTCTAATAATAATTCCACATTTTATCTGGTACGCCTACAAAGAATTCGATAGTGCGTGTTCTAGCGAGGTACGTTTTGTCGGGCAAAAATATCCGTGAATTTCTAGCCAAAGCGTACCACGACAGAACGCGTTACTGTCTTGTATAATGGTACGTTTCGTCTTTACGCCACTCGGTCGCGTATTTCGAAAGCCGTCCTCAATTCGTCCCCTGCATGGTGCCGAAATAAGGACGCATTTATCAACACAAAATATACTTGAAAAACGTACCCAAATCGTCAGCTCAGGAAGACGTATTGGAGACGCTTTTCTTGTTAGATTTGCAGTGAATGCGTTAGTAAATCCGTATCGATTTCGACTCTTCTATTTTTTTACTCGAAGGGTCAAAATCTGCTGCTTGTTGTTGTTAGGCTTAGGTATCATTTGTTTAACTACGAGTGTAGCTTTACGTACCTAACCAAAATTTCGTATTGTTTGAAATAATAATGAATAAAGAACAATGTCAAACCTTTATAAATTCCATAGTGTCGGTTTTTTTGTCTTGCACTATGAAGGACACAGCAGTGAGCGATCTTAAGTGACATTACAGTGTAAATTAGAGCGAGGTGGAAGTTTTGATGAAAAATGCGAAATATTCTTGAAAAACTTTTCTGACACAACAAAAGCTTACTGGATTATGAAAAAACTTGTTACGACACCCGGTCGCGTATTTCGAAAGCCGTACTCAATTCGTAATTCGTCCCCTACATGGTGCCGAAATAGGGACGTATTTATCAACTCAAAATGTGCACGAAAACCGTACCAAGATCGTCAACAAAAGGAGACGAATTGAGAACGCTTTTCATGTGAGATTTGCAATGAATACGCAAGTAAATCCGTACCTGTTTGGGCAGAACAAACTGTTATTGCTCCGTCTCGGACCCCAAACCCTTGGTGGCTGGGGTCCCACAGGGGGCTGAATTATCACCTCTCCTGTATTCCATTTTCACAAGCGCCATTCCAAAAACCTTCAGAACATACATCGCAATCTATGCGGACGATACAGCGCTTCTCGCACGCAGCCGTCGCAAAATTTTTGTAAAGCGTAATCTCCAACGCGGGCTTGACGACCTAGTCGAATGGACCGATAAGTGGAAGATACGGATTAATCCGGGGAAAACACAGGCCATCCTGATTAGCCGCAGTCACGAAGACACTCCAGACCCCCTCATCCTCAATCAGGTGGAAATTCCCTGAAGTGACGCGTTCAAGTATCTTGGCGTCATTATTGACAAAGGGATGACTTGGCACAAGCAGATCTCTGAAAACGACCGAAAGAGACGAGCCGCTATTGGTTCATTACAGTGCCTCATGAATAGTAAGAGCGTTTTATCAGTCAAAGCGAAGATCTTATTGATCAAAGCCGTCTTGAGGCCGATCCTTACTTACGGATCAGCCTCATGGGGATACGCGGCAGAAGCTCATCAAGCTAAAATTCAAACAACGGAGAATATTTATCTCCGTAAAGCTGTTGGTTCTCCATGGTTTGTCTGAACCCCAGAACAAAAAAAAAATCAGATGGAGTACCTCTCGACGTGTTGAGTCGAGTGGTGCTCCTATGCGGGTAGCATATAGGCAAAACCCACAACTGATTAGCAATAGGCGCTTAAAGTCGGGCGCCCATTGGCTGTTGGTAATACGATATAGGTTTTGCCCGCACGATTAAGGCAAAATGTACATCTGATTAGCAATGGGCATTCTGTACGGACGTTTTAAATCGAATCCAATAAACACACAAACATTTTTTTAAATTTTCTCACATCTTGATATAGCTTTATTATTCCTGTTGAGCAAAAAATAAACAGACACCTTTTGAAAAGCAAGATTTGTATGTCTTTGTTGTCAATACAACCTGATAAACGTTTTTAATTTATTTTCATTATTCAGAATAAACAAAAAATGTGTTTTTCATAACTAGATTTGATAGTTATTTTTATACAAAGGGCGTAAAAATCGACTACACTAGAGATACAATAGTTATTTTTGCACCAAGGCTTGTGAGTGCAGATACCAAGCTAAGACAATAAGTAGGGCTGAAGTTTGCAAGAATTCGAGAACAAAAAAGTACATGGTACAAGTCAAGGTGTATATGAGATTTTTTGTGCTACCGTATATTCAATATTATATAATGCGACCTTAAAGATTGGAACAAATTCATCTAAAACTCAGGGGTTGGTCTTTTAGGAGAACGCTCAGACACATGCATTTTGATTTTTTACTGCGGTTTTTTTGATGATAATTTTATGTGTACAGAGTGGACCGAAAATGAGTTACGACCATCAACTTCATTTTTTCAAATGTATGTCCCCATTTTTTATTTCATTTTCGAATTCTACACCAAATTTCAAGTAATATGATGATGATAATTTCATGTATAGAGGGTAGTCCAAAAATAAAGTTCCGACCATCAACTTCATTTTTCCAAATAGAAACCTTCTTTATTTATTTCTTTTTTGAAACCTACATCAAATTTTGAGTAAGTTTCATGTATCTTGTCCTTGACCTAGTCCCAAGACGAAATCAACGATTGTTCAGAAATACAGTCCATTTGATCAAGTCGGAACTTATTTTTGGTTCACCCGGTACATATAAAATTATGATCAAGAAAACCGCAATCAAAAATAAAAATCGACGTGACCGATCGTTTTCCCAGAAAAAAAACCTGAATTTCAAATGAATTTGATCCAGCCTTTACGGTGACTCGGTCGCACTGTATGAACAAGTGTTTCAAAAACCCTTATGCTTTTCCATGATTATCTTGAATCTGAATTTTCAACTACCAATCAAAGAAACGTCTTTTATTATTCGTATTCAGGCAACTAAGCTTCAAAAGCACGAAACTTCGATCGGTCCAAAAGCGATGCTTAAGTATCAAGCAAGTACTGCATGCACAATGAAAACTTGATTTTATTATGATTGAATGTGATTTTGCCAAATTTCTTTTCGGTTTTGGTCTTCCATTGTGCAAATTGACAAGCGCGCGGGGAAGTATGGGCATTGTAGTTATACTAGAGAAACATACAATCAAAATAATGATATCTGTTATACAAATTTCAATACAACTCAATCAACAAAAAATAACAACCACAGCTCTACGCGCTCAAATTTAATCTCACTGATTTACGTCAAGTTGTATACACTCCTCCCTGTTATTTGAGGCATGGACATTTACTTAGGTGTAGCCATCATAGAAACTATGTGGAGTAATGTTTTACTGTGAAGGGGCGCTTGATGTTGATGTTGTGTGCTCCGTATGCGGAATATGAAATGTATATTAGATGAGGTTGAATCAAACCAAAAAAAAAAAATACAAGGTATCCACGAACAATCGTTCAACAGTGACACTGGTGATTCTTCATGAAAAAGTTTTTTTTTTGTCTGAACATAGGTCCGAAAATGTTTATTTTTTTATTTTTAATTATTTGAGTAAAGCGCTGCGCGTTCTCGTTCCAGAAATTTATGGATTTCTTGGACACGGTTGCCTCTAGCGTTGTTGAGAAAGTATACCTCTCTCTACAAAAAAATGTAGAAATAAAATTTATTCATAAAAATTCTCAGAGGTTTGCAGTTGAAAAAGTTAACGCAAATTAAATGAAATGATAATAGAGTACAAAGCGCCCTCTAACCGCTACGTTAAAGTTAGCACCCAATCAAAACGTTCCACCAAAATAAAACCCGCCGCCCATCGTACCAGATTGTGTGCAAACATATTGAGACAATCGAAAATAAAATTTTCGAACCTATGTTCATATGAAAAAAAAAAAAATGTTTATCTAATTATTAAAAGAAAAAAATAGTACGCCCTCTGTCCCTGTGTAGCTCCCAGTAACAGAATACACGCGATTAACAACGTCAGTACAGTCAGTACAAAACCTACCTACAAATCAGCGCTCTACTTCAAACGCCTACCCAAGTCTAATTTCTTATTTCTAAAATCTAAACTTCTGTAGGCATAAATATTTTAGTTTATTTAGAGGTTTTGGACCGATCAAAAACCTGTTGTGCTTTTGAACATCAGTTGCTACATACGTGTTGAAGACGTTTGTTTTTTTTTTGTACTTGGACCCACCTATAAAAACACATTTTTTTTAAAAGTATTGTATATCTGATAAATATACTATGAAACACGTTTATTACGTTATATTGATAACAATGACATAGATCTCGCTTTTCAAGAGGTGTTTTATTTTGCTCAAAAGAAATAATAAAATTATATCGATAGGTAGGAAAATTCAAAACGACATATTTTGATGTGCGTTTGCATGATTGATTCGATTGAAAACGTCTGTACAGAACGGCATCCAATTGCTAATCAGTTGTACGTTTCGCCTTGACCGTGCGGGCAAAAGCTACATCGTATAAGCAACAGCCAATGAGCGCCCGACTTCAAGCGCCTATTGCTAATCCGTTGTGGGTTTTGCCTATACGCCTCCGGGCCTGACGTGTTGAGTCAGGCGGTGCACTTTAGGTATCCGTCGACGTGTTGAGTCGACAGATACGGTCCTTTCCTAATTGACTAGGGGTTAGAGCTTACCACCTGGACACGATGGGAATCCATTTCCTCTATCGACAGGAACCAGGGTACACCAGACAGAACCTCACTAGAACAGACCAGACTTCAACAAATGTATATTTGTATATAAAAAATTCTGTACATATTTTTGAGTAGTTAATAAATAGTTTATTTGGGAAAATAGTGTAGGACTTCTTCCGGCGAGGGAAATTGAGCTACTCCGAAACCTCGTTATAATATTATTATATTTCTTTTCCGATAGCACTCACAATTATTGCGGAGTGGAAGTATCGAAAATGTGATCACCTGTACAGTATGAATACCAGGTGGCAAATTAAAAATTATCAGTAGCCATAACTTAAGGAGACCATCGTTCAAGATTATTTACCCGTGGAATAGGGATTTGTGGCATCATTTTGATTCCCCCTGATTATTAAAAAAAAAACAGTTTACAGATTTCTTTATGCATGTCATTGCATTTGACAGTAATGCCTACTTTTGATAATTTTGAAATTACCTCTTTGGGTAATCATTTTTTGTATCTACCCTAACATAATCATAGTATATAAAAAAACTCACCTCATTATTTCTTAACAGAAACCTCAATGGCGAATATTAAACCGTCTACGCGCGGCAAATGAATAATAATATGCACCTTTATCTACTATACTAAACATCACACTTCTTAAAACTAATTTTACAATCAAATCCTAATCATAAAAACATTATAACGTAAACACATTTCTCTTGGAATTGATATAAAAATTCATCGGACATTGTCAACTTGAGGGTTGAAAAGTATTCAAAAGGATCATTAACAAGTACATACATTAACATTATACAGTGAGGACGTAAATAGTCCCCCCCCCCTCTAACTTTTGAACGCATTAATATTTTTGGCTCAAATTTGAAGGTGTTGTTCAGGGTAGGCTTTACTAAGTTTTGACCTCCAAAAAAAAATTTCAACTGTCAAACTGACAGCTGGGCACCATTTTGAAACAAATTATTAAATGGAAAAGAGGGTCATGTGATACTTTATTTGAAAGGTCCTTCCATTCTCTTTTCACCTCCAAAGTTTGAAGTCCTTAGCATTTTTCTTAAGGAAATGGCGCCATATCGAAAATACATTATTTGGGTCAAAATACTATCTCTAATTCTCAAAAGAACTTTATTAACAATGAAAAAACTAACCTTTAACATAAGTGATTGTTTCTACAACAGCTAGGTGTTCTGTATCAATCTGTGCTACCATAGTTTCTTAAACAAAATAAAAGATAGTATCTACTTAGACACAAATAATTTATTTTCGACATGGCGCCATTTCCTTATGAAAAATAATAAGGACTTCAAGCTTTGGGGGTGAAAAGAGAATGGAAGGACCTTCAAATAAAGTATCACATGACCCCCTTTTCCATTTAATTTTTTGTTTCAAAATATTGCCCAGCTGTCAGTTTGACAGATGAAAATTTTTTTTGGAGGTCAAAACTTAGTAAAGCCTACCCTGAAACACACTTCCAAATTTGAGCCAAAAATATTAATGCGTTCAAAAGTTAGAGGGGGGGGAGGGACTATTTACGTCCTCACTGTATAATTCTGAAGTACCTACACCTACCTAGAAAAACGCTCGAGTTCAAAACATTTCATGGTTATATCGATGGTTTAAAGCGCAAATATTGTATGTCCACGTATTTTCTTATGGACTTACAAAATTTGCGCTTTAAACCATCAATATATCGTTCCAAGAGACCTTTAAAAGTACGTTCCCACTTGCAAGAAAACACCGAACCCCATCGCGAACTCCGTTGCAAACGCCGGCGTCGTGAACCGTGCAACGGAGTTTGAGCGGCGTTAGCGATGGCGTTCGGTTCGGTGTTTTGTTGCAAGTGGGGACGAGCCTTAAGGAAACTAGCGCTCGGAGCATGTGCCAAAAAAAAATTAGAAGCTGGCGCGTACGTCGGTATTTCACCTCAACGACCTCAACGTTGAATACGTCTTTTGAGAAAAATCTCATAACATAATGTGGTGTCTGTTCTCATTTTTTAAAAAAGCTTCATCTGAAAAACAATAAGTTTTTTCATACAATGGTAATACACACCCACTGCGTGATGTATTGTTTAACAAGGAGAGAGACCAATGATAAAATAATATTTGGCATAAAATCAAAGCAAATTTGACGTGTAAACAAATTTCAGAAAGTAAAATGGTTTGGATGATGTTGGGGAAAAAACTTGATATTTTCAAAACAAAGATCGATAAGGGAGGGTGTGTAAATTCGAAAATGTGAGTGCAAAATTGTGCATAATCCAGAGAAGAGATCTACATGAAAAAAACTTGTTTTGGGAAATGTGGGGGGGGAAAAACCTGACATTTTCATAAGGGCATAGATCGATGAGCGAGGGTGTGCAAATTTTGAAAATTCGTGTGCAAAATTGTGCAAAATTCAAAGTAGAGATCCACATAGAAAAATTGGTTTTGATTAATGTCGGGGGGGGGGAAACTTGACATTTTCTCAAGGGCATAGATCGGATAGGTAGGATGTGCAAAATTCGAAAACATGTGTGCAAAATTCAGAGAAGAGATCTACACGAAAAAAATTGATTTCGAGTGATGTCGGGGAGAAAACTTGACATTTTCTTAAGGGCATAGATTTGTGAGGGAGGGTGTGCAAAATTGTGCAAAATTCAGAGAAGAGATCTACATGAAAAAAAAAATGATTTTGGGTGATGTCGGGGTGGAAACTTGACATTTTCATAACGGTTTAGATCAGTAAGGAAGGGTGTGCAAAATTCGAAAACATGTGTGCACAATAATAGTGTAACATTCAGAGAAGAGATCTACATAAAAAAAATGATTTCGGGTGATGTCGGGGGGGAAACTTGACATTTTCATAAGGGCATAGATCGATGAGCGAGGGTGTGCAAAGTTTGAAAATGTCTGTGCAAAATTTTGCAAAATTCAGAGAAGGGATCTACAAAGGAAAAAATGGTTTTGGATAATGTCGGGGGGGAAACTTGACATTTTCTTGAGGGCATAGATCGGTAAGGGAGGGTGTGCAAAATTCGAAAATATCTGTACGCAATTGTGCGAAATTCAGAGAAGAGATCTACTTAAAAAAAAGATTTCGGGTGATGTCGGGGAGGAAACTTGTCATTTTCATAAGGGCATAGATCGGTAAGGGAAGGTGTGCAAAATTCGAAAACAGATGTGCAAAATTGTGCAAAATTCAGAGAAGAGATCTACATAAAAAAAAATTGATTTCGGGTGATGTCGGTGGGAAAACTTGGCATTTTCATAAGGGCATAGATCGGTAAGGAAGGGTGTGCAAAAGTCGAAAAGATTTGTGCAAAATTGTGCAAAATTCAGAGAAGAGATCTACATAAAAAAATGGTTTTGGGCGATGCCGGGGGGGAAACTTGCCATTTTTATAAGAGCAAAGATCGGTAAGGGAGAGTGTGCAAAATTCGAAAACATGTGTGCAGAATTGTGCAAAATTCAGAGAAGATCTACATAAGAAAAATTGTTGTGGGCGATGTCTGGGGGAACCGTCAAGTTTCCCTCCAACAGATAATGTGCACTAGTCTCTCGAGAAAAGGTGTGGTAAAAATCCAAAAATATGTGTGCAACATGCGTGCATAATGCCTGTACACTTGAAACACGCATTCCTCGATATCGGGGAAACTTGACGGAGCCAATGAAGATTCCAGATTTCATTTATGCGATTATTTTGCAATCCGCCAATATCAATCAACACTTCACTAATCACCATGAAACTGTACACTATTGCAAAGTTGCCTTTCATACTCATCAAACATGACATATGACGGTAATGTAACTTTATAGTAACGGCATTGCCCGCAATACTCATTGGCAATGTACAGGCAATTATCACCTGAGCAGTACCCATCAATTTGGCACGCCAGCCGTCATTCGGCCGCAAGGCATATTACCATGATGTATAATTGATGGCAAATCACTACTTCACCATCAAATGTCAAGGAGTGATGAAAAAACACCACCAATTCAGTGCATTATATTCATTGGCATATTTCAGTTCTTATACAGAAAAAATGTGGTAACGATAACTGTGTGGGGATTTCCACTTATACAAGGTTTCTCTTTATACAGGGTGTTTTCTAAAGATTGGTAAAAAATTCGTTGTGTGATTCCTGGGGTATTTTCATGAAAAAAAGTTCCTATAAACATTTGCCGAAAAATGCTTCCTAAGGGAGCTACGCCCCTTTAAATAGGGCACCCCGAAGACGGTTTTTCCTCAATATTTCCGAAACCTTACATACAAAAATCATGAAATTTGGTACATCATACAAACTTTTAATGCTGAATGAGAATTTGAGCTCAGAATTTCAAAATTTTAATCAGGGGCGTACCATACTGGCGGGGTTAAAGGTTAAAAGAATCCAATTTTTTAAATGGTATGGTACGCCAGTATGGTACGCCCCTGATTAAAATTTTGAAATTCTGAGCTCAAATTCTCATTCAGCATTAAAAGTTTGTATGATGTACCAAATTTCATGATTTTTGTATGTAAGGTTTCGGAAATATTAAGGAAAAACCGTCTTCGGGGTGCCTTATTTAAAGGGGCGTAGCTCCCTTAGGAAGCATTTTCCGGCAAATGTTTATAGGAACTTTTTTTCATGAAAATACCCCAGGAATCACACAACGAATTTTTTACCAATCTTTAGGAAACACCCTGTATATTGACACCATCCCTTTTTTTTCTATTTGACGTTTCTAAAAAAAGTGTATCAGATAAAAGTTTAATGGTTTTGGGTAGATTTCTTGAAAAACTCTATTTCGCATATACAGGGTGCCTCAGAAAGTCTGGGCGTGGTCCAACTTTCTTATTTCAAATGAGAACCCTACTTTTTAATTTGATTTTTATATTCTCTCAAACATTCTTAATATTTTCTATGTAGCATACCCTATACTTAAAATTGACGGATAAAAAGATATTGACCTTTGAATGTTGCCTTTTCACAGAATTTTTGTATAGAAATTGGATATGAAAAAAGCATACAAACATATAAAATCAATCTTGTATTAATATTTCATCATACCAAACACAACACTTTAACTGCTCGATATGCCCACCATCCTTTTCTAAGCTCTGCGTATAATCTCGCTCGATTTTATTTATGCTATTGATAATAAAGTGGGGATAATTCTGATTAGTCCCTTGAATGGTCTCAATAATTCGGTTTCTTAAGTCTTCTACATCTTCGACCTTGTTCCTCAGAAAACCCGACAAAAAAGAGTCAAGCGGCGTCAAATCCGGGCTATTTATTTATTTAGTTACAGTGTTGTGTTTGTTATGATGAAATAATAATATAAGATTGTTTTTATATGTTATGTATGCTTTTTTTATATCCAATGTCTATGAAAAAAATCTGTGAAAAGGCAAAATTCAAAGGTCAATATCTTTTTATACGTCAACTTTAAGTATAGTATATGCTTCAAAAAAAATATTTAGAATTTTTAGAAGAATATCAAAATCGAATAAAAAAGTAGGGTTCTCATTTGAAATAAGAAAGTTGGACCAAGCCCAGACTTTCTGAGGCACCCTGTATATGCGAAATAAAGTTTTTCAAAAAATCTACTCAAAACCATTGAACTTTTATCTGGGACACTTTTTTCAGAAACGTCAAATAAAAAAGATAAGGGGGTGTCAATATATAAAGAGAAACCCTGTACCTAAACTCAACAGTTTCTGAAAATTCGCATTTGAAACGTAATCATCAAATTAATGATCAAATATTTTTCAAAGAACCATCACAAATCAATTGAATGAGAAAATCAACAGATCTTTCCTGAATAGATCGTGAGCAAATAAGCAATTTGTGTTTATTTTGAACTGGTTTAAAACACAGTTAAAAAAAAGTGATTTGTATAAGATTTTCTGACGAGTCTCGGTAAATAAACTATTTCAAAATCTGATAAATTGCCTACATATTGGAGACTACATGAATATTAGCCGAATTTAAAATTTTAAACAATCGACAATTGAATTTTGAATACCTACATTCGGTCAATATACAGGGTGTCCCAGCAAGGGTGGCCACCGGCCATATCTCAGAAACTGCTGGACCTAAAAGTTCATGAGAAAAAAATTATCACTAAACCCCTGTATACCTTTTAGGTAGGTCCAAGTGAAGTTTGAGAAAAAAGATGCAAATGGAAATTCGCTTTTCAGCAGCCTTATCGGGAATTGAGTACAGCTCATTTTCTTTTGGAATTACAGTGACAGATCAAAACTGTAGGTAAAAGGTTGGCAAACATTCTCTATTACGATGGCTATAAATCGAACTGTGATTCGTTTTATTTTGCTATGTTCAAAAGGTATTTGCTTTGATAAAAAAAAAGTTCGAGAATACACAATACATGATGATAATTTTTGAATTGATGATCAAACCCCTTCTTTAATCGAGACAAAGAAGTGAATTCTTGAATATTTTTTCTCAATTCCAATCAGCTAGCCCGTTAAGGCATTTCAATTTCCTGTTGCCAAACTGTAGCCGCCAATTTTGATCTGTCACTGTTATTCTTCAAAAATAAGAACTCTGGTTGGATTTTATCTTTCTGTTTTAAGTGCTTGAAAATAAGCTGATGAAGCACAGAATTCCAAGACACTGTCACTTCAAAATTATTTTCTCAAAATGAAGGATCTAAAGAAGCAAATTCTGTACTGTACAAAAAACGATTCTGTAATAAAGTGCAATTTTTGGAAAAAATCGTGAGGAACTTTGTATTCGATAATTTTTTTTTCAATTTTGATAGATGTATCCTAAAGATTGAATATATTTGAGCAAAGTTTGCTCAAAAGTATAACGAAATGAGAATCAAAAATGTCTGTTCGCGAGTTGGTATGAGTACCGTACACTGAGGTTACTCTATGCCACCCAAGGTAACTTTGTGACAGTGCCCTAAAAATGCATTATTTATTATTTTTTTTTTTTCTTGTTAACACAATTTCGTAGTGTCGAGCCGACACTTTTTCCCTGCTGTTGGGTACTCTGACAATAATTGATAGTAAGGATTGGGGTAAGAGGCCGGCAATGAGCCGGAGTGAAGATAATAAGGTATGAGATTGATTGTGACGTTCTGACGAACATTTAAAAGTGGGGAAGAGTGGGGATCGCACTGAGAGTAACGTGCTGCAAGATATGGACAGGATTTGGGTTGATAAGAGAATGGGTGAGCGTGAGTGGGGGAGCGACGTTGTAGGATTTGGATTTTGGGAAAGGAATTGGGGAAATGAGGCGGGAGTTGAGGAAGGGAGACGTAGTCTCTGTTTTGATGGCAGTGATGCCGGTTTTGGAGATTAAACTAGGTTATTGGGAAATGGTGGTGGCGGGGGGACATAGTCCATTATGGGAACTATGTCATGAATATTGATACTCTGGGACCATGCTCCCCTGAATCTGGCTTTTTTACCGTGAGCGTTGGAATGTTTTTTTATTAAGATTTTGCGCTTTTTGATACTTTGAAGAATCGTATTGGAGGAGAGTGCTATTCTGTATTTCATTTTGTATTTAGCGTCCATTATCGAGTGGTAGTAGGGCTTGATCCTGTACTGTGTGAAGATATCTCTAGTTCGGATAAACCAAGGCGTTTTGTCCCATCTTCGTATTAGTTTATTTTGAAGGCGCTGAATTTTGGTCAGTAACGGTTTGTCTATGTTCATGGCAGCGGAGGCGTAGGTCAATTTTGGTTTGAATACCTGCTGCATGATAGCGATCTTGTTTTGTATCTTCAATTTGCTATTTGGCGCTAATAGAGGGTATAATGCCCCATAGCACCTGTTGACTGACTTAATGGCATTATCTATATGAGTGTTCCATGTTAGATTGTTCGTGATTATTACCCCAAGATATTTTATTTGGTTTGTCCAGTTGATAGGGATTTTATCAATGTGCAACATTGGTTTCCTGTCTGATTTTTTTCTAGAGATGATGACGGCCTGTGTTTTATTTACATTGATTTTAATTTTCCAAGTTTCGAAAAATTCGCTGACCTTGTTAATGTGATTCTGCATAGTGAGCTGAAGTGCTGCGATATTATTTGAAGTTGCGTAGATGAGTGTATCGTCAGCATACAGTGATAATTTGGTCTTTTTATGTGTGGGCGTATTGGCAGTATAAATATTGTACAACAAAGGAGATAGGACCGACCCCTGTGGAACTCCGGCCTTTTGGTTTGCAGTTGTTGAGAGTGCGTTTTCATGTCTGACTTGAAATTTTCTATTGGCTAGGAAACTTTTGATTAGTAGGATAACTCGCTTTGAGAAACCTGCCTCCAACAGCTTCAGGACCATCCCCTGGTGCCAGACTCTGTCAAAGGCCTTCTCTATATCAAAGGCAATTATAGCTGTGTTCAAGTGTTTTTGTTGCAAGCCGGCGGCACAATCTTCAACGAGTCTGGCCACCAGGAGATCTGTACTCAGATCCTCCCGAAAACCGAATTGATGGTCTGGAACAGCTTTAAGGGATGTTGCTTGATGTTTTAGTCTAAGATGGATTAGCCTTTCGAAGAGTTTTCCTATTCCATTGAGTAACGCGATTGGGCGGTAGCTGGTTGTTTTTGATAAATCCATTTCCTTTTTTGGTATCAGGATGATAACAGCTTCTTTCCAGTTGGAAGGAAAGTGGCTGAATTTTGCGCACATATTGAAGGTTTCCAGTAGAAACTGCGTGATGTTGGGGGTAAAATTTTTGATTATTTTATTTGTGATCCTATCTTTGCCTGGAGCTTTCCCGAGTTGAAGATTGAGAATGATTAAGTCCAATTCCTCCATGGTGAAGTCTTCCATTTCATACACAAGGCTATGATAGTCGTAATTGTCTGCATTTGGTTGGTTGATGGGGTGGTCTGCTACGGATTGTTCGAAATAAGGATCTCCTATGTTATTGACCGAGAATTGCTTTTCTAGCGAGTTTTTGAATGCTTCCACTTTTTTTTTGAGTCGTGGATAAGCTGGTTGTTAATTTTTAAGGAAGGAAATTTGCGTCCACCTTTAGATCGGGCAAAGTTCTTATATATGTTCCAGAAAGGGTTGCCGCAGTGTTCCATTGCCTCGATGCTTTTTTGGAAGTTTTCATTTCTGGTATTGTTAAGTTCTTTTTTAATGTGGTTTGTGAGACGATTGGCCTGAGCACGGAGTTCTCTGGAGCGGAGTTTTTGGCTCTGTTGCGAATGTGGTTTCGATCTTTTATCAAGACCAACAAGTCTGGGGGTAATTTATGTTGATTATATTTCCTAGCTTCAACTTTTGTTGTACATTCTTCAATGGCTTCATGGATGGAATTTGTGAAGTTTGAGATTGAGTTTTCGATATTGGCTATTGAATCCAGATTGTAGTTTAGAGGAAGGTAGGCGAAGAGTTTTTCTAATTTTTCGAAGATGATTATTTTTTTAAAAGAGAGTCGCTCCTCCAATTCGAATCCATCAATATTAATGTGGATCGGATCATGATCAGATGAAAGGTCAGATAAGCAAGTGATGTTAATATGCAGATCTATTCCGCTGGCCAGAGCGATGTCGAGGATGTCAGTGTTGCCAGTTCGTTGAAAGTAGTGAGTAGGAGTGGAGGGAGCGAAAACACTGACTTGGTTCTCAAGACAGTATTTTTCCAGTTTTTTCCCTTCTTGATTAGATTTTCTGCAGCCCCAACTTGTTGATTTAGCGTTGAAGTCCCCTATAGCTAGTGTGGGGGAGTCCTGCGGCATGATGTTGTCTAATTCTTTTTTGGTGATTTTAACCTCAGGTGGACGATAGACAGAGGCAATGCGCAGCTGTCCGGTCCCCGTGTTCAGTAGAATGGTGGTGGTCTCAAACTTAGCGTTGGTTGCTTGTGGGAGGGGCTTATGGTTCAACCCACGTCTGACCAGCGCAGCTGTGCCCCCGCCTGCGCGGTCAGCCCGATCGTTCCTATGTATTATGTAGTTAGGAGCATTGAACTGTGTGGGCGGTTTTAAAAAGGTTTCTTGAATGAGAAATAAGTCCGGTTTTTCTCTTTGTAGGAATTCTTTAATCTCCGGAGGTTTGTTATTGATGCTGTTGGCATTCCAGGAAATGATTTTCAAGTGGGTGATTTCTTGTTATTTGTATTAGACATTTGGGGTGATGTGTGTAGATGATTTTAAGAGCCTCTCCTCCAGGTCGGCTAGTTTGTTGTCAGTTTTTTTTTCCAGATTGTTGACCAAAGTTTTGACTTCCTTGGTGGCGATCTCCATTAGGTTGATTTTGGCAGACATTGACGAGAATTCATTGAGAAGGCGGTGCATCAATATTTCTGTCTTGTTAGGGTGGTTTGCCGGACCAGTGGAAGTGGACGGTAGATTATTGGAAAATTTACTAGCATATGACATAGATGGGACTGCAGGCATTGCGGTGGAGTTTGATGTTGATGTTGAGAGTCTTGTTAGAGAGGGTGTTTGGGGGTTTTGGTTATTTTGTTGAGCTTTGATTTTCCTTATGTAGTTTGGGTTTTTTGTGCAGTTAAAATAATTTGCAGAGTGTTCTCCGTCACAGTTGCAGCATTTTAGTGGAAGATCTCTCGATTTTGTACATGAAGCATAAAAGTGGTTTTCTCCACACTTATGGCATCTCGGAGAATTACAGCAGGAGGTCAGTGTATGCCCCCACTGCTGGCATCGATGACATTGGGGCACTCTGTTCGGGTCCGTCCTTTGATTTTCTATTGTGATGCCGATGTAACATAGTGTTTTAACTTTGTATAATGTTTCAGCTTGCGTTTTGTCGATCAAAATCTTCAATAGTCCAGTATTTCTGGAACGTCCTGGGCCGTTCCTGATCCAATATATTTCAGATGGTACGATATTATGGGTGGCTAATTCCGTTTTTATTTCTTCCACATCAATATCCCCAACAAGACCCTTTATAACTAGGTTCAGCTTTTTTTCTTCGGGCAGAAGGCGAGTGTGATACTGCTGTCCTTTTTGATAAAGATATCTTGTAATTTTCCTGTGGTCTTGAACCGACTTCGGGGATACTTCTAAACCGGGGCCGTGACGATAGTTGCGGATATCAGATGGAGTCAATTTTACACCCGCCTCAATTAATGACTTATATATGGCTGTCCAGTCTCTAAGGCCAGAAGTGATGATAATTGGTGGTATTGATATTTTATCTGGAGTGATATGGGGAGTTGGAGTATTTTGATGAGTTTGTGAGTTGGAGGTCGCTTGTGTGGGGTTGAAGATTATATCTGTTGTATCTGCTGCTAAATCAGGCGAAACATTGTTGTTTGTTCTCTTTAGTGGTGGAAAATCGGCTTTTGGTTTTGGGTCCGTGTTGGTATCATGGAGGGTGTCTGGTTCGCGCATTCTTTTTAGGGTGGTATCGGTGTCCATTTGATTAGAAGAGGAGGGGGCGTTTTTCGCGTTGAGTTTCAATCTTAGATGGTTCAGTTGGGCGTCTTTTGAAATAACATCATTCTTCATTTCGCTAATCTGGTTGGTATACTTTTCGCGTTCATTATTTAATTATTCACCCATTTGATTGAGCATTTCTTTTTGACTATCGACGGTTTGTTGCATTTGTAGGAGCGTCTCCCGTTGATTACTGATGATTTGTTTCATTTCACTCATTTGTTTTTCCATCAGGATGATGGTATTATTGGATCTATCGACGTCTAGACTAAGTTTATGCACTTGGTCATTAACATTTTCCAAGTTTGGGGTGAGTGGGTTTTCAAATTGATCAGTAGGTTGTTGACTATTGGGATAATCTGGTGTTTCCTCAATTATTAGGGCTGTAGAGTCTTTATCGGAGTCAGAGTCTTCATTTAATTTGTTGAAGTAGAAGTCCTTGGCCTGGTTTGAAGGTTGGCGTTTGTTATTGTCCCCGCTCTCTGTGTCTCGCTCCATATCCTTGGAAGAGTTGTTGCTAGCCGGGTACACTGAGTGTTTGTTCACGTTTTTTGTATTGGGCGCAAAAAAGTTTGTGGGCGTGGTTTCACTAGCACGTGTATCGTTAGCACAATTTTCATTTTCCGACACTTTCACTGATAAGCCAGATTCAGCGGAGATGTTTCCCAGATTAGCAATAACAGGATTGATACCAGGGTTGTTAGGGGAAAGGGTTTGGGTGTTGTGGGAGATATTGCCAAAGTACTCACCAGTATGTGTTTTTGAATTCGCGTAATCCCTTGATAACGATCGTCCCACGTTAGAGTTCATAGTCACCCTCTCCTCCCTGGCCCTATCGCCAGGGAAAGAGTCACGCCGCGTGTCCCTGATTGGGTTGTTTCGTTCGGTGTAAGAAGTAGATTTTCGATCTTTGCCGCGTCCACGCCCGGCCATGCCAGCCGCGTTGCTTTTGAAAGGTTTCAGCCTGAAAGGCCTTTCGTTTTCTTTTGTCGCAGAAAGGCACTTTAGTTGATTGCTTTGTAATCCAGAGGGTTTTTGAGAAGTCGTGAGTCGATGCGCTTGGGTCAAGTATTCGCTCGTGAATGCGCATTTTTTATTTTGTGGATAGGTGATTATATACCTGCCATCGTTTCAAAATTCATGTAGACAACTCGGGTGCGCGCGCTACCCGTTGCGCGTTGCTTGAAACGTGCTCGTGTACCATCCTGATCTAGTCATCGCACGCTCAGTTCCGTCTCAACTGCGGTCAAGAAGGGCCCTGACCCGAGAGCGACAAGAACTACCTGAGAAGACCCGAAGGTACTACCTGGTACCTGGTAAATATTTAGAGTAGAGGAGTTAGACTTTGGTCTAACCACCCGTACCCTGAATCCTCGTTTTTACGAAGAAGAGAAAATTCGTTCTCCCCCTTTTGTTAACGTTTCAGGTTCATTTCAGAGCTGGTGAATCCCTATTGCACTATAGCTTGTCTATAAGGGTTCTTGGAAAGGTAAAACCAAGAGCAAAGTTAACCTGCTTGGTTTTATTTCCAGGGAAGTTACTGATAAAACAGTGAATCTCTTGTGAATCGAATCACCCAGGTTTTGTTCCCACATTATGCTCCTTCGATCGTGAAACCCCTACGTGATCGGGTAAAACCGGCGGTAGGAGGTCACCGATTGAGCTTGGTGTGGTTCGTACTCGTCTGACAAAAACGCTCGCTAAGCTCGAACGCGAGCAAACAGAAGCCAAGGCGGAATTGCGAAAGAAAGACGCAGTCATTGAAAGACTGACCGCCTCTGTTGAGCAGATGACGGCTAAGGTAAACGATCTTAGCAATCAGCTGCGGCTCGCTCTTGCTCCCAACTCTTCATCAAAGGGTGAGAAGCAAGAGCCCCTTTGAAGAAAGGGAAGGGCTTTCTTCAAAAGGGGGGGGGGCAGAAAGCCACGAAGTCAACACAGTTGCCCGCGAAACTTGTCGCTAAGCCACAAAGGAAGGCTCCCCCTGCCCCTCCTCCTTCTTCAAAGGTGGTGAGGCAGGGAGAGGCTGTCTCCCCCTCTTCTTCAAAGAGGGGGGGACAGAAGGCTGCTCCCTCACCTTCTTCAAAGGTGGAGGAGAAGCCTACTTCGAAGACGAAACGGACGAAACAAACAAAGAGAGACTCGCCTATCCCTTCACCTTCTTCAAAGGAGGAGGCACAGGTGATCGTGAACCGCCCGGACCCCCGTAAAGTGGGGGACGTCCAAATGTCGGCCTCGGGAAGAGAGAAGAACGCGTTTCCCCCCTTGCCGGCTAAGAACACCAAAACGAAGGTATCGGGGTCTGTCTAATCTTGAGAAAATCTTCAAGATTTAACATAATACATATTTTAGTCAAATATAAATAATCAAATTATATAAGGAAAATAGAACAGTAGTTGACCCATAGTCATTAAATTGCTTCACACAAGTTTCGCATATCGTTATTCTAAACAAACATGATTACATGATGTGAGGTGTATGTTTTCATAGGACAGCACCGACAAGTAATTTATATCGCAAGAATGCAAGATCATCACATTCTTCCAGCCTGAGCACCCTCAATACGTACGCTTTGTCATGGATTATTTTTAGTATTTATAGATGTACATATTGTATAATAAATCAGTATTAAACCAAACGGTGTTTTACTCACATCATACAATCAACGACACAAGCCTAAACCAGTTACACGGTATAGAGCTATTAGCAGAAAATCAAAAGGTCATCCTCATTTTAAGAGACGCCTTTTTATGGTCCTTCGAGCAAAAGCAACTCCGAGTCTTCTACACTGAAGCAAATCAAAGCCTTCCACAGCGAAGCAACTACAAGCCTTCTACAGTGAAGCAACTACAAGCCATTGAAGCCATTCCAAGCCTTCCATAGTGAAGGAACTCCAAGCCTTCCATATTGCCGTCCAGGTCCGTCAAAATAAAACTCCATCAAGGAAACAGGTGAATATCCCTTTCCTACAAATAATAGTGCATGTACACGACTGCTGGGCACCGTTGTCTGAATTGAGTAGAATAACTTCAAGAGGTGCTCTCAGAAGTATATTGCATTATACCATCAAAGCGTCATCCAATTCAAATTCTTCAGTACAATTATTGCCAGCCGGTCTATGTAATTATAGGTGCCATAAAATCAAATTCATTATCAATATTATCATAAACCTTGGAAGTTATAGGAAGGGTAAAAATATTTTTCTAGTTGTCCAGTTAATTGCGCTGGCGAGAAAAATATAAACATAAATCCAGTGCGTATGCTCGTGCCAGGAAGCTGGCGGGTATGCAATCACTAATTTAGCCACGAAGTTAGTTCCAAAGTAATAAACAGGCTAAGGAGGTGTAAGAGTATTTTTCTAGTTGTCCAGTTAATCGCGCTGGCGAGAAAAATATTTAAAAAAAAATAAGCTTAGTGCCTATTCTCGAGCCAGGAAGCTGGCGAGCATAGAATCACTGGTTTATAGTCACAGCCTTGCCATGGCACGTAAGAAACTAAATAGATTCCGAAGGCAATAGAAGCGACAAGAAAAACTAAAGATATCCATCTGCGAAGAAAACATTCCAATAAAACTTAACCAAGCAGGGCTCCCAGTAACTCCGACAATAAGGACAGAAACATTCGAGCTTCCAGCCATTCAGCAAACCACAGAAACAGCTGAGGCAATTACACACCCAGAAAAGACACAAAAAGCAAAAAAAAACGGAACATCAACAAAGTTACAACAAAGATCTATTGAATTATTTGGAAGCCTATAAAAAAAACATAATTAAACATCATGGCCAACACAAAAGAAAAAATGAACCAGCTTGCACTAGAACAAGAGCAACAAGGTCGATAGATTCGACGCATTTTAACAAACATGAAGAAAGATCCATCTAACAGAAAAACAAGGCAATATTTCGAGGATAAAAACACTTTAGTGGAAGCGTTGTGGGCCACAATCCGAAAGAAGGACAAGCAGATGAACGAGATGAATCTCCCTACCCACGACTACCACATCAAAAAGTATTTCGATCAACTCAAAGGGGTTTATAATGAGACATTGAAGTAAATAGAAGACGGTTTTAGGAAAATACAACCCATAGAAACCAACACTGCTTTGAAAATTGAAGTATTGCTAAATCAGTTAGAAGAAATTCTAAACGACACCCTTGAAGAGATAGACGATCTTACTCCAAAAAATCGACGTCAGCAACTGGAAAGAAAAATAAGCGGAAAATGGAAGCTCATATCTGATATATACATACAACTCGAGATGCAGTCGAACCACACACCATACAAGACTACTTATAAAAACATTGAGAGAAAACACGAACAGATACTACTTCAACTACAAACAGATGAAGAGACAAACAGCATGCCACCTAGAACAAACCCGCCAACAGTGATTATACAACAACCAAGGTCAACCCATATAGCACTACCTCAGGTGAAACTGCCAATCTTTGACGGTTCATATGAAGAATGTTCAACATTCAGGGACATATTCAAGAAGATTATTCATGAGAATAATGTCTGAGCGACATTGAGAAAATGAAATATCTAAAAACACATTTACGAGGAGAAGCGAGCAGAGTTATCCAGCATCTACAGATAACAGGTGACAACTACGTCACCAGCTGGAATATACTAGAAAAGAGATATTTCAACGAACGATTAATCATCAATAAAATGATAGACAAGATTTTGGACATACCACCAATTCCGCACGAATCTGCATTCAAGCTAAAGCAACTACACGATACAATGATAGAATGTGTAGACGCACTCAACAATTTGGATGTGGACCAAATCATGGGGACCTCTGATCTCGAGATTGATTTGTCGCAAGTGGGACTCCAAGATGAATAAATTATTTGAACAGTCCGTATCAGAACCCAACAAAATGCACCAGCTAGATGACATTCTCAATTTTTTGCAAATAAGATTTCAATCCCTCGAGGCTGTCGTACAAAGCAAGGCCAGTGAGTCCAGTGAGCAATGTCACAGCGCAGTCGAGAATTGTAAATTCTGCAATGAGTTCAATCACAACATATACAATTGTCATAAATTCCAAACATTAGCCCCAGCTGCAAGACTAAGAGTCATAAAGGAAAAGAAAATCTGCGTCAACTGTCATCCAGCGCACATGAGGTGTACTACGAACATCGGATGTCGTACCTGCAAAAGGCCCCACCATACGATGTTACATGTGGACTTCCACGACCAAAGAAATCAAAATGGTGCAAGAAACAATCAGCAACCTCACACTTGAAATTTCCAAAACAATCAACAACCTCACACTAGAAATTTCCAAATCAATCAGCAATCACGCAATCAGACAAGACAATTCTCAGCCAATCATCTCGGAAGACAAAATGAAATGGTTTTGTTGGCAACAGCGATCATCAAGGTCTTTACCAACCAAGAAGTAGCTGAATATCTTCGTGTTTTGATAGATCCAGGCTCCCAATCCACATTTATAACCGAAGAAACGGCTACATTATTAGCTGTACCACGCCATCATATAAGAGCTGACGTATCCGGACTTGGAAGCGCAGAACCTCAAGTTGCAAGATGGATGATACAAATAACCCCTAAACCCAGATTCCCAAGCAACTTCTCAATGAACATGTCTTGTATCGTTTTACCTAAACTGACAAGAACGCTCCCGAGTGACGAGATTGACGCTAACATCAATCAATGGAAAAATGATGCACTTGCTGATCCTACGTTCCACCGACCAGGACCAATCGACATCATATTGGGTGCTAAAGAATATGGAGAAATAATAAAATCGGGCATCCGAAAAACAGAAGCTGGTTCACTCGGACAGCAAACCGAATTTGGTTGGATTCTGTCTGGAAATATTTCACAACACCAGAAAAGAAATATGCAAGGTATTAGTCTGATAACTTGTATTGATGAAGATCAGCAGCTAGCCAAGTTTTGGGAACTAGAAGAAATAGCTCAAGACAAACCAATCACTGACGAAGAGAAATTTTGCGAAGAACATTATCAACTCAATTCGATCAGACACAACGACGGTACCTATACAGTGAGAATACCTTTCAACAAAAAACTACAGGAGTTGGGGACTTCAAAACCACGTGCAGCCGCAAGACTGTTACAGCTGGAGAAAAGATTTGCAAGAGATCATCACCTTGAAAAGAAATACACTCAATTCATGGAAGAATACATACAGCTCGATCATATGACACCATGCACGCAATCAGACAATCGCCCCTACTATATTCCTCACCAGCCTGTGATAAAAGAGTCCAGCACAACAACAAAATTAAGAGTAGTATTTGACGCCTCCAGCAAAACGTCAACTGGGCTCAGTCTCAATGATGCAATGTACTGAGGCCCAAAACTTCAGCAAGAACTGCCAGACATTCTACTTCGTTGGAGAACTCATAAAATTGTTGTGGCAGCAGATATTGAAAAAATGTATAGACAAATTCAAGTTCACCCAGACGACCAAAGATTCCAATCAATCTTATGGAGATTCAGCGCAAATGAAACAATTCGAGGATACACCCTCACGTCACATATGGAACAACTTCAGCTCCATATCTGGCCATCAGAACTTTACAACAGCTGGCAGAAGATGAAAATGACAACTTCCCACTGGCATCCAAAATTGCTAAACAGGATTTCTACGTCGACGATCTGCTCTCCGGGGCAGATACAGTCCAAGAGGCAATCATTCTCCAGAAAGAACTCATAGACATGTTCAAAGCAGGAGGTTTCACTCTACGCAAATGGTCCAGCAACCATGTACAACTTCTGAACTCCATTGATAAAGAGCTGCAAGATCAGTCACTACAAGAAATTACCAAAGACGGCACAAGAAAATCATTGGGAATACATTGGGCACCATCCGATGACACATTCAGATTCAAAACGCAAGTGAATCTCGAACAGAAGATCACCAAACGCATAATTCTATCCGAAGTTGCGAAGCTTTTCGATCCTCTAGGATGGTTAGCTCCGGTAGTTATTAAAGCAAAGCTACTTATTCAGGATCTGTGGGTTCAAAATTTAAAATGGGATGACACAGTTCCGGCCAACATCCAGACCAAATGGAAATCATTCCAGACTGAACTTGAAGCTGTGGAAAAAAATTTTTTTGCCCCGATGGACTAACCAAACAGTTAATAGTCAAGTGGAACTACATGGATTTTGCGACGCATCGGAACGAGCTCATGACGCCGTAGTTTATCTTAAAGTCAAAGGCAAGGAAGAGCCACACAAAATAACTCTTCTAACAGCTAAATCTAAGATTGCTCCTGCCAAATCAAGAACAACATTGCCGAGACTAGAGCTATGTGCAGCTGTGCCGCTTGCAAAACTCATGAGACGAACCATCACAGCACTATCAATGGAGGAAGTGGAAAAATAAGCTTGGACAGACTCAATGATAACACTATCATGGATTAAGGGAGATGTTACAAGATGGAAGACGTTTGTGGCAAACCGAGTAGCAGAGATAAATTCCTTACTGCCAGACAAGAGTTGGAATCATGTCAGAACCTCGGATAACCCTGCAGACGTCATCTCAAGAGGGATGGATGCTACCAAATTAAAACAGTTTAAGATGTGGTGGAATGGTCCAGACTGGCTAGCGTCAAATACCACTATGGAACTGATGTCACGAAAAATAGAAATAACCCCTGTTACAGAAGAAGTGAAACTGTGTCACACAACAACTGTAGCAGAAACCATAAACACATCAATCGAACTTACCAACAGATTTTTTTCGCTCACCAAGATGATACGAGTTCTATATAACATATTGTCGTCGGCTACTCAAACGAAACTGGCGGAAAAAGGGTCCTTTATTGGTTGAAGAGCTCAATACAACTCTAGAATCATTGGTCAAGCAAGAACAACAATATCAGTTCAAAGAAGAAATGCGAGAAAAGATTCCTCTCAATAGGAAAAGCAAGATCATGAACCTCAACCCAGTACTGGAACACAAAGGCATGCTGAGAGTTGGAGGAAGACTCGAAAAATCGCATCTGCCATACGACAACAAGCATCCAAAAATCATACCCAGCAATTGTCATCTGACCAGGCTCATTATCAGACATTGCATGGAGGAAACCAGCTCACACTGGTATATACAGGGTTTTTCACTCAAAACTCCCCACGTCAATATCTCGGAAACGAATAGGAATATTTGATTTCTGTAAAAAGTAGTCAATGTATGGGGTCGAGTACTTATTTTTCACAGTTAAAAAAATTCGACGCCTACCAAGAGTAAAGCGTCGCGACGCATCGAAAATATTAATCGATTGCAGGAACTTTGAAATTACGCGCATGCAAAAGTACAAGTTATTCATAAACTTTTTTGTTATTCAGTCGAACTCATTTATTCTACTCAGTTTTGAGATATACAGTGTGTCCAAGATAAGAATGTCTATAATGGGGATCTTGAAAACCGTGAGAGATACAAGGTCGGTTAAATGGAGGCAAAGTTGCGTATTTTGATGCTTAACAAAATGCCGTTTTGAATGCCAAGAAATTCCGACTAAGTCCGAAATTATCCGAAAAAAACCGACATTTTTCAAAATTGTTTTCATTTTTTTCTGACCACATTTGAAGAGATATTTTGAAATGAATGGAACTTCTTCATTGCCACTTTTTGCCCTTTACAAGAAAGCGTTATTAAATTGAAGAACCGACGTTTCGTCTATGAGCAGCCATCATCAACTTTGTTTTTTTAAATACGGTCCTGGATTTTTTATGACGGATTTTGAGGGCCTCTTATGTTCCTAAGCCAACAATGTATCGCAATTATTCAAAAAAATTATGTTGATGGATTTTTCCATGAGAACTCATGTGTTAGAGAGAGACAAAAAATACATTTTTAATAGGATCAAAAACGCACACCTCTTTTTTAATGAGTGCGATACATCGTCGGTTGAGGAACATGAGAGGCTCTTAAAATCCGTGATAAAAAATCCAGGACCGTATTTAAAAAAAACAAAGTTGATGATGGCTGCTCATAGACGAAACGTCGGTTCTTCAATTTAATAACGCTATCTTGTAAAGGGCAAAAAGTGGCAATGAAGAAGTTCCATTCATTTCAAAATATCTCTTCAAATGTGGTCAGAAAAAAATGAAAACAAATTTGAAAAATTTCGGTTTTTTTCGGATAATTTCGGACTTAGTCGGAAGTTCTTGGCATTCAAAACGGCATTTTGTTAAGCATCAAAATACGCAACTCTGCCTCCATTTAACCGACCTTGTATCTCTCACGGTTTTCAAGATCCCCATGATAGACATTCTTATCTTGGACACACTGTATATCTCAAAACTGAGTAGAATAAATGAGTTCGACTGAATAACAAAAAAGTTTATGAATAACTTGTACTTTTGCATGCGCGTAATTTCAAAGTTCCTGCAATCGATTAATATTTTCGATGCGTCGCGACGCTTTACTCTTGGTAGGCGTCGAATTTTTTTAACTGTGAAAAATAAGTACTCGACCCCATACATTGACTACTTTTTACAGAAATCAAATATTCCTATTCGTTTCCGAGATATTGACGTGGGGAGTTTTAAGTGAAAAACCCTGAATAAGAACATCGTTTTGGATAATAAAGGCCAAACGGGCAGTTAAATCGGTAATTGGAAAATGTATAAAGTGCATTCGGTTTAAGGCAGCTACAGCGGAACAACTTATGGGGAATTTACCGGCAGCAAGAGTAACACCATCTCATCCCTTCGAGCAAACAGGCGGCATAGTCGCCGGCCCACTGCAAATTCGGACAACCAAAGGAAGAGGACACAAGGCCTACAAAGGATACATCGCTATATTTGTATGTTTTGCAACCAAGGCAGTTCATTTAGAAGTTGTAAGCGACATGTCATCCGATTCGTTTTTAGCCGCTTTCAGACGATTCACTTCACGAAGAGGACGCTGTGCTCATCTCTATAGTGACAACGGCACCAACTTTGTAGGTGCCAGTAGAATCCTTGAAAAGGAAATCGTCACGACCTTCCAGAATTGTCAAATTCAAGACGACCTATCATTAGTCGGGACACAATGGCACTTCATACCTCCAGCAGCACCACATTTTGGCGGATTATGGAAAGCTGCAGTAAAGTCTATGAAATACCACTTGCGACGAGTCATTGAAGAGATCTGCCTAACATACGAGAAGATGACAACACTCATGCATCAAATCGAAGCCTGCCTAAACTCCAGACCATTGTATGCTTTGGCAAATGACCCAAATGACTTGATTATACTAACTCCCGGTCATTTCCTAATCGGAAGATCCATGGTAGAACCTCCAGATCCAATCACCACAGCAATCACATCAAATCTCACAGATAGATGGAGACTAGTACAGAAGATTAAAAAAGATGTCTTGAAAATGTGGACATCGGACTACTTACATCAGTTGCAGCAACGTTATAAATGGCAAAGCCGACATGTGAATACACGGGTAGGGGATCTTGTGATTATCAAGGAACAAGACATAAACCCAAGTAGATGGCCTCTCGGTAGAATAACTGATATCCATCCATCAAAAGACGATAAGATGGTGCGACTTGTCACTTTGAGAAGATCTGAAGGAGGTTCCATAAAACGACCTATTCATAAACTGATACCCATTCCAACAGAGAGTGACGATTCAGAAACAACGCAGTCAAAAGTGGAACAAGATCAGCATTCCACACCAAAGAATTATAGAAAGATTTGGAGAGCAGTGATTACGGCATTGATATTCATGTCCATCTTAAGAAACCGCACGGCTCAATATCATACATACTATTCACCTCCAGGTCTTTATATCAAGCACATTGGCCATGCAAGCATAGATAGAGGAACATTCAGAATGGAGCTACGATTCAATAAATCCAGGATAATTAACGATACCACCAACATCGTAACGTCAATTCGGCAAGTATCCTCCCTTTGTGAGAGAGCCAGAGAATTAGCATCGAACACTGAATGCACATCGCTAATTCATCACCTTCAAGAAAAACAACGTCAAGTTGAATGGATAAACAATGGAATGCAAAGTGTCATCAGGAAGCGTAGTAAACGAAGTCTTATTGGAAAATTGTTAACATCAGTTTACGAAGATATTGATCAATTGGACAAGAATCAGAAGGAGCTCATCAGAACATCTAGTCATCAAGCAAAACTCATGTTAAATGCACTGACGTCATTTGATGACACAGAGATCAGAATTAACAATCAGTTAGAAAGATTCAGGAAAAAACTCAACGAAGGTATCAAAGCTGTTAATAAGATGCAGAACTGGTACAAACTAATTGATGAAAACAAACTCAATATTTATCTATTAAATGTATATCAAGTTGTGGCTAATTATATAGATGAAGTCATGGATTATCACCAAAAAATTCTAGACATTTATTATCATCGTGGACATTTCTTCGAAATAATATTTCCATCTCAAGTTGAAGAAACCATCGAATCAGCTAACAAGAAGCTCCCGACAAATATCAAAATAATTTCCTACCCAATTCTGCAGACAAAGGTCGACCACAGCAAAGACTTCATTCACATCATTGGTTATTTTATCATATCTGAGACAAATGGGTTTTTACTCATCAAATCAACACCTATCCCGACAAAAATATCAAAAGAAGCCTACTGGATTTTGATGTACCAAATGAATTCATAGCAGTGGACTACAATTTACAGTTATATTTCCAACTCAGTGAAGCTGAGTTGAAAGGCTGCATCAGCATCGGACAAAACTCATTTATTTGTTCACCGACCACAACCCGAAATATAGACACTTCTTCCAACTGCGTCATCGATGAACTCTATCAGCGATCTCAGAGTACTTCTTGCACAATTAAAAAGAAAAGTTTGGTGTCAAATATAATATGGAAGCGTCTAAATACTCCTAATACCTGGATGTTTATCAGTGCAGATCAAAACAAAGTAGCAGTCATTTGTGACGGTGTCCGTGAAGATGTGACTCTGAATAAAACAGGAATTTTGGTCATATCTCAGAACTGTGTTATCAAGACGAGCAAAAATATCCTGACTCCAAAAAGAGCGGAATCAATCATTGTTTTGGGATCCATGGTTCATCCTATAGATTCAAACACATCAGACACCTATTCGCCATCAAAAATGGGATATGAGATACTTGAAGAACCAGTTTTAGATGCTTCAGCAAATTTAGACAAAATCAAGGAAGAAGAGCAAGATATTCAACAGCAGATAGACCATACACAATGGTCCTCCATACACCACCACCTAACAATCTACAGCACCATTACATCAAGTGTAGTCATCCTGATCACATTATCAGCAGTTTAAGGTAGCTATGTCTGGTACAAAAAATTCAAGACAAGACCTACCCGCCAGCAAGACGAGACAGCAATATCACTAACAACACTGCATAATCTGCACATAAACCATAGAACCGATGATGACTCCAACTGATTGCGGGTGGCCAGAATGTTTAATCTTGAGAAAATCTTCAAGATTAAACATAATATATATTTTAGTCAAATATTAAAAATCAAATTATGTAAGAAAAATAGAACAGTAGTTGACCCATAGTTATTAAATTGCTTCACACAAGTTTCGCATATCGTTATTATAAACAAACATGATAACATGATGTAAGGTGTATGTTTTCATAGGACAGCACCGACAAGTAATTAATATCGCAAGAATGCAAGATCATCACATTCTTCCAGCCTGAGCACCCTCAATACGTACGCTTTGTCATGGATTATTTTAAGTATTTATAGATCTATAGATGTAAATATTGTATAATAAATCAGTATTAAACCAAACGATGTTTCACTCACATCATACAATCAACGACACAAACCTAAACCAGTTACACGGTATAGAGCTATGAGCAGAAAATCAAAAGGTCATCCTCATTTTAAGAGACGCCTTTTTAGGGTCAAGGGACCATGTCTCTGAGACCCATACAAGGGTCTCTGACGACATGAAGGTTGATCCCCATGCTGGAGTTAAGAGAAAAGCTTGGGGCAGTGACGTCATGTCTCCGGACGGCTCGCCTAAGGGCAAGCATGTCCAGAGAAATGTCGCCACGCCCCCATCAGCAGAGGAGGCACCGGTGCCCACGGTACCGACCCTAGATGACGAACGTTCGGGACACGTCCCGCTCGTACCCCCACACGCGACCGCGACGGACTCGGCAGCTTCCAAGAGGGCTCCCGCTATCTTTTTAGAGGGAACCCACTTGTGGAGTGAGCTACATGCAAAGCTCCAAGCAGCCAGCAAACCGTATGCAAAGGCTTCCGTTGTGAGGGACGACGTGAGGATCATTCCAGCTTCACTGGATGGTCACAAAAACATCCAGACCGTTCTGGATGAGATGGCAGCGAACTACCACACCTTCTCTCGACCAGAGGAGCGTTCGTTGCAGGTAGTCATTTGCGGACTACCTGCCAACACAAGCCTAGAAACAGTCAGGTCAGAGCTTGTAACCCGCTTTGGCATCGATACTGTGCCGCTCCGCATGACTAGCCGGAAAACCCGGCAAGTCATGCGTTGTTGGTGTGTACCTAGTGTTGGTGAAAACCAACGCTAGGCGGATCTCTGAGATCAAGGAGCTGCTCGGCGTCGATGTCAAAGTGGAACCCAAAAAGAAGTCACCGGAACCACGGCAGTGTTTCCGGTGCCAGCGATGGGGTCACACCCAAAGCAGGTGCCACCATGCACATCGCTGCGTCAAGTGTGCCGGTGCACACAGCAGCAGAGACTGCACGCTCGAGAGACTCGCTAGCGGTAAACGCAACGCGAGCTGCGTGGTTTGCGGGGTGAAAGGCCACCCCGCAAGCTGGCGTGGCTGCCCATCGTACATGGGCAGAACGAACCTCAAAAAAGGGGAAGAGAAGACGAAAGCATACGCTTTTTGGTCAAAAAGAGCCCAAGCTGCGTTTGAGTCTCGCGTCGACGCAGAAGTCAAGAAAAGAGTGCAAGCCTTTCAGCTGCACAAAGCAACTAGACAGCGGTCTAGAGTTCACCGCAGCGAGAGCGGACTTAGGACAATCGCGTCGCAACCGTGTATTCACCTCTGGTAGTGGCTCCAGATTTTTACCCCTTTTATTTTATTCTCTTTTGTTTTTCGTAACCACTAGTGCCGAGACACACGGGTAGGACGAGTTTTGCCGCGATCCTACCCTGTGACCAAGAGGCCTTCGGAAGGTGACCGGTACCAAAGAGCTAAAACTCAAGTGAGAGATTGGGACACTAAAGGGCTTATCCCTGACGTCCTAATGCGTGGGTGGACTCTAGTGGGCGAACCCCACACTACCCTATGGTCTCGGATCATAGGGTGTCTGGTTTCAGATTCTCCACACTTGGGCCGGATCCGGATTATTATTATTATTATATTTCTTATATAAAACTTAACCTATTTGAATTTTCATCACTAAACTGTTTCAAAGAGAACTAAGACGACTATCTTGAAATATGCCCTATACCGAACCTTGATTTTTTTTTTAAATTACTGTCCATTCGTAAAAGTTTACGAATAACCAAGCAATTAATTTCAAGATAGACTTTATGCAATCACGGGTACCTGGGTTTCATGTTCAATTTTCCATCTTAATTATATTTAATAAAACACAAACCATTAGTTGTGGTGAATATATAATATATTTTACCCACTACCACTACTATATGAATGCGAAAATATATCTTTTCACCGTGTGACCTTGCAACATAAACACTGGTTCTCAAGAATTATTTTCGCGTAGACTCATGTTTATGAATTTGTGACAATAATTTAAATTCAAAACTATAAACCTTGGTATGATGAATGAACCGTAGAAAGTCCATATATGAACGTAGGTAGATACTTTCAGGTTAACAATCTTTTTTTGGTATTCGATATAAGGAGTGTCCATTAGATAAATGACATCAATCGTACTACTAGGAGATATACAATAATTCTATTGTAAACTTTGTGAACAAATAGTACCAAATTATACATTATTAACAATCCTTCTCCATAATGATGAATAATTAGTTTTGTAATTTTATTAAAATGATTCCTTATTTTTTTATGCATGCTACACAAGCTTAGCGACAACAGATATGTAATATTGTAGCCTCGATTCGCTAGTATTGTGCCGGCATCGGCGGTTTATAGAATGCATGTAATCAAATGAGGAAGTGCCCATTGCTTTCGGTCGACTCTTGTCCAATCCGCTCCGCTCCAGGGCTCTGTCAAGTTTCCCCCCGATATCGGGGAATGCGGGTTTTAAGTATACAGGCATAATGCACGCGTTTTGCACAATTTTGCACACATTTTAAAAATTTGCAAACCTTTTCCCGAGAGACTAGAGCATATTTTTTGATGAGGGGAAACTTGACGGTTCCCCCCCGACAACGCCCAAAACCATTTTTTTATAAAGATCTCTCCTCTGAATTTTGCACAATTTTGCACACATGTTTTCGAATTTTGCACACCCTTCCTTACCGATCCATGCCCAAATGAAAATGTCAAGTTTCTTCCCGGCATCACCTGGACTCGATTTTTTTTATGTAGATCTCTTCTTTGAATTTTGCACAATTCTGCACACATGTTTTCGAATTTTGCACACCCTCCCTTACCGATCTATGCCCTTATCAAAATGTCAAGTTTTTCCCCCGACATCACCCGAAATCCATTTTTTTTTATGTGGATCTCTTCTCTGAATTTTGCACAATTTTGCACACTCTCCCTTAACGATCTATGCCCTCATGAAAATGTCAAGTTTCCCCCCCGACATCACCTGAAATCCATTTTTTTTGCACACATGAGTAGGTATTGCGCCACCTGAAACCAAGGTCATCCACAATTTTTCCCTAGATTTTAGGGAATTTTGGATGAATCTGGCAACGTCGCCTATGCATTTAGCATGGGCATTTTATATCCTTCGATTTTTCTCCCTAAATTTAAGTTTTTTTTTTCGATAGGTGACGTGGGGTTGGGGTTTTAGGATCGATGTGTGGATGGTGTTGCCGGCTGTGTGTGTGTGAGTGTGTGTGTGGTGTTGGTGTTTTGTTGGGAGATAAGGGATTTTGGGGTCTTAGGTTTTATGGTTGACGTTTGACATTGATGTTTGTGGTGGTGGATTTCCGTGTATGTGGGGAGGGGGGGGGTGGGATAGGGTGGGGGGTGGATGGCTGGGGGTGTGGATGACGTATGTGGATATCAGTATGCCAGAGAAGTAGAATTGGTGCTTGGCCTGGTGCAGTGTTGAGATTTGTTTGTAGCGGTGACAGATTTATTTGCTGTTTGAAAACTGAAATCAGTTTGGTGGTGATTTGATGTTTTGTTTAGGATACCCAGCGATGTCATTCATTTTGTAATATTAGGGTTTTTTGAATAGTGACCCACTAAACATGTTACGTACCATAAAAACGTTTCATAAAAGTTCATACATTAACGTTTATTTTTTAATGTTAATGATACGTAATTCCAACGTGCAATAGATCGAAAGAAAATGTTGTTTTCCTATATCGTTATAGTTGCGTTATTTATCCGTCAACGATGAAACGTTTCTGGCAAGAAACAGAAATACGTAATTTTAAAGAATATCTTGGTAGTCAAGTTTGTAACTTTATACATTTAACATTAAAAGTACGTAACAATCGTAACAGATTTTTCATGTTGTCGATTCAACATTGCAATAATGCTACTGTGAAGTGAAATCTTAACGTTATTCCAGAATCACCTTATCTTAATTTTTTTCATAATATTCTCATAGAACTACCTCTATAAAAGCTAGTTTTTCATGGTGTCCATTTATTAAGGTCGATTTCAAAAGTTTCTGATCATATTGTGTTAAGTTAGATCGATCCGATCATAGCAATAAAAAGCGCCTCTGATTTACATGATAATATAATTATTATGCTACCATCCACATTGAGTTTGTGTTCAAAGTCACGCTTACACAAGGCATTCTACTGCGAGAAATAAGTAGTGATGAAAAATGTTTTCGAATTTTCAAATTTACCGCCGAACGCCAAAAACCGGAACAATACCGTGCGCAAGGCGCCTACATGAACTGCATCGGATATCGATCCACAATTACACAACACGACAACGGGAAGCCGGCAAGCAAACAGCAAATTGACGCCATTGAGCCAGCCAGAGCCATTGTTCTGTTCAGTTGTTGTGTTGTGTTGTGGTTTTCTCTCATTGATGCTCATTCCAAATTTGTTTTAAATGTTTTGTGCTTTGTTTTTGTGAGTTCATCCTCACGGCCAGGGGCTCCCCGTCACGTACTCACTACTCAGTTCTCAACTACCTACTACTACAACAGTAAATAAAATGGGGACAAAGAAAATGCATTGAGTGAGTGAATTTGTGAGTATCATATTAGGTATATTCAACTTTTCAATCGGTATAATCTTAAAAATTAGTAATTGTCAATATATCATGGTGCTATCTCGGTAATTTAATCTCGATAATTCTTGACTAGTATGATATTTGAATAAATTGAATTTCTGGATATTTAATGTATGTTTATTTCTGTTTATTTTTCAGTTTAATAAGCTTTGCCTTTGTGGGTGGCATGAATTGGAAGAACGAGTGAGAAGAAGAAATTGTTTGACACTTTGACAGCAGTGATGGATGTACCTTTTTATAGCATTTATAGCAATGATTTGGCTGCACTCACTCACTCAGCTCAGAGACCGGCCAAAAAAACAACTTTGTGGTTAAGGTGGGCGTTTCGCGGTCACGTGTCGGCAATGTAATTTAATGATTTGGCGGATGCGTCAGGGGTAGATTATTCGATGGAAAATAAACCTGACGTGTCTGACACCACCTCGACGCCGACGGGAAAATTCCATGATTAGATATATTTTTTCAGGTACATACACAATACACAAAATGTTATTTTGTGGGCAAATCGTACACCCCCCGCTATTACTTGGTTTATTCTGGGTGTGTATTCTTGTGAATATTATTTTCGGATGCGGATATTTTTTTGTGCTGCCGTTGAGTTTGTGCTTTTTGTGAACTTTGCAAAGTTTTTCTGGATCTTTGAATAAACATATAGACAATTAATTTTTACGAACATTGGAGTATTTTCCGTTGAGGTAAGTTTTTGAAAGAGTAATCATCAGATAAGTAACATAATATCACTATTTATGAATATGTATTTCATATGTAATGTACGAGCACAATACATAAATATCGCAATTTATCAGTTTACGTGACCTGGCGATTGTGTTTTGCTCTTTTTCTAAAAAAACTTTTTTCTGTGTAATTTTTGATAAAAATGGCCATCACCGTTCGAAATATACTATAAAATTATATACTTTCTGAAAATTGCACAATTATTTAACAAAAGATAGTCTAGCTATAAAATTTTGAACTAGGCAAAAATAACCAATAATAATTCATATTTTTTTCAAAAATCTGGGTTGCTAAGATATCGTAGAATCCAGTTCAACGCAATGTAATTTTCATGAGACTTTGAACTTGAATATAGGGTTCAAAAAAAATTACTCAATCAATTTTTTCAATGTTGCAAAGATTTTTTTTTCACCAACGATACTACACGTGAAAAAACCTAAAACTTTTTTATTCAAAGTTCATCATTTATAATAAAGAGGTCTGTAGTTGGGTGTCAAAATATAATGAATAACCCTGTACCTTCTATGTCCTCGATGGACATCTTGTTCATTGTCTATTCGTTTTACTTAGTTTTACTCAAAAAGAAATTCGTATGAATGTTTTTTGATCCATCAATAATTATAGGTATTTTAGTGTTGGGCGTTGGGCCATTATTTGAATGATAAATCGGGGTGACGCGACATATAGCGCAGTCGAAAGTAACAATTTTTCTGTGAAAATAAGCAAACTCATATAACTTTTAATGATTTGGAAAGACATTTGTGAGAGAAAAAAGTGCGACAACTGAATGTTTTTTTATGAAGTTATGGACACGGAGCGAATAGGGGTGGTGCTGGGTGGGGTAAATAAACAACTGTATGAATAAAAATACATAATGCATACAGTAGGACTGAGCAAATGAAGTAAAACAGCCTGAAATTTGTTTGAACTTGAATCCTGCATCAGTTACTTTTTCATGATTTCCTCAAAAATGGGACATTTTTTGCAAAGTCCAAAATTTCAAAGCTTACTATCCTTTGTTCAATTATTATTATAATGAAGTTTTCAGGAAGTGCATACATTTTGGTCTAGTTTTGAATATTGCTATACATTTTTATCAAAAGTTTCACAGGAAAAAGTTTTTTCAAATGTGACAAAAGGACACTAGACATTTTTTTTTCGAAACAATCGGATTGATTGAAGTTCTTAATCAAAATTTTAGGCTTTTGCTCATCTTTTGATGTGCCGTGTAGGAAATGTTTTAATTCAAGAATATTTGATATTTCGATTTTTGAAAAGTTCCGTTGTAAATCTCCATAGATAAAGCCGCTAGCATATCAGAGAATATACAGGGTGACTTTTGAGTTGATATTTTTTTCAACACAGAATAGAATTCGATAAAATAAGTCGATGTTTCAAATAAACTGAGGTCCGAAAATGTTTAGTTATCGATATACTACAATTTAAATTTGTAAAAAAAGAAGTTTCTTTGTTATAACTTTTCTGTCATCACCGCAGATACTTTCATGACATCTGGAAAACTCCTTCTTCAATAATTATTTTATGTAAAATCACTTTCACAAACAAAAAAATCGGGGAAAAACGAATTTTACATAATAAACATGATCTCAGATTTTATCGATTCTACCTCGGATTCGAGCTCGGATTTTAGCGTGCATCAAAATAGTTTATTTGATTTTCTCAAGCGAAAAAACATCAAATTACATATATTTACCTATTCTTTTTTAGCAAACGAACAAAGTAATATCTGACACTGTTTTGAACTGACAATAGCAGCTGAAATTATTTTGAAGAGGATCAAAAAAGATTAGATGTTTATATTCTCCACATATTGTGGCAGCACAAGAAAAATGTTCACGCAGAAATGTGAACATCAGAGCAGAGGTATGTATAACATAATTTCAATGCTTATTGTTATTTTTGGGGTTAGTTTCAATACAAAAACGGTATTCAATCCGAACTGAATTCTACATGAAAACGTTGTGAATATCCCTATTTCTTTTTCAGCAAAAAAAACAAGATAAGTTGTGACACTGGTTTACCTCAACTGCCTGTAGCACCGGAAATTATTTTGAATAAAGGATCAAAAAACATGAAATGTTTATGTAGATCCTCCATATATTCTGGCAGCACAAGAAAAATGTTCACAGAGACGAAAACATCAGAGCAGAGGTATGTATATCATATAATTTCAATGCTATGTAAATATCCCTATTTCTTTTTCAGCAAAAAATCAAGATTTGTTGTGACAGTGTTGGAATATGTATATATATTTGAAACAACTATATTTCTTATTATTTACAAATCCATGGAATAAAGTTAATTCAGATTCAATCGATTTTCTATTTAATTAACCCTTTTCGGATATTATGTACAGCTGATATTGGATCAGTATCAGTATTTCTACCCCTGTACAAAGTATCGGACAAAATTAGAGCAACTGCCTGAAAACTTATTTATTTAATTATTTTTATCAAAAGTAGTCACACGGAAAAAAGTTTTATTTTCAACCCTTTTCCAAATGGTCACTAAACAATTTTTAGAAAAAAATCGCCAGGACGCGTGAACTGCGGTTGCTCTAATTTTGTCCGATTTTGTATATAGGCAGATATTCATTCTACTTGACAACGTTATCTTTGGAGATTCTCCAAGTAGACCCTAAGGATGTGACATTCATATAGGCCAACGAATAGAACCAAGGGGAAAAATGGACTAAAAAAAAAATAACAGGGCTGTAAAAAATCTGATTTTTCTGAATAAATCGAGAAAGCTGATTTTTTACTTATGGCAATAATGAACTTCAAAATAACATATTTTCTTTTTTTTTCTCTATTCGCCTGAAAATATCTATTGTCTAGATTACTCTAGATTACAGATTAGAATCAATATCATGAAAAAAATAAATAATATTTTCAGCAGCGTGCCGCGGGTTTTCTGTTGGAACAGGAAACTTTCTTAGTCTTTATAATGTGTGGTTATGATTGTTGTGAATACCTATCTCACCTTATGTACAGGGTTTTTAACCGGTTTTGCCGTGATTTGCCACCTCTTTAGAAACTCTATTTACAGATATACCTACAAAAAATTGTTCAATTGAAAGTTTCATGATTTTTCCTGATCTTATGATAACTTTATGATAACTAAGCAGAAGAACAAATAACTATTGGAAATCAGGAAAATTTCAAAAAGTTAATTTTTTTATAAATTGAATACACTACATATATTTTATTATAGTAAAGGGGATAGATGCGAGAGAGACGCCGCAGGTCACCCGAAGCAGAAACGATTTGCACTTCACAATGACCATCAGCAAAACCAAAGAGCTGTTTGAGCAGTTACTGGTCATTTGAAAAAAAAAAACTTTTTCAATTTTTCCTGATTTTCAATATTGATATTTTGTTCTTTCGCTTAGTTATCATACAATTTTCAAGAAAAATCATGGAACTTTCATTAGATTTTTTTTTGTATCTCTTTGAATTGAGTTTCTAAAGGGGTGGCAAATTATAAGAAAAAAACCTGTACCTATGTGAACGCTCATTTTTATGAAAATAATCTATAACGAATCTTTTTTTTTTCAGTTTTCCTATCAATTATTATTTTATCCGGCGACTTGTTCTACAGCAATTTATAATTAGAATCAAATCATGATAAAAATTGAAAAAGAAAACATAATAATTGAGGTGTTGATACTTGCATTTCATCGTCATATTATTATCAAATCGTGGAAAATGTAAATAATGATATTCTTTTTTCATCCCTATAAATTGAATAGGTAGGTACTTTAGTAATTCGGAAAAAAGTCAATAACCGGAACCATCGATTTGTAGTCCTGAATATAAATAGGTAACTGTAAAAGTAATTCATATTTTTTCATAGGCAGAGTGTTTATTTAAAAAGTTACCATCCACGTTGTGCGAAACTAGACAGACTTTTGAAATTCGACGAAACAATTCACAAATCTATTGGGGGGAAGTTTTATTATTAAAAATTGGATGGTGCTAGTTCAACCTCCCTAACACCCAGTGCTTGCTGCCATTGGACGCGGGTGGTGATTTTTTTTAAAGGAAACCCTGTATTAGTATTCAGATTAGGTACAGAGTGTTTCATTATCTTTGATAACATTTCAATCAGCTGTAACTTCTTTGTTTTTGAAGGTATCGAAACGAAACAAATATCAGATTGTATAGTTATCTAGCAAGTTTTTTTCTGTACAAAAAATAATACAAAAGACTAACGATTTTCTGAAAAATTGGCCTGACTTATGTTTTTTTTTTTAATGGAATGCCCTGTATAATATTGGATATTTCGATTCCACACAAAATTCTAAGTATATTTTATAGAGCATCTCATATACCTATCTTCAACGGTTTGGGAGAAAATGACGTCGAAACATTTTGCAAAAATTGAATGGTTCACATACAGACAATAGTGACAATCATAAAAACGTGTAATCACATAACACCTCGTGTAATGAGCAAACTCTGTGATTTGTCAAAGTATTTCAAAGGCGATATTGTAAAATCTAATTAATTTTTATTGTTCATGGCACACTTTGCGATCAATAAGAAGACTTCAAAATTTTTGTGTGACAGGTTTCGACGCCATTTCCTCACAAACAGTCGAAGATAAGTTTATGTTAGGATTAACATATACATAGAATATTGGGTAGAATAGAAATGTCCAATGATACAAATAGGTACAAGGGCATTTCATTTGAATAAATATAAGTTAGGTTATTATCTCGGGAAAATGTCAGTTTTTTGTTTTATTTTTCAAACAGAAAACAACTTTACGAGATAACTATACAATATGGTATTTGTTCCGTTTCGACACATTCAAAAACAAACAAGTTATAGCTTATTAAATGTTATCAAAGATAATGAAACACCCTGAACCTACCTATATTATTTTTCTATGGCCGTCTCATAAAACGGCTCACTCAAATACACTTTCTACTATTATAGGTAATTTCATCACAGCACACAAAAAAAATATCATTTCTCTTGGGCGCCCATTCATCTGTCTCGAGAATCAGGTCCCAAGACAACCCATGTTCTGTACTGTAAATACAAAACGTACAATACAAACATAGGTAATGTAGGAATCTATGAATACGGACTTCTGAAACCCCCAAATCGATCATGTTCAAATTACAGTTTTCTCTACATCATCACTCGCCGCATCTATGAGTGAAAAGCTGAACCACAGAAAAATGCCAAATCGTGGTTCCTACCTGACCTACCCACAGATGATTCCTTTCCATCTCTGTTATCCTATGCAATATGCCCCATCTTCTTTCTTTGTCTACTGTAAACCTTGGAAAAATCCCAAAATATTTCACAAAAAGTTTCCCCATCCAAGAACGGATTGTTTGTTGATTAAAATCGCAATGTTATATTGATAAGCAAATCCATGTGCCTCGAATAAGTTATTTTGATGATGAAAAATTAAGAAATAGCCGAGAAAACAGCGATTGATGTGACCGTTTCGATACATCCAAAAATAGGTCATTTTTGATTGCCCAGAAAACTCTTCAAATTGAATCTAGCTAATTCATGTTACTCCATTGGAATAGTACATCATTGTACATCATGTACATAACATGATCGCGTCTCAAAGTTGTGTTGTTCTCCCGAATTAAAACATTTAGTGGGTCCATGTCGGGTATAGGAGAATAACATTGCGATACGCCCACCTTAAGACGTTTAGTAAAAATCCTGAGAGGTGAACATCGGTTCATCTTCATTGCTTTGGGATATAAGAATTTTTGAACACCATGCAGTTTTCCATTTATAATAATTGTGTAAGGTGTACATGAAATTTTATTGCAGGTTTTTACTCAAACATTTATCTTTCGCAATTCTGGGATAAATAGTTTCTGAGATCTGACACCTTGGCATTCTTACTAACCACCCTGTACTAAAAAAAGGTTTGCCAACCTTAAATCTACAATTTTGATCTGTCACTAATCACTATAATCCTTATTAAAAAAAATTTACTGTGTATTCAAAATGTACAGTGCTTTTAATTTAATTTGTCACACACTTTCAAAAGGAAATATTCATTTTTTGAGCAAAAAGGTCGAACAAAAAAAAGGAATTATAGGGTTTTTCGTAAAGTTTTGTGCGATATAGTCAAATATTTTCTAAACTGTCAAATGTCTAAATTATGGAAAAAGGTAACTTACTTTTTTTATGGGACGGACACCCTATATATCATTACAAATTTGGAAAGGCATCTTCTGGCTATATTTCACGAAAATATAGCACAATTGGTATAAATATGATTAAAATTGTAATTTTCCAGAATGAAGATACACGAGTTTATTCATCGGTTTCCAATAATTGTTATGGTTGCACTCGATTTGTCAAATGTTTCACGTGAATACTGTCCCTTTACAGTAAAAGTAGATAAAAGTAAATACTTGATTTGAGTAATTCATTAAAATGCTGTATTTACAAACCAGAAAATTTTCTATATCTTAGTAAATATTTACAAGAACTATAACAATTATTGGAAACAAAACACAACACGCCAGGAAATTATAATTTTAATCAGATCTCTATACCAATTGACTCTAAACTAATATGAATATAAAGGGCATGTGTGCTATATTTTCGTGATCAGAAGAAAGATGCCTCTCTAAATATGTAATGATATTAAGATGTGCTATTTAAAAATAATAAGTTTTTTCAATAATTTGACAGTTTAGAAAATATTTGACTCTGTAGCACAAAACTTAACGAAAAATACTACAAATCGTTTTTTGTTCGACCTTTTAGCTCGATGAATGAATGTTTCACAGCCTTTTGAAAGTGTGACAAATTAAGTTGAAAGCACTGTACACGGTGATTTGTAACTTGATGCACGATACAGAATTCGAGAAGATAAAATCTCCGAAACTGATTCGTTTCCGAAATGGACCTGTCTGTACACGGATGTAAGATTCCCTTATTCAATATTAAACCTATACATGAGCTTAACGCAAACAAACGTGCCAGTTAATGTTAATGTAATTGTTCAGATTTTAAATCTGATATTCAATAGATATTTCCATTGTTTACAGAGTCATCAAAAAAATTCATCCAACTTTCAATGACCGGGACTTTAGTTTTGCAGTTGTCGACTGGTTCGGATTTGCGAATCAACGCAAAAATTAGAGTGATTATTTTGTGATCGAAAAGATATTTTTTTAAGAACTGTCTTAGTTTTTAAGAATAATTGCTTTGCTTTTAAGAATGCTATGTTTATTTTGTTTATGTTGCTAAAAAAATGTACCTTGACTTTATTTTCATATGGAGTTTCTGTTTTTTTCATGTTACTTAATTTGGTGTCAATTTGAAAAATTGTATTTTTCTAAGATTTTTATAGTTTTAGTTTTTGAGAATGTTATGTTTATTTTGTTTGTACTATTTAAAAATATGTATCAAGTCTATTTTTATATGAAGTTTTAATAATGTTACTAATATGAAGTCAATATATATTTTTCACCTCTGAATGCGTTTTCATGTTTTTCATTTTTAATAGGGCATACAACGATTAAAAACTTCATACATCAAATTTTTCCAGTTTGTGCATATCTGCTATCTATGCGTAATAATTCTTTTTTAGGATCCCACAACATGAAGTGACTAGGAAATGTTAGAACTTATTGGCCACTGAAATGTTCACACATTTGAATAGCAGATTCGTCGAATTATCGATTGGGCAACAAAAAATTTCACAAAGTTGTAACCAAAATCAACTTTGATTTTTGGAATTTTCACACTTCAAACCTACAATTGTAGGGTCGAGGTTACAATTGTAGGGTCGAGATTACAATTGTAGGGTCGGAGTTACAATTGTAGGCTCGACCCTACAATTGTAGGTTGATACTTACAATTGTAACTTCGACCCTACAATTGTAGGTTTGACCTTACAATTGTAGGGTCGGGGTTACAATTGTAGGCCCGACCCTACAATTGTAGCTTGATACTTACAATTGTAACCTCGACCTTACAATTGTAGGGTCGAGGTTACAATTGTAGGGTCGGGGTAACAATTGTAGGCTCGACCCTATAATTGTAGGTGGATACTTACAATTGTAACCTCGACCCTACAATTGTAGGTTTGACCTTACAATTGTAACCCCGACCCTACAATTGTAGATTGATACTCACAATTGTAACCACGACCCTACAATTGTAGGTTTGACCTCACAATTGTAGGGTCGGGGTTACAATTGTAGGCTCGACCCTATTATTGTAGGTTGATACTTACAATTGTAACCTCGACCTTACAATTGACGTGGAGAAATAGACCGGTCGTCTTGCATATGCATTGACGCCGTCGCAGTGCGAAAGAGATGGAAAGAGATTGTCAAGTGATAGAGAAGGATGGAGCTAGAGCGGGCAACAAGAAATGGGTGTTAAAATGCGCTTATGGAAAGCGGCCGGTCCAGTTTCTCTCTTTAGCACGACCATGGTTTATACCAAGAAATACGATAGATGCAGGAGGCCAGAGCTTGTTTTTTGTTTTGATTAATAATTGGGGTTACGACTGACCAGGCGTGCGCAAAGACAAGTGGTTTTTTTAGCTTTTCTCTCACCAGGTCACCGATAACTCGTTTAGTTCGGTCCGATAGGAGCAAGTGGGTGGGGATAGTTCGGTAGCACCAATGCTTGCTTCTCGCCCATTAACACTGTCTTGCAACGCGCGAACTAAATGAGTACGCGCACAATTCGTCAAATGTCAAAAACCAGTCGAATTTATTTATCAACACAATTCGCAATGGAAAAAAGGTGAGTAAGTACGCTCAGATTGCCTTAGAAACTCAGAACCAACACAATTCACAATAATCACAATCAACATAACCTCATAATTTTGATCGAGATCGAACCAAATTTAGTTCGGTACACCTGCTGGCGAGTACCGAACCAAAAGCATACCAGCTTAGTCCGCAACTGTTTACACCATCCGAACCAAATATTTGGTTCTGATATAGTTTGAATCAAGTGCTTGGTCCGCGGACCAAGTTGTCGGTGTAAACTAGGCCATTAATTGAAGTCGTGTCCCCCCCGTGTACCAACTCCATGATCAATGTTTGTTTTAGTATCATTCTTTCTTCTTCTAGCCGTTTTCTACCCTTTGGATATAGGCCTCTCTCATATTTTTCCAGTTTTCCCTGTTCTGTGCCACTTGGTTCCAGTTAAGTCCGGCTGTTCTTTTGATGTCATCATACCATCTTTGCTGTGGTCTGCCGGTGCTTCTTTTCTCCCCCCAAGGTCTCCATCTTGTTATTTTTCCGCTCCAGTTGTTTTTATTTCGGGCAACATGTCCGGCCCAGTTCCATTTAAGACTGCCTATTCGCCTCACTATGTCCTCTACCTTGGTTCTATTTCTTATCCACTCATTGGTTTTATGGTCTTTAAGCGTTATTCCTATCATTTTTCGTTCTATTGATCTTTGGTGTATCTTTAATTTATTTAAGATTTTCTTTGTTAGGACCCATGTTTCACATCCGTAGGTTGTTACTGGGAGAATGCATTCCATGTAAACCTTGGTTTTCATTTTGAGGGGTAGGTTGGAGTTGAAGACGTGTCGCATCTTCCCGTAGGCCGCCCATCCTAGATGTATTCTGTGGTTAATTTCAAGTTCTTGATTGGCTTTACCCAATGTTAACTCTTGACCTAGGTAGACATAAGAGTTCGCCTTCTTTACCTGTTGTCCTAGCACATTTATACTCTCTATGTTTGTCCGTTGGTTTGTCATGAATTTGGTTTTAGAAATGTTCATTTCTAGGCCTACTTTTCTTGCTTCTTGCTGTAGTTCTATAAGCATGTGTTGTAGTTCTTCAATGTTTGGGGCAAAAATGGCAATGTCGTCAGCAAATCTTAGGTTACTTAGTTTTTCTCCCGATATATTAATTCCTCTGTCCTCCCAGTGCAGGCTCTTGAAGACGTCTTCTAGCATCAGTGTAAACAATTTGGGTGACACAATGTCTCCTTGTCTAACGCCTCTTTTAATTGTGATTTCCTCGGTGTCTTCATATAGCCTTACTTTCATTTTTGAGTTGTCATTTAGTGTCTGTATAATGTCAATATATCGTTGGTCTATTCTTGCATTTTTCATTGACCTGATGATTGCCCAAAATTCAACTGTGTCGAAGGCCTTTCTAAAATCTATGAAAGCGATCCATAATGGGATGTTATATTCCGTTACTTTTTCGTTCAGTGTCCTTACGGTGTGGAGATGTTCTATTGTACTCATGCCTTTCCTGAAGCCCGCCTGCTCATAGGGTTGGTATGCGTCGAGTTTGTATTCAAGGCGGTTTGCTATTATTCTCATAAAAAGCTTGTAGATCTGCGATAGTAGGCTGATTGGTCTATAGTTTTCTAGGTTGCTTGGATCACCTTTCTTATATATCAGTATGACTGTCGCGGTGTTCCAATCCTGTGGTATTTTTCCCTCGGTTAGGCATGTATTAAATAATGATTTAAGCTCCCTTATCAGTAGGCTTCCACCTTCCTTCAACATTTCCGGTATGATGTTATCGTCGCCTGCCGCCTTTCCGTTTTTTAGTTGATTTAAAGCTTTTTCAATTTCTTCCTCTACAATCTCTGGTAGATCCTCGGAGCCAACGTTACATATCTTGTTTTTCTGGTCATTGTTTGCTCTTTTAACATCCGCATTGTCTATTTTGGATTCGTACAGACCTGTGTAGAACTTCTCTGTTATCTTGAGTATCTTTCTTCGATCTTCTGTTATGTTACCTTGTTCGTCTCTCAATTTGATCATTTCTTTTTTATATGCGTTTTCCTTTTTAAAGATGTTTAGGCCTCTGTTTTGCTGTATCAACTCCTCTATTCGATTCTCTTGATGCTTTCGTATGTCCTGTTTGGCCATTTTTCTTGCTGTTTTGTTTAGTTCGGCATACTCTATTGTGTTTCTTTTGTTGTCTTTAATGAGCTCTCTCCTTCTTTCCAGTAGCTGTTTGGTTTGTGTTGTAAACTTTTCTATTCTTTTAGTTTTTGATGTTACTAAACTTGCGGTTGTTTCGTTCAATGTTTTTGCTAGTCTGTTGTTCGTTTCGTCCAAGCTCTCGTGTAATGATGTTGTTTCCTTTGTTAGTCGTTCTGTCAATCTTTTGCTATATATTGACTTGTTGTCTCTTATTGTACCAGGATCTAGAGGGTATTGCGTGCTGTTGAATTTTTTTGCTCTTTCCAATTTTGTGTTTAATGCGATCCTGCACCGGACTAATCTGTGGTCGCTGCCCGTAGTAAAGGAGTTCAGGACGTCAACATCTTGGACGATATGTTTATTTGGTGTTAGCACGTAGTCTATTTCGTTTTTTGTAATTCCATCCGGGCTGGCCCAGGTCCATTTTCTATGGGGTCTTTTCTTGAAAAACGTATTCATTATGTATAGTTGTTCTTTTTCCAGGAAATTTGCAAGCATCGTCCCTCTTTCATTCCGTTTCCCCAGACCAAATTGTCCAACATACTGCGAGCTATTACACTGCTCTCCTATTCTTGCGTTAAAGTCTCCCATTATCAGCGTGTATCTTGTCTTATTTTCTGTTAGGCTCTGTGTGATTTCATCATATAGCACCTCGACCTCTTCATCCTCATGGCTACTTGTTGGAGCATAGATTTGAACGATTTTAATTGTTATATTGGAGTTAATCTTAAGTGTTATGTATATTACTCTATCTGATATGGCTTTAAGTATTTGAAGATTTGGGGAGATTCGTTTGTTGATAAGAAAACCCACACCACCCAAGCTATTGTCATCTCTTCCTTTGTAGAATAGGGTATGTCCTGATCTTAGTCTAATGGATTCTTCACCTCTTCTCCTTGTTTCTGATATTCCCAGAATATCCCAGTTTACTCTGTCCAGTTCATATTGTAGTTCCGTTAACCTTTCCTCGTTTCCAATTGTCCTAGCGTTATAAGTTGCAATGTGAAGTTGGCAGCCTTGTTTTACCCAGGGATTCTTAGCACCCCCTGCTCTACGACTGGTCTGACCGCCACCTTGGCCAGGGTCGTACGAGCCGCTGGGCACTGGGGGCCTTTGGTTTTGGTGTGTCTTCATATGAGAGGGGTTTAGCCATAAAACACCACGTTGGCCAGACGTCTTGGTGAGTGTAGGTTCAGCCGCCCCTAACCTGGGGAACCGTCGCTGTTTGCAGCCGCCCACTCTGGGTCAGACGCTGCGGATTTTGCCTGTTGGTCCGCGGAGCGTATTTGATTTCCGCCCTACCACCCATATCTGGGAAGCATTCCCCTATCCACCACCCGGGGACGCGCTCTCTAGGAGTTACAGGCTCTCCCGAGAGTTTAGTATCATGATGATCAATAATTGAAATTGTACTAAGAAATTGTAAGAATAAAACGATCGATGCCCATCTGCCGTTGTGATTTTATGATTGTGTACTAAAAAAATTCCATCGGTAACTCATCGGCAGACAGTTTCAAGTGATAGGTTCTGCAGGACCCTCAGCACTATGAAATTTTTGTGAAAAATTATGAAAAAAAAACCATTGATGCCCGTCTGCCGAATCAATGGTAGGTTTAAAAGCTCAAAGGAAACCTTAAAAATCCATCGACAGACATATAGGACATATAGACATATAAATATGTTATATTTTCATGTCAAATGAAATGACAAATGTCCGTCTGCCAATGTCATACCTTGTCACGAAAATATTACAGACCATTTCCATGTGACGTAGAAAACATCTGATTCCTGAAAAAGCATGTTACACGTTTACAGTAATTTTTTTTTTGGAAGTACAGTGACAGTTAAAAATTGTAGGTTGAAGTCGTCAAGGTTGTCACGCTAACGCCAAATTCAATGTGGATGGAAGCATATGATTCTCGTTTGCCAATCAGAAATTTGACAGTTCCACTTTGGAATTAAATTGAATGTAACTCAGGCATAGCTTCAACCTTAAATTTTCAAATATGTCACAATGATTTTAATGTGTCACTTTCAGGAATCAGCTGAGATTCGTGATGTACTTGGAAACGATCTATTAAAAATTCCAATTAATTATCAAGTATATGTCTTTATGTCTGCCGATGGATTTTTAAGGTTTCCTTTGAGCTTTTAAACCTACCTTTGATCCGGCAGACGGGCATCAATCGTTTTTTTTTCATCATTTTTCACAACAGTTTCATAGTAAGGTCCTGCAGAACTTATCACTCGAAACCATCTGCCGATTACCGCCGATGGTTTTTTTTTAGTGCAGAATCATAAAATCACAACGGCAGATGGGCATCGATCGTTTTTTTTTCTCAACTTTTTAATACAATCACAATAATTATTGATCTTGAAGTTGGTACACGCGAGAGGAACAATTTTATTGGATTGATCGACTTAAAATATTGAAATATGCCTTACCCCAGCTTGGCAGACGGGCATTGAACGTTACCCAAAAATGGTCGTTATCTTCCGGTCCATAATATTTTCAATTAGCTGCACAGATATTTTATTACTGATCTATTTTCTTCTAGCATAACCACTTATCCCACTTATCGAAGCAAATTTTTTCAAGAGAGATAGGAAAAAGCTTTTCTATATACTGCGTTATTAAATAAAAACGTCTGAATTATCAGAAATTCAATTCCATAAAAAATCAAAACAAATAACTGCATGTGACGTCACGTTTATAACATTTCCGGTTGATTACAACTGGTCGCTATAGAAACAAAAAACGTAATTTCATGGTCCAAGACTAGCTACCAAAAATTATCAAAATCGATCTGCACCTTTTCGAAAAATGTAGGAAAAACCATTTTTTTTTGAATCTTTGACGCCTTCTGTAGGCTCAACGAAGCATTTTTGGACAAAGGTACGTTTCGGTTGCCTAGATCGCCTTATTTTTGATTAAGGAATTTGCGGTTGAACGTTGTACAGTCATTTCAGGGCCACCCTGTATAGAGAAAAACCCTGTACCTATGCATTTATTAGGTGTGTTTGTTAGTTCTGTGTAGGATTGGATAGTGTAATGCAGATTGATGGTGTTATAACTTATGGCTACCAATGTGAAGGAAATTCACCAAACGCGTTAGTATATTTAGTGCAGATATTCTAAACTTGAAAACAGACAAACAGTTTACGATCAAATCACATTGAGTGTAGCAGTGTAGAAAAGTGTAAATTCGTGTGCATCAGTTGTTCACCTTTTGTCTTTGTGGGTTTTTTTTTCTGAAAGGTTGGCAACACTAATAATTTGCATCACAGAATTTCGGAATCTTGGTTGAACTGTTGAACTGTTCGTTTAGTAAATCAGTGAATATCAGTGCATGCCATTCTGTGTCTTCATGCACAAAGGGGTACCTATTTGACCAATATAAGAATTATCATAGAGAAGTAAGAAAACTGAATAATCTTTTGCTATAATAATTATCATCGATGAACATAACTAGACAATTTACGTTATTGTGATTAATTTATTGTCAATATCGCCAATAACTTTAATTTCGGTAATATTCTAGATGGAGGAAGAGCTAGAGGAATTTTTAGCGGAATGTGAAATTGACCGGGAAACTATCGAAGCCATGAAAGAGCAAAAGGTGAGTGCTATTTAAAATAAGTAGGAAAGTAGGTATCATCTTTGAAGGAGATCACGACGATAGTGGACTGTATGACGTAGATATTTTTTTATTCTTCTCTAATGCAAACGTTTACAATAATTACGAAAAAATCAAAATGCAAAACTGAACGGCCATTTTCTTTCAAAATGACCAACATTAAATTCACAATATGGATGATTATGATGGGATGTGTCATCCAAAAGTTGACAAAAGTGCATATGAGACTCATTTTGAGGTCTGTCATACTATACTGTCTTCAAAATGACCAACATTAAATTCACAATATGGATGATTATGATGGGATGTGTCATCCATCCCATCATAATCATCCATATTGTGAATTTAATGTTGGTCATTTTGAAGACAGTATAGTATGACAGACCTCAAAATGAGTCTCATATGCACTTTTGTCAACTTTTGGCTTAAAGTCATGATTTGATCTCCAGTGTTGCCGATAAGATATTCGATACAATTCTGATTTCAACAATCTTCATATCTCACACAAACAGTACTAGTAATTGAAGTATACTAGTCTTTATGTCAATCATTTTTACCTTTACCCTACCACCACCGGTACCGCTAAAATAGCCAAAATGTAGATGATAGGATTTAGGTATTGGAATTTTTTTGCGAATGACAAAGTTAATCTACCAAGCGGCAAACTGTGCTGGTTCATTATGATGTTTTAGTAGGTAGGTAGGTAGGTGATGGGTATGTCCATGGATAAGCGAATTTATGTAATAGATATAAAACTTTCGAGTGATGGACAGACGAGTCGGAAAGGTCCTGAATTTGTGCAATATTCTCGGTTGTTTTTAATGTTTTCTTTGTACGAATAATAAAAAATATCCAAAAAATTCATATAATTTCTTGTAACTTACATAATATTTTAAAAATATTTTTTTGCGATGTCAGCAAAGCTGATTACTTGTAGTAGATCATCATGTTACAAGTAGTAGTCCATGGAATTGGTACAGCTGGTTCGTAAAAAGACTGGTATTGCTCATAGAAATGTTTAAAAAATTGAGCAGTGTAATATGTATTTGTTTTGACAAAACAAAAAAGTATGACGTCATATTTTTACCAAGTTGATTCTTTTGAATATTTTTTTCAAATGACCCCTCACAGGAACTAAAGCGAAAATATTGAATTGATCGATCGTGTGTATCAAAATTTTTAAATCTACCTGATCTAAATCAATTATTTACATACATACATCATAACATACCCAAACTTTTCACTTGAATGACTTGTCACTGTCGTATAGTGTTGTCAAAACAAATAGGTATTACACTGCTCAATTTTTTAAACATTTCTATGAGCAATACCAGTTTTTTTACGAACCAGCTGTACATTTCACCTTGCATGGAATGAGGTAGTTATGATTTTTTTATATGTTATGTCTGATGAAGTGATAATGACAAACCGAGTTTTCTACCTCGAAGGCTCTCCGGATCATTGCTAAATTTTACAAAAACTGATAAATGTTGTCACTCTTTTGACATTCTCTTAATTTAAACCAGCAAGGACTAATTTTATGGCAAGAGTCGTTATGTGTACAATTTTAAAGTAAACAAAATCCAGAACAAAACGAGTTTAATTTGGTCTCTGTAGTTTCTAAGATACAGCAGTTTGAAGTTTTACATTAAAAAAAAAAAAAACGGTTTTTCCAGTTTGTCTCAATATTTACGACTAAGGACCCGGTAAAAGTGATCATATACATTATTAATAATGACCAGTTGCTCAAAGTTGATGAGGCCGGTAAGCAAATATTATTTGAAAAAGGGTTTATGAAATAAACTACGACTGTTGAAGAATTTTTTTTGTAATATGAAATACTTGAATATATTCAGTATACTTATGTACGATAAGTCTTTTTAATTGTTGTACATTATTGATGGACCAGACTGGTCCTCTAATCCACATTACTTCTTTTTGGGGCAGTTTGTTTCGTTAGTATTTCTTCATCGATCGGATCAGGCAGGTCAAAATCGTTACATGATACTGGATCATCGATGAGTGATTGATGGTCTGGTTTATTTTCACAAGATTGGCCGCCACAGTGGCAGCAAATAGCCGAGCGTTTATGTCCAGAACCGTAATTGTTGGTTCAACCATTTTTGCAGTTGTAGGAAATCATGTTTAGTAGAGGCTGAGGAGCTAGTGGTTTTGTCATCAGTTGCGGAATGAGGACTGGTGTACTTCGCATCCAGCCCCAATCGAGGGAATTCTTCTCATTTCCCAGCCACTTCTGTATCTGAAAAGAAACCAACAACAGAATTAAGAACAACATTTCAAGAAAATCAATATTTCACTCTTTGCGAACATACCAACAAGTCAAAAAAAATTGTTTTTTCAACCTCCAACGCAGAGGTTTTTGAAAATATGTAATTTTACTTGTTGCCACTAATGATTTTCCCAAAATGTTCTTTTTAGTTCTGTTGTTGAAGAATCTCCTCGATTGGGGCTGGATGCGATGTGCACAAGGCCTCATTCCGCAAAGATGACGAAACCATCAGCTCCTCAGTCCCTGCTAAACATGATTTCCTGCAACAGCAAAAAAGGTTGTATCAACAATAATTGCGGCTGTAGAAAAGCAGGACTTGAATGCTCGGCTGTTTGCAGCCACTGTAGCGGCCAATCTTGTAAAAACGAGACTTTGTGACAACATTGATGAATCACTCACTAATCGATGATCCAGTATCAGATTACGATTTCGACCTGCCTGATCCAATCGATGAAGAAATACTAACGAAACAAACCGCCCCAGAAAAAGAGGCTGTGGATTTAGAGGACCAGTACAGTACAAGAATCAATTAAAAAAAACAATCGTGCATACAAAGTACCGAATATATTCAATGAAGTATTCCATATTACAAAAAGTTTTCTTTTACAGTCGTAGTTTATTTCAGCAACCCTTATTAAAATATGTATTTGCTTACCGACCTCATCAACTTTGGACAGCTAGTCCTTATTAATACTGCGTAGGATATGATCACTATTACCGTTAAATCTGTCCTATGTGATCAATATTGAGAAAAACCGAAAAAAACACTTTCATTTTTTTAAGAAATGTTGCAAAACTTTAAACTGCTGTGTCTTAGAAACTATATCATGTACAAAGACCAGATTAATCTCGTTTTTTTCAAAAAATTGTCTACTTTAAAATTGTACACAACGACTTTTGCCATAAAATTAGTCCTTGCTGGACAAAATTGAGAAAATGTCAAAAACCTGACAAAATTTAGCGGTTTTTTTAGAATTTGACAATGATCCGGAGGGCTTTCGAGGTCGAAAACTCGGATTTGTCATCATCACTTCATCAGATACAACATATCAAAAAATCAGAACTACCTCATTTCATGCAAGGTAACACCCCTTTTTTATTACGATTTCCATGTACTATAGGGATGGAACGGACTTCCATTAGGTCGGACTACCGGACATCGAACTTCCGGCCAAGCTACCGAACCGGTCCCTGGATGATAAAAATCGATTCGGTATATCTCAACCGGACCTCTGTTCCATCCCTAGTTGTAGTAGTAGGTAGTAGGAAAAGGAAACTTGTGATGGAGAGCGCCAAAATGATCTGAGAATTATTTTCTTACAAAACATTATTTGCTCATCAAGTATTTCCTTTTAAAAGGTGCTCCTATTGTCCTATTTCAAATCTCAAATGGAGGTTGGTTGAGTGATACCTTATTTTAAATGTCGTTTAACTACCTTTTCATATATACCACATACTTGATCATTCTTTTAATCAGTTTGGGTGTGATTTTTTTCTCTAATGTTACCATGATAATCATTGAACATGTAGTATAGTAATCAATCTTCGATATACGGTGCAATATTTTGTGTGTGTAATTTAATTGAAAATAAACCCATAAACTGTCCCCCTTAAATAATTATGACGTGTTTTCGAATATAACTTTTGAGGTTAGTTATTTATTGAATAAAAAAATAAAAAAACAATTTTTGAAAGCTGTCATATCAACGGGAATGACAGCATAGTCTTGAAACTCCATAGTTTTATTCAGGGTCGAAGGGCCTTCAAAATAAAGTATCGATCCACCCCCCTTTCCAATCAACATTTTGGGAGTGAATATCAACCCCGGTCGGAGGATGAAGTTGACAATAGTCGCAAATTGTTTCCCCCTCAAAACAAAAATCGAATCGAGTCCGAGCGTTTTTAATTTTATTTTCCCGTTATTTATGGTGGTTCGTTTTGAATTGACACCCTGTATATGTGGATATGACATGGAGTACCTACGTTATTTATTATTATTTGATTGATTTTGTACGTAGATTTATAATTTTGGTGCAAAAAATTATTTGTTCCAGATCTCATTGTCGACTGTTCGAGCAATGAATCCAACAGAATTAGGAAGATTTGTTCATCGTGTTGGAGATGTTAAACTAAGAGAATTTGCCTCTAATTATTTTAATGAAAACAAAGGTCCATCAAGCAGAGTTTTGACTCTTGCTCAAAAATTAAAAAAAAAAATATCACATGTTGAAGGAACTCCGGAAGGCAGCGGGACCAGCAAAAAGAGATTTTCTTCGTGTAAACCAACAAGAAAAATTTGTATCACATGGAAATGCAATAATAAGTTTGTCCGAGTAGAGGAGGGTGGAGGCTCTCGTCAAATTGATGCTCTTAAGACTTTAAAAAAAAAAGATATTTTGCAGACGGCACTGGATTCATATTTCCCGAATGGCGAATCAATAAAAAAGGGTGCCATAAAAGATTATGAAATAGATCTGTTGGATTTTGCTGGTAGTAGTTTTGATAAAAACCTAACGGTTGAGCAAATGTTTGAAAGGACTGGTTTCACCAGACTTAATTTAAGTTTATATACATTTTTGAAACCAGAATTGGCTAATTTGAAAAAACAGGATGTAACAAGGTCGAAAAGAAAAAAAAAAAAAACAAAGAACTTCATCCAGTGAAGAGGAAGAATTGAGAAATAATCCTCCACTTAGAGAACATTCAAGATACTCTATCTCATCATCAGAAAACCAAGAAGTTCAAAATATTCAGGGCGAAGGAGGCAGTTCGGAAACCATAGGCTGTGTTGGAAATGAAATGTTTGATCTTGCGAACTTTTTGATTCTACGACATTCGTCAGACCCTTTAGACGTGGCAACTAATTCCGTTGAATTGCCTGCTTCAACGGATTATGAACACATTGACAATTCTCCTGAAGATGGTCCAAGTTATCAAATCTTTGATTCTCCAACAAGGCACGAACAGCTAAGCGAGAAACCTCTGGATCTTGACAGCGAATTGAGAAGTATTCGTGAAGCCCTTGAACTTGATAGACCCATTTTAGTGAACGCCTGTCGGGAACATCCAATATCATCCATGAGAAACGCGATGAAGCGTAGCACTTTTTCACCGTACCAAAAAATCGATGCACAATTTGTGGATGTCGACGACGTTCCAGAAGGTGCCATAGATGTAGTTGGACCTACGCGGGAACTATTTCGACTATGTTTAAGACAGCTCCAAAATAGTGAGATATTTTCAGGTATGCTGAATACATATAACAATGACAAATCAAACCAGTTCATACTTTTTATTTTAGGAGATGAAGAATCAAAAATATTCACTTTGAATTTAACAGCTCTTACAAAAGAGAAATATTTGTATGCTGTCAAGATTATTGCCCTATCGATAATTCACGGCGGACCACGGCCCAATTTTCTATCAAAAACTGTTTTTGATTACCTGGTGAATGATTATGCATTCCCAACCGAAGAAAACTTGAGAAACACCCAATTCCAAAAAACGATAGCTGAAATAGCTGCGGCCAATTCTGTAGAATCATACAAAGAAGTCATTGCAAGCCACGATGAATTGCTGGACATGGGTGTTTCTTCGACGTCATTTAAAAACAAAGATGAGCTGATCAATGGTGAGTATGCGAGATTTAGGAACATTTTCCGAAAACGGTTGTTCGAACAAAACCTCCACGAGCACAATTGCCCAGAAGGAAAGTATCCCGAACAAAAATAGTATATTGTTCAACAAGCATGGAATGACACTCACGAAGCTTTGTGGCACGAGCCGAAAGGCGAGTGCTGCAATTCATACGAGTAGGAAATGGTCATCATTGCATGCGAGTTTTACACTATACTTTTTATACGATTGTCAATTAATATCTCTGTGTGAAAATCATCAAGTATGTGAGGTCTACATTTAATTCGTTTTTGAATTGGAACTGTCAAATTTCCGTTTGGCAAACGGGAATCATATGCCACCATCTTCAACTTCGAAATGAAATTCAATGTAAACCAGGCATAATAGTTGAATGTACAGGGTGTTTATATTTATTGATACTGATCGTAATTTTGCTGTGGATTTTGTGTGCTTATGATATTTAGGAGTTGATTTTGGAGTTATTATTTACTCCAACGTGACGTCACATATGCGCATCGGCATACCGTGTATGTGTATCGTGGGTATTATTTACATTCTCAAAAGATAATCTATTCCCTTTCTATTAAAACTGGTCTGGAAATCATTTTTTTCTGAAACTTTACTAGAATCTCCAGCTTTCACATATTACTGATCACCTCTTATCTGGATTAATGCAAACTAGCTAAAGCTAATCCAACCGACAGAAATTAACCGAATCTAAAAGTGAACTAAACCAACTCAAACTAGCTGAAATGATCCCAAACTACTCAGACAAACCAGAAACTAGTAGCTAACCCAATTAACACAATTATGAGCTTAAACTTACCCAAAGTAGTCAAAAGCAATAAAAATTAACAAAAACCATCTAATGAACCAAAGATTATTTTATTATCGGGAAATCTTCCGAGCAAGTCTCCATTGAGTCTAAAGAATTATCGCGAGATAAATGTTTGCTATGTAAACTATTTGCATTGTTATTGTTATGTAGTAGGTGATGGTGTTGAAATTGTTTTTAGAAATTCTACATCATCTGATTATTGACCGTCCTCGAAGAGCCCTTGATCAGTTTGCTGATGGTTTAAAAACTCTCGATGTCTTGTCCCTGATTAAGAAATATCCCAATCAAGCATCCATTTTATTTTGCAATAAAGAAGAAACCAAACTCACAGCAAAATACTTAAACGGACTATTCTGTATCCAGAAATCGATAGATGGGACTCAACGTCGGTCAGTGGAATTGAAAACAACGGCATATTGGAGAGACTACCTCCAGAATTGTGAAGGTATGCATAATATTCAGCGTGTTTCAAATAACATGGGCCTACGCTCGTCTGGGTGCCGATTCTGGGACCGATAGAACGGTCATATCGAGAGAAGTATAAGGAGGTGTTCGGTTACTTCTCTTGATATGACCGTTCTATCGGTCCCAGAATCGGCAACCTGGAAGTTTATCATATAAAAATACGAAACGAAGTTTACCTAACAAGTGCGAAAAGTTATGTAACAGATAGGTCGGGAAATGAATATGTCTTGTCCGTTATTCTTGAAATTTGATAACGTTATTTATGGGTAATGGATTAAAAAATGGATTTGATTTTCAGAGAAATTAGTTGAGAGGAGGGACAAACCTCACAAGACAAAATATTTTTGTAATAGATTTTTTCATTTTTCCTAAAAATTATATTAATTTTTATGTAACGTACCTACTAACAAAAATGTATACGCAGGGTGCTCAAAAATTGACGGATATACAAACAGCATGTTTGGCGATGGGGTATCCAAGTGAAAAAATGGACCAAAAATTTAATTTTTCTAGAAAACGTCATTCTTTGTAAAAAAAATTGTTTGCTTAAAAATACATTAATCGATGAAAAATGGATTTTTATACAAGGTTTTATATTTATTCCACGATTTATATTTTCTACTTGTCTTTTCAGTAACTTTTTTCTCACTCCACTTTTTCAACCCCCCACTAAAGGCCGTCTTTTGAAGCTTTTTTTATTCAGCAATGATTTATTGTATATCAATTATCAATTTTTAATTTTTTTTCAGTTATTTGAACCAGTTTTTGGTGTTTCTCAACATGAATTTTGTGTTGTTGACTTATACTTTATACTTAGTTATTGTTCGTAGAATTTTAGTGTTTTTCCTTTTTTATATTTTTTATTTACTCCTTTTTGACTTGTTTTAGAGATTTTCAGTAAGTTTATTTAGACCTACACTTTGTTCAAAACCAAGAGTCATCTATGTAAACAAACCACGCGTGATCATACAAAGGAGAACGATTGAAATGTGTATAAATCAGGTTTGATGCCATCTGTATAATTATAATACATACATGATCATTTCTCTGATCTTTGGCCAGATTCAAATTATTGTCATCCAGTGGCATCGAGAGAAGCATCTCAACGAATTATGCTTACAAACAAAAATGTTCATCAATTATTTTTTTGCAATTTTCGTATCGGTTTATGATTAAGACCCCAAAATACAACTTTTTTTGTTTCTTGAGTGATTGATAATATAAATATGGTTAATTATTAAAAGGAAAATCTAAACTGAATTATTGCATGAGAAAATGAGAGAACATATTGATCATTTATTGTCATTGAGCACTTTAATGACCAATAAAAACCAACTTACTTCTATAGAAACAAAACATCTGAAAAATATTATGGAAAATTGCAAAAGAGTCAGTGGAGTACTGTTTTTTGTTAGTTGCGTTGAACATTTAATATCCTGTATTTTGAAAACTATGCATTTTCGGGCATCATATGAACTCTTTTTCTTCTTTTACTATGACGACACCATCTGACGTCGTACCTATGTTTTTAGAAATAATCTCAACATTCTCAGCAAATCCTGCATTGGTACAGTTTGAAAATCTATTTTTTCAGATGGTGATTGTCCAGTTCGATTAAGTGACGTCTTGGCGTTTGCGACAGGGTGCAATACGGAACCGGCGTTGGGATTCAACCAACAACCCAGCATAGAATTCCTGCATGAAGACTTATCAATTTTTCCAAAAAGTAACACCTGTGCTCTTATTTTATATTTACCTTTGGCGGTTTGCGACTACCTATGACACATACCAACAAAATGTAACCTTTGGAATTCTTAACGGCCTACCTACTTTTGGGTCGTCTTAATTTTAAATATTTTCTCACGAGTGATTCATTTTTTAATTTCAATTTGATACTAGAGAAATCAAGTTCCTATTTTTTTGAATGTATTTTCAGTTTGTTCAATTATTATAATTTTGTAAGTTTATTCTATAATGAAGAATAATGATATTGAGTTTTTGTTACAGTATGCTTATTCCTATATTGAATTTGTTGTAGAACATTTAATATCTTATTTCTAAGATTAGTATACAAAAACATCGCATTATCTATGGTATTATCTCTTATCCAGCCATTTTCTTCCATAATGCAAATACATAAATTTGCGACATCACTATCGCAAAAGACTACTTCACTAGTAACTTTGGCGTCTCTTTTTAAATTGTTCACTTTGGATTCTGGAATTTTTACTAAATAATTTGAGCAACCATAGTTTTCCGGCAGTTCAAACATAATAGTTGGACGTCCAGTGGGTGCTGTAGCATTTCTTGATCGCCTTATTCTATGTATATTCCACTGGAAAGAAACTCCATCCAATTCATTCTGTAAATAAATCAGTACTTATCTCTAGATTGCTAATCGAATAAACCTTATCTAATAACTAATAAAAACTTACTTGTATTATTTCAATGAAACCAAATTGCATCAGAGCTTTATCCAAATAGCTCCCAGTGAACAGACCTTCATCTCGAATGGACTGAAATAAGTTTATCCAGTATTGAGCATTTTCCTTTCTTAGTATCGACCACCATGACTCTATGCGCTATGATTCGCGGTACTTCTTCCTTTCATATACGCAGGTCTACCACTTACGGCTTCAGAGGGATCGCGAAAAACCATTTGCAGGGTTTCCAATATTATATTTTCTGTGCCACAATCGCTTCTTAGTGCTAGTGGGCATCCGCTCAAGTCACCAACAGCGGTCAAGTGATAGCTTGCAATAACTTTTGGATCGTTAGATGTTGTGCTTGCTCGCAGCCAGATTATATGTCTTGGAAATCCGTCAATACAACCGTTTATGCAAATACCGTATCTTTTTAATTTGTCGTAGGAATCGACATGCCAAAGATAATTTGGTCCTCTACTGCTTTATTGACGACGTCTCAATCTTTTTCTTCCGCGATATTCTACACCCTTAGGATCTACCTCGAAAAGTATTTGTCTCACTACATTTTGACTAACAACAAGTCCATGCTGAATGCACTTCAAATGCATCCACCTGTAACCGTGTAATTGAGCCGAAGTAGTGATCTGACTCAAAATACAGGCTAAAATGTCTTCAAAAGGAATAAATTTTCTTCTTACAAGTCCAAGTCTGAATAAGTGTCGCTTCAAGGTTCTCATACTCATAAAGACGTTGTGTTTGCCTTGAAGAAATGATAATATTTCTTTATGCTGTAGGCCCAGCTGGGTGTCCGGTAAGTATATGGCATAATTTCGGAAGCGTATAGGGGAGGTCAAACTAACTCCAGTTAGTCATAACACTTTTTTCTCGAAAGCGCCTCCTAACGGAGATACACAGCCCTGAAGGGGTACCAATCGCCCACACAGCACAGTAAAGTTTCGGAAATATTTCAGAAATACTACTTTGTAAGATAACAATATTTCCTTTATATTTTGAAACATATTTGTAATATTGCTGAAACATATATATATGTGAAAATGTCGCATTTTGTAATGTTTCACAGACATTTCTGTGAAATGTTTCATGGACATTTCTGTGTAATGTTTCAGTAGGATTTTCTGGCAATATTTCATCCATATATTGCTAATACCAATTATAGGTCGGATTCTTATGGTTCTGTTATCCTTTGAAAACAGTTTGAATTGATTACAATTCCAAGTAAATTTCGACCAATGAAAGATTTCCGGATAATGAAACTCCGTAATACATATTATGAGTAATTTATTAATAAATAATATAAATATAAACAGCATTGAATAAAAATAAACCGGGTGTTTGGTGGAGGGGCAGACTCCCACCAAGTTGGGCGTATTGAAAGGCCCAATTAGGGCACAGGTCCATTAATAAAATATCTATCTATACCGAGATCTATTTATACGGTCATCAAGTTTGTCTAACCCTTCGCCAAACACCCAATACCTTTAATATAGATAAACCGAGAGATAAACATTTCAAGTCATGAAAAAACTCAGTATTCTGAATAAAATACAGAATAAATCATCACTTATGGAAAACGTAAAAAAACATCTCAACTGAACAATAAAATCATGTATATAATATAAAATAATAGAAATTTCCTTCATAAAAACGTTTTGGATACATACTAAAAAATGTCATGTCTCCATCGTTTTCTGGAAATCAAAATATATAACAGCTAAATTGGTTGTCCTGACATTTTAAACAATAACTTACTGTTCTCGTTCTCTTGAGCTCCAAGGGTGCACTGACACTGACCCAAACCTTTTATAACCTCATTTTTCCTTTCAAAAGCGGATAAACTGTTAGCACACAAATGATAGATAATAGGGGATTTCATCTCATGCTATAGAAAAGGCTCACCTCTTTATTGCCCATCATGGTATCGCTTTCTATTCTACAGTATATATTTGATTTTGAGGCACAATCACAGGGCAATGGCGTCCTTTCTCACTAAAGTGTCCTTTTCTTACCAAACACTCAAACGACTCAAACCTCAAACAACTCAAACTTCAAACACAGACAGTGACGGAATGATGACAAAAGACAAATGATAGAAACAGCAGAGCTGTTTATCTCTGGAAACAGCAAGCAAAATATTTTTGTGGTTATAGTAGAGGCTTCGATCGATTCACCTGATCCCCTCAGAAAGTATAAAATCACGTGATACGGATCGACGTTGTTTATATATGTATCACGTGATATTTGTTATATTTGCTGAAGTCTGCTTGGAATCTTGGAAAGGAAAGACTCTTTTGACACTTGAGAGTTAGAGAGTCTTGAGACTTGATGCAAGGGCAGCCATAATGCTTTATTTGGAATTGAAATAGGAATAGGAAATAGCATGCAACCTCGATCCTAGATCTGCCCGATACTCGACACCATGGAGTTTTTGAGTTATGTCGTTGTTTGAGTATAGTAACCTTCACTGATACAACGGTTATGTGTACTCTTGAAGTTCAAAAAAATTGAAGAACGTTTTGATTTGCTTTTGCCTTTTGTATAATAATATTCATTGTACATACAAAAAATCCAACGTTTCAGAACCTATTTGAAATATAGCTTTAGTAATGTTACTGAAATATCGTTTTTAAAATATTGCAGATGATATGTAAGGGAAATGTTTCAGACATCTACCTTTTGTAGTGTAACTCATATGAAAGGTTTGACATATTTCATAAATATTTCTGAACGATCTTGTGTTGTGTGGGCGATATAATTTTTTAGCTCTAACTTTTAAACCGGCTTGTATAATTTGATAAAATTTTAGTATGTTGTGTAGGCCATGAAGACTCATAAAACCATCGTATAGTCGATATTCAAAATTATAGGGGGAACCAGGAACGGACTGGCCACCAAACCTTCTGCACCCAGTTTTTGACATTCAACAGAGCTGAAAACTACTTTTTCAAATACTCTGACCTTTTCTCATTAAAAAAGGTGCTTTTGTTTTGTGCCGATAAAACTAACCGTTTTCGAGAAAAAAAAGGCTTTTGTTTTACAAGTTATTGCAATAATACACTAATATACTACGGCGAGACACCAGTTGTTGTTATTGACACTCTCAGAGTGATCGACTCTACTGGAATCTGTCAAATTTAGAGTCGGCTCCAGAATCACGCCGCGAACACCCGTAAAACCCCATGAACGCGAGTGTGGATGGGATTCACGACTTTTCACGGAGATTATTCAGATTAGATTATTCGCGGCATGAGTCTGGAGCCGGCTTTGAACAAAAAAAATCAAAGAAAAAACAAAAATTAGGTAAGTACTTGATTTTTTTTTAATTTTTTCTTTTTTTTTTTAAGTTTTTAACTAAATTCTAGTATAGGCAATCACTCTGAGAGTGTCGAAAAATTTTTCAATACCAAATACCAACAACTGGTTTCTCGCCGTAGTACTTTAGTGTATTATTGCAGAAACCTTTAAAACAAAAACCTATTTTTCTCGAAAACGGTAAGTTTTATCGAAACAAAAGATAAGCACCTTTTCTGATGAAAAAAGGTCAGAGTATTTGAAAAAGTAGTTTTCAGATCGGTAAAATGACAACTGTCTAAAATTGGGCCCTAAAAGTAAGGTGGCCAGTCCGTTCCTGGTTCCCCCTACAATTTCAAATATTGATTTTACTATGGTTTCAAGAGTCTTGATGGCCTACACAACATACTAAAATTTCATCAGATTGTACAGGCCGGTTCAAAAGTTAGAGCTAAAAAATTAAAACGATGAGTACACATTGGAAAAAAAAGTTTTATGACAAACTGGGGTTATTTTGACCTCCCCTATACGCTCCCGAAATCATGCCATATACTTACCGGACACCCTGTATATATGTTATACAGTGCGGCTAAAAAAGGTCCCCCCCTTAACTTTGATGGCGCCCAGCCGACATCTTGAGTAATGAAAGTACGTCAGCTACATCAAAAAGCCATTGAAGTATGCCAAGTTTAAAAATTTTTAGTGCACTGATTCCCAAAAAAAAAGGGAGGAAAAACTTTTTTGAGCCGCACTTCACAGGAGTATTCAGCCTGCTGCGTTCGCAAAGCTACATTTGAAAAAAAAAATGATTAAACTTTGGGCATGAATCCTGCATCAGTAATCAAAGAACAATAGTATTTTTGATATCAATTGAAAATTGAAACGAAGCCATATACCAGGCCTCGTCAAATGGCTATCCCGAGAAAGTATAATTCGATTTTTCAATTCACATTAAAAATACTGTACTTGATGGTTGCTTCAACAGTTTTAATGCATTTGTATCATCAGTTATTATGTCCATGTCTACATCAAACTTGACTCACGAAAGTCACTAGAAAAAGCAGACATTTTCAATTTTGTGGTATCTGAGTAGATAAAAAATAACGATATATTAAATTAACATTGTGAGAATAATTAGTCATCTGACTTCAACATACCTGGTGACCTGGTGAGAGAAAAGGTACAAAAAACACTTGTCTTTGCGCACGCCTCGTCAGTCGTAACCCCAATTATTAATCAAAACAGAAAACAAGCTCTGGCCTCCTGCATCTATCGTATTTCTTGGTATAAACCATGGACGTGCTAAATAGAGAAACCGGACCAGCCGCTTCCCATAAGCGCATTTTAACACCCATTTCTTGTTGCCCGCTCTAGCTCCATCCTTCTCTATAACTTGACATTCTTTTCCCATCTCTCTCGCACTGCGAGGGCGTCAATGCATATGCAAGATGACCGGTCTATTTCTCCACGTCAATTGTAAGGTCGAGGTTACAATTGTAAGTATCAACCTACAATTGTAGGGTCAGGGTTACAATCCCCGACCCTACAATTGTAAGGTCAAGGTTACAATTGTAAGTATCAACCTACAATTGTAGGGTCGGACCTACAATTATTGTAACCTCGACCTAGGTTTGAAGTGTGAAAATTCCAAAAATCAAAGTTGATTTTGGTTACAACTTTGTGAAATTTTTTGTTGGCCCTTCTACGCCTTCGTAGATCCCTCATTTGAAGAAAAAAGTGACTAACCACACTCTCCTGTAAACTTAGTGAGAAAATTCATTTTGGCCAGCCTGACAATGTTTTTTTTATCTGCGAAAAATCTGGTTATCGCTGCGTTCTCTAATTAATATCAATTTTGACCAAAAGTTTTTTCTAAATTATATGTTGAAGTTTATTAAATGATTGACCCATTACTTGGTAAACTTGTAGTAATATTTTAGAAAAAATTCTTAGTCAGAAATGTCATAAATTTTAAATTTTCCTGATTTTGAAAAACGCCGCGATCACCAGTTTTTTCGCCAATTGAAAAATTGACAGACCAAAATCCCAAAATAAATATTTTCAAAAAGATATACAGTGGAGTGGTAATCACTTTTTTATGAGAGATCCCGGACTATATCTATGTTTCAAAGTTGTCCCTTCTAAGAACATTTCTGCAATGTCCATCAACAACATTTTCGTGTCATCACATTCCTGCTATAGGGTTGCTGCGAAAATGTAGCAGCCACGTTATAAAATTGTTGCTATAACGTTAAATTAGAAACATTTCAATCCAGTTGAAAAAATGTCATATTGAAACATATCATAAATGTTGATGCAACGTAACGCAACGTTAAAATAAGTAGACAATACATCGTTTTTATATTGGAGAAACGTTAGTTTTACGTTGCAATAATGTTTTTGATCTGCAACGTTACTATGATGAACGTTAATGTACTGGACATAAGCGGTAACAGAAACGTTATTTTAATGGTATTGTTATCTTTTGAGTAACGTTACATTGTAAGTGTGTTACGTAACTTTAACGTTTAAGTTATGTCTTCATGTTAAATGGGGATTTTCATATACATTTTGAGATTATTAATTGTTGGTACAGAAGTTATGTTTGTGTGTGTGTGGTGTTGGTGTTTTCTGAGGAGATGAGGGGATTTTGGGGTTTTAGGTTTTATGGTTGACGTTTGAAGTGACATTGACGTTTGTGGTGGTGGGTTGTAGCGTTGTTACTGACAATTGACATGATCGATGTGAGGGCGGTGTTGCCGGCTGTGTGTGTGGTGTTGTTGTTTTGTGGAGGAGATGAGGGGATTTTGGGGTTTTGGGTTTTATGGTTGACGTTTGAAGTGACATTGACGTTTGTGGTGGTGGGTTTTAGCGTTGTTACTCACAATTGACATGATCGATGTGATGGCGGTGATGACGTTTGTGTGCGGTGTTGCCGCTTATGGTGTTTTGTGGGGAGATCGGGGATTTTGGCATTTTGGGATCGATGTGTGGATGGTGTTGCCGGCTGAGTGTGTGTGTGTGTGGTGTTGGTGTTTTGTGGGGAGATGAGAAGTTTTGGATAGGCAGGTTTTATGGTTGACGTTTGAAGTGACATTGACGTTTGTGTAAGAGGGTCTTAGCGTTGTTACTGACATTTGACAGAATCGATGTGATGGCGGTGTTGTCGATTGCGTGCAGTATCGTCGCGTATGGAGTTTTGTGGGGAGATTAGGGATTTTGGATAGGTCGGATTTTCGGTGAGTGTTTGATGTTCACGTTGATGTGATTTGTAGGGTTGATCTTGATAGTTGATGTGCGGGTGATGTTGTGAATTGCTACGGTGTTGTCGCGTATAGTGTTTTGTTGGAGGATAGGGGGTTCTAGGAATTGAGGTTTTTTGATGTGACGTTGGCGTTTGTGATGTTTTAAAATGTTCCAATGCAGGTTTCGTGATTGTATTTAAATGTGAGGGTGTGATGGATGGTGAATGTTTGTATGTCATCCTATATGAAAGATCATATTAGTAGTACTTCAATTTTCTCCATGTAGGACCTTGAATAGTGGGATATAGGAAATATAGGAAATATAGGAATTAGAGGAATTTGAATTATGAGATGTCAGGTATTTAATATAAGAAAAATGTGTAGATTTTTTCATTAGTCATAGCATTTTCATGAGGGTAGAATCATTTAACCAGAGACTATGAATCCTTAGAAATTCTCCTTTATCACTTTTTTATAGTTTCAGAGAAGAATATATAATGTTAATTATTATATGTATTTTATAATATTATATTTAACGTAAAAATAGAACAAATTGAGAGGTTCTATGGAGATTCATAGAGCTACGAAGCAGACGACCGGTAGATGGCTGAGATGTATCTTGAGATCCTGTGGTATAGATACTAACACCTTTTCTGCCCATAGCACGAGACATGCAGTGACCTCAGCGGCATCTAGGAAGGGTGTTAGCTTCGATACCATTAGATTGGCCGCGGGTTGGACTGAGATGTCTAAAACGTTCGCTCTGTTTTATAATAGGCCACTGGCCCCCGCAAGCGATTTCGCAAAGGCTGTATTTAGCTCTTAGATTGATTTGATTATATGTTTTATCTTTATCACTAGTTTTTTTTTAGCATGAGCTATTTGTTTTTTTCTGTGTTAAAAACATTCCTTGGATTGGGTTTTTTTTTAATATATAGTGAATCTAGTAACGGTTGTTGCAAATTTCTTTAAAAATCTACAAGACATCTATTTACGAGACGAGACCGACAATAATCATAAGAATAAACGCACTAACCCAAGTGAAGTTTGATCTTGGGTATAGGAAGGTCTCGTAAATAGAGCCCAGCCCAACCCTACCCATTTTATATCTTCACTTTGATTTGCAACAAGGGGGCATGGAGCTTTGAAGAAGACTGAGGATGTGCAAACGGGGCGCGGAGACCAGAGAGAGTTGTTTTTCCTTTGAATTAAATAGTGGTATAACCAGGCTTCGCATAGGTACTACAAGACATCTATCTACTTCGACGAGACCTTTCTATAATCAAGATCAAACTTCACTTGGGTGAGTTTGTTTGATCTTATGATTCCATGTAACTATGTACCAAATTTTCTGGAAATATCTGAAGTGATAGGAAAGTTATGATAAGAGAGGCATTTTTTTCTTGAAACTTCAACACCCTGTATCTCGGAAACGAAGCAGTTTCGGACATAGATTCATTCAAAAATAATGTGCTCAAAAAAAAGTACCAACTTAATAATTACCCGGTATTTTGTAGACATAGCTCCGTGTTGATGATTTTTGAGTTAGGCCCTTATGCGGTGACGGCGACGATATGTCTAATGATAATTGACAGTTTCTTGAATATTTTCTATTTTATTTCAAAATCATCGTTTATTTTGCATAAGATTTCTTGGTAACAGTGAGGAACTGAGACGTACAAATTTGACAGCAGTCCCTTCAAATATCAAAGTACCCATAGACACTTCTAAATATTTTATGAGTTTTACAGAGTGTGCAAAAAAAAAACGGAAATGACTGAACCTTGATTTTTTCAAATAGAACACCCTGTATTGTATATTTGCAATGAACTTGGCCGTCTGCCTTCAATTTTGACTAAAAAATTTGAATATTGTCCTATACTTATCTTCAGCTATTTTTGAAATATTGCGAATAACGTATCAAACGTCATTTTTTGTATGAAACAGAAACCTAGTAAGAGTTTCAAGTAGACGCGAATATTGGATAATGTTCAAGAAAGATCTGTCAATCTCACAGATCAATGATCGAAATCAACTGATATGACGTTAGAAACAACTCATCAGATGAATTCACGCCTGTATGAAATTCTCAATAATTCAAAAATGGCCAATGGTATATATGACAATGTCTACATTTTGTGATCAAAATTGAATGTTCATTGCAACATAGAATACAGGGGTTTGATTTGAAAAAACTTACTCTCAATCTATTTCATTCGCATAAGTTCATTTCTGAAGGTACTGCTATCAAATCTTACGTCTCAGTTCCTCACTGCTACTGGAAAACCTCGTGGAAAACTTATGCTGAAGAATCGATGAAATTTGACATTTTTGGAAGAGAATGGGAAATATTCAAGAAATTATTATCATTAGGCATATAACATATTTTTTAACAATTTTTCAGAATTTCATACAGAATTCAATAATCAAATAATAAACCATGTGTATTCTGTTAAAAAACACCCGTATACCTACCATCTTTCTTTATATGACAATAAAAACTTGGCAGGTAGCCTGCATGACAACATATTGTTCACTTCACTCCGATAAGATAAAAAATACTTACACACGTTCAAAATGCGGACAAGCTATAGATTGATCATTGATCAAACTGTACAGGGTGTCCCATTTTGGGTACTTTTGCGGGGTATCTCCGTTATTCTTATAGATAGAAAGTTGCGTTTTTCGCGACAGTGTGCTACTTTTTCGTGAAACTAAAGATGCCGTTAACAAAATTTTCATAGCCCTTTTAGTTTTTAAGATACAGGGCTAAACTGAATATGTTGCATTTTAAGGTACCCCTCGTATCTAAACTATCAGATAAGTTATGGAAAATGTGAAAACTGTTTCTTATATAACTTTTCCCGTAGAACTCGATTCTGCCTTCGGAATTAGTATATGGGGTCAGGTCAAAAAGTTATCGGACCCAACTTTATTTTTTTAAATGGAACACCCTGTATATTTATAGTCCATAAGATTTGTCTTTTCTTTACCTTTTCAAAAGTATATAAGTGTATGCACTTTTAAAAAAAAAAAAATTTCAGCCAATAACTTTTTGACCTGACCCTGTATACAAAATCCGGAGGCAAAATCGAAAGTTATATACTTTTCCCGTGGAACTCGATTCTGCCTTCGGAATTAGTATACGGGGTCAGGTCAAAAAGTTATAGGCTAAACATTTTTTTTTAAAAGTGCATACTCTTTTTTATATTATTATTTTTAAAAAGGTTAAGAAAAGACAAATCTTATGGACTATAAATATACAGGGTGTTCCATTTAAAAAAATAAAGTTGGGTCCGATAACTTTTTGACCTGACCCCGTATACTAATTCCGAAGGCAGAATCGAGTTCTACGGGAAAAGTTATATAAGAAACAGTTTTCACATTTTCCATAACTTATCTGATAGTTTAGATACAAGGGGTACCTTGAAATGCAACATTTTCAGTTTAGCCCTGTATCTTGAAAACTAAAAAGGGTATGAAAATTTTGTTAACGGCATATTCAGTTTCACGAAAAAGTAGCACACTGTCGCGAAAACCGCAACTTTCTATCTATAAGAATAACGGAGATACCCCGCAAAACTACCCAGAATGGGACGCCCTGTACAATGATTATTATTTCATACTAGTTTGATAGAAACTATACTGGGTGTTACAAATTCGATGTTATAGCACTGGTAATTTGTTAAACATAAGAGAAACAGCGTTGGTTGAAAATGAAGACAAAGTTGTACAAATTGAATCAACGAAATGCGGCTTTGAAGAAAGTTCCGGACGCTTCTGGAGACATCCGGATATAACCGATTTTTTCGAAATCCTTTTCATTGTCCTGTATCAGATTATTGAATCCGACGCCGGCATTTTGAATTTTTGCAAGCATCACACAATTATTTTTTTTGAAATATGAACCTTTTTATTTTTTTTTAACTCTTCACTTTCTGAAAATATTCATGTACAGCACTCGCCAAAGTTGCCACTTTTTTGTAACAAGCTTGTTATGGCCATGGCATAAAAGAACAGAAACATGATTCCGGAGTCAATACGTTTTCACCATATTTTCAAGACCTCTACCATCACGCTATTGGTGAAAAAATTTTGATTTTTTTTTCAATAAAATTGAAGAAAGATTTTGAAGAAGCTAAAAACATAGAATGGCAAGAATCGAAGAGTTACTCAACAATTAATTAAAGAAGTGACGGATTTCAAAATATTATGATGGTTGCGAAAATTCGAAACGTCGGATATCAATTATTTCTACCGCTCTTTCTTGAACAGGAGAAAAAGTGGCCATGGTGGTTGTCAATTACCCATCTGTTAAAATTAATTAAGGAAAAAATTTAGCATTATACAAAAATCGGTTATATCCGGAAATGTTTCGAAGCGGCATTTTGTTGAAATTCAAATTGCGCAACTTTGCCTCCATTTATTCGACGCTGTTCCTTTTATGTTTAATGCTATAACATCAAATTTGTTATATCCTGCATACTACTGAAACATAAAAATAAATAAAGAGACATTGTTTTACGGTTATCCGATGTTAAACGGAAAGGTTGGTACAGAACCGTAATAAATGTCTAGAGTTACATCCATGTGAGTAGTGCCCTCCTTATACCGGTTTCGTCCCGTAATTGGATTCATCAGTAAGGCAGCTGGCACCACTCACACTGATGCAACTCTAGACACTACCCTAATCTGGGTAAATGTGCAGTGGTTGTTTTTAGACAACCACTGCCATCTATTGGTTCGCAAGTCTGCGAACGCAAATAGATGTGGAGTATGTTCGAGCTGTATCTCTCGATCATGGAATAAAGAGACAGTGTTTTACGGTTATCCGATGTTAAACGGAAAGGTTGGTACAGAACCGTAATAAATGTCTAGAGTTACATCCATGTGAGTAGTGCCCTCCTTATACCGGTTTCGTCCCGTAATTAGACTGATCAGTAAGGCAGCTGGCACCACTCACACTGATGCAACTCTAGACAATACCCTAATCTGGGTAAATGTGCAGTGGTTGTTTTTAGACAACCACCGCCATCTATTGGTTCGCAAGTCTGCGAACGCAAATAGATGTGGAGTATGTTCGAGCTGTACCTCTCGATCATGGAATAAAGAGACATTGTTTTACGGTTATCCGATGTTAAACGGAAAGGTTGGTACAGAACCGTAATAAATGTCTAGAGTTACATCCATGTGAGAAGTGCCCTCCTTATACCGGTTTCGTCCCGTAATTGGACTCATCAGTAAGGCAGCTGGCACCACTCACACTGATGCAACTCTAGACACTACCCTAATCTGGGTAAATGTGCAGTGGTTGTTTTAGTTAATATGTTTTTAGACATTTATTACGGTTCTGTACCAACCTTTCCGTTTAATAAAAATAAATGTTGCTGCACTCATTACTGTCACATTATCTATTTGTCATTTGAATAAGTATCTATAGAGCAAATGAATGTTACAAACAAATTTTTAAGAAAATATTTCACCTTGATTTGTCTCATAGCAATCAGAATCAATGTCAAATGATACTAATTTTGGCAGAATAAAAAATACACTTAAAAAAAATTATAATTAATTCTGTGGTTGAAAGTATAGTCAATTCCTTATTCCCTCCCACCCTATTAATGATAAATAAACGATAGACTCCTTTCACTTGACGCCAAAGAAACGATTCCAAAAAATAAACTTTTGCTTACTCGAGTAAAACATTCAAGGACTTTTGTCTACGTCAGGACTATTTTTTTATTGGTGGGGTAAAACTAAAGAAACAAAAACATATGATCTCCCTCATTTTGACTTTCAAAGTTTGAATGAGATCTTGTCGATATCAAAATAGTCCGAGAATTGTTGTTAGAACAATAATTAATCAAACCGGTAATGACTTCGGCACATCAGTGATCTAACAGTTTTGATTTGTGGCGTTTCTCGCGGTGCTTCGTGTTCGTGAAGTCTGCTGAGTAGATCTTTTCAATTTCTGTAAGTACTCAACAATGTACAATTATTATTGTCTTTTGTGAAATCAGAAATAAGTCTCTTTACAAAACGTTGCGTTGGTTTGTTGTTTTTTAATTATAATTGATCATGTGAAGAGATATATAGGGTGATTTTTTAATTTATACTTTCCTATACACTCTATAGAATGCAAGAAAAAAAAAAGAGAATTCGTCTCCGAGATACAGGGTTTTAAAGTTATAGAAATGCTTTTTTTTATCATAACATTTCTACCACTCCAGTTATTTTCACAAAATTTAGTACAGTTCTTTTGACCATTGAATTACACTTTTTGATGTACCCACCTATTTTTTTTTAAATTCCTACCAGTGGGTAACAGGATTTGTATTGAATTTTATCAAAGAAAAAAATAGTACGCCACTGCTTTTTCTTAAAATCAGTATAATTTTTGAAATACTCATATACTTTGGAGCTAGTTTGGTCTCTTGAGATCCTATACATTGTTAACCAACTTGAAAATCACCCTGTACCTATAGGAGGGACGAGTAGAGTGTTCAATTATCACTCTCTAAAAAAACATAGAGATTTGTTGTAATACCAGCAAACAGTTTCACAGTTAATTATGAAATGGATAATAACTATGAAGCCGCGGCATGCAGAAAACTTCAAGTGATTTGTAGTTCTTCTAAATAAAAACATATGTTTAATAAATTTTGATGATCATTGTTGAAGAGCACAAAATTGTCCATTTCTTCTTTCTTGTTCCTCTCATAGCCTTTATTTTTTTCAACAACATCGATTCAAGTACTGTATTTCCTCTTGATAACCCACGCTGCACAGTTTTTGGAAGAATGTTTTCTATCCTCTCTCTTTTTCTTCAACCCAATACTTGTTTTGTGTTTTGATAGGTACCTACCACATTCCAGCCAAAAAATGATTCGATACATTTGAAGACTAGATCGGTAAAACAGAAAACAGACCGTCTAGTTAATATACTCCAAGACTCTTCGCAGGATACACTTTTGAAAGCTGTATAATGCTAATAAGGAAAAAGAAGTAGATATTTAAATACTTCTTCTTCAATTACTGCTCGTCTAAATTGATTAGAACGTGTTTATCAGTCAACCAAGTGTAGAGAATATATGTAGATTATGTAGATGTATGTAGATGATATTCTGAAATAACAATTTCACGCGCCTTTGTGTGGAATTCGATTGCAAAGCATTGAAGGACAAGAGCTTTTTTTTTATCTAAATCACCCTATAGTCGGTGATTAGTTTCTGCGTGATTGGTTAAATCAGTAAACCGTTGATAATAGGTTTCAATTATCAACATCATTTTGTCTGTTTCAAGTTTCAACTATCATAAATACCACAATCAAAAGCAATGGAGCTGAAATCAACATTATGTATATTTGTCAGAACAAAATACACCAGAACTAAATGAAATCTTGATTTGAATAAATAATTCAAGATAATATAATGGCTCTCAAAATGTGTTTTGGAACAATAAATAATGAATCCTCACCTTTTGGAAGTTATGAATCAATGTTTTTTGATTTTTAGTGAACTGTATATTACTTTACATCTGTGACATGAAATTTTCATTTTTCAGAATTAGTTTGGGTTTTTTTACGAAAACCAAACGTGATTAAGAAAATATTTTTCAACGTGTCTTTTTATCCCAAGGTTTTTAGTTTATAAACGGGGTTTTATAGTTCATGAAAACTCACTTTTACCAAATGATACTGATTTTCCGATATAGTTAGGGCACAAATAGCCAAAAACTTTTGGATTTGTTTGATAATTGTGAAATTTGTAAACATTTATTTCTGATTAAAGAAGAAGTCAAGTTGAAAGCCTGAGTCTACCATAGCCTGAGTCTACCATATTTATTTTGTTTGTTATTTTTGATCAGATGAAATGCATGTTCATAAATAAAAAATCTTCTTGATAATGTCATACTTTAGTACTCAAACCTTTCTTCCGTTCTTTAAAGAAAAACTCATGATATGATCTTGTAATCGAAGAGGTTATACATCGATCTGTGGATGGTTTCATGTTTTCGGTTGATTTGTTAAAACTTGAAATCGAAGAAAAATGAGTTGTGAGGGGAATTGCATGTGAGTGTATCATTAGTAAGAAGGTGCTTTTTCTATTATTGATGTAATAAAGCATTGGTTTACAAAATTTACAAAAAATACGTATAAAAATGCTTCTTTCGAGTTAATACAGACGACAAAAATAAATAACACCATCTAGTTCGCAAAAGTTCAAGGTTCAATGAATGTGCGTAATTCACATTTGAAGATTCTGATATCAATGGAATTTTTAACACTATTTGGGATAAACTCCTAAAAACCTTTATGAAAAAGATTGCTATGAGTTCTTGTCAGACGACTTATCTGTACTTACATAAAAGTCATTTACACTTCTGGCTCTATATTCGTGAATCTCATTGACATAATATTTAATTTCTCTATAAAAATATGTATTCAGGTACTTGTTTGTCTTTCAATTTGTATATAAAAATAAGACTTTTATATTTTATAGTTTCAGTGACATTCAGAAAATTCAATGTAGCGAACATACTACACTGGCAAGCAAAAAATTTAAATCACTCGAAAATAAGAAAAAAAAAACATAGAAATTAATTCAATTTCGCAATAATTGATTTGGTAGGCTGTAAATCCATTGTCCCGCTGTATCATGTAAAATAAATTCAACATTGAATAATGAATCAAAAGCCTTGTTTTGGTTTTTATGGTCTATTAAAAAAATGTGTATAGGTATGTGTATTCCCTCCCCTGGCATTGATGACCTCTTGCCCAAGCCGACGGTTGAGTGGCGGCCGCTAGAAAGGCTTCAGCGGCAAACCCGCTATAATCATGCTATACAAAGATATGCATTTTTGAGCTTTCTGATCGGAGTTGGCACGAAGTCGATTGCCCATCATCGTTAGGGCGCCTTCTTCAAGAGCGACATCCGTCGGCTACAAAACGCCGCCATCGCCAACTCCGTGACTCTTTAGGGCGCTTGCAGATCGCCAGCTATCCGCAAGCTAGTTTCGTTGTTTTCGATTTTCCCGCTTTTTGTAAGTGGAAACCATACAAACCAGTTGTAGTTGAACCGTTGAACCAAGCCAAGCTGTTTTTGTTTTGGCGTCGGCCATTGCATCAGTCTAATTCTATTATTCCGATCAGTTATCGTTCGAGATCAAGACAGTACAATAATTATTGGTTGTGTTGTGTGTGTTTGAAATTTGATTCAGTGATTGCTCCTGTAAGTTGTATTTTGTTTAAAGAATCCGTTGTTTAGAGGTTATGATGGATAATTATAATCAAGAGACGTAAGTAATTATCTATGGTTTGCATGACAACTTGAATACTAGTATAAATATCATTCCATAATTTCTAGATTCCAAGATTTGGGTATATGGTCGCATTATAATGTATAATCATTTCACTCTATAATCATTGGAGATCTTATGTATTCCCAATCATGTTTGAGACTTGATATTTATCAGGTAGCTTCTGGGCTTCAGTTATATACATATACAGTGGCGAACATAAGTATGGAAAAGGCCTTGAATATGATAAAACCCTGATCCTGCATCAGTTAACAAAGAAGTGATGGTGCATTTAAAAAATTCAATCCATTTGTCAGTTAAGAGGACCTGGCGATTTTTTTTTTTTAATGTTCAGTTCCTTTTTTTCTCGTTCAAAAAAGGCTACTTTAGTAACTTTTTTTTGTGTGACTTCTGATAAAAATGGCCAGCACCATTCAAGAGTGGGGCAAAAGTTATCGACTTCCTGAGAATGTCATAATAATTGAACAAAGAATAGTCTAGCTATAAAATTTTGAACTTGGCAAAAATGACCCATATCATGCAAAATGGATCATTTTTGCCAAGTTTAACATTTTATTGCTAGATTATCCTTTGTTGAAATTTTCAGAAAGTATATAACTCTTGTCCCTCTTTTGAATGGTGCTAGCAATTTTTATCAAAAGTTGCACAGAAAAAAACTAGAAAAATAAGTAGCCTTTTTTGGACGTGAAAATGGGACACTAAACAATTTTTTGAAAAAAATCGTCAGGACAGGTGAACTGATAAGTGACAAATGGATTGAAGTTTTCAAATGTACCATCACTTCTTTGATAACTGATGCAGGATCAGAGTTTTTTCAAATTTAAGGACTTTTCCATACTTATGTCCGCAACTGTATATACTTGTGCTTATATCATTCCAGTAGAACAAAATTGATAAAATATTGTGATATCCATCAAATTGTTATTTATTGATTTACAGCTTGACATGAGTTCTTCCATAAATACTGTTTTGTGTTGAGGGGTACTTTATCCGATAATGTTATGTTTTTTCTATATTATTATCCAAACTTCCATTCTTCATAGACGCCTTGAGGAGAAATGCACATTGCTCTACTAATGTGAAAATCGTCCAACCTGTTCGAAAAGTGCTGGGGATAGAGAGGAAAGAAGGCCCCGCACCGGGGGTAAAAAATGAATAATTTAATTAAGAGAAAAAATTGGTCGACTATTCTGTGTTTATTTGTTGTTCCTGTGTACCGTATTATAGTGTAGTTGAATCTATTGATTTTTTTAAGTTGAATTGTTGTTTCCAATGTTTGTTTTTCATACTACAGAATTCTTATTTTTTATATTAAAATGTGTTCCTCAAAAGTTGTATTTTTTAGAGGTATATACACATTAGTATTCCAGAAATTGATTTCGCACATGATACTTTGCATAATAATTGAGAAATCGTGCTTTAATCAGTATATATATTTAATATCCACGATTGCTAAGATTCTTGATCACTATAAAGATGGCAGCTCGGCAGCTTTAAATTCTGGATCTCGTTAGTACCTATTCATCAAAGCAACATCAGTCTGATATCAAAATCAACTGTATGCTACACCCTAAACCACAGCTCTCTTCTTACTGCTAGCCCTCTAGTGAGACGATGATTTCACATAGCTTCATTACCGCCTCGAAAGATGTAGTCTGGAGACCAACTTCTCGCTGGTGAGCCGCCAGCGTATTACATAGGTGTTTCTTCCACTAACCGCTTTTCAAAAGAAAGAAAACACATCGGATATAAGCTAGCGGCCAGAAGACTGAATTCCGCGGGTAGGCGGAATAGTGACGGCATGCCGCTGGCTGGTCGTCCTACTGGCGCCCAAGCGGTCATGGGCGGAATGTATGCCGCGGCGCCCCTAGCATTCTAGCCGCCAGTGAACTTTCTAAACGTAGCATACGTTTCGGCGGTGGCACGCCAAGGTTGTGTTTGTTGGGTGAAGTCGACAAGGCATACTCTGAATCAAGTCAAGGATCACATTCTGGTCAATGTTATGCCACTCTCGCGATAACAACAGTGACAATTTTATTAAAAATAACACAATATAACTAGTGACATCACTCGAGAAACAAAAGATTCACAGCCTATCAGAGCCATTATTTCGAAATTTTAATTGTTCCTAATTTTGCTTTCCAATTGCCTAAATAGTGACCTGAATTTTTTGCTCGCCACTGTGATTTCAGATACAATACGTGGAGCTCTATTTTGGTTTTTTCCCATTTGACTAGAATTTTCTTTGGACATATAAAACAAAATTGTAGTACAGAATTCCAGAAATAGAGCAATGATGGACATATACAGTAAAAATTTCACAAAAAGTGACAAATGTTTTCCTATTATCCTTACAAAATATACTTTTTTGGACATTCTAACACGAGACACGAGATCTAAAATTATCCCCAGGTACCTTCTTTTCTTTTCTCTTTGCACAGCTTGACCTTCAACCTTCAACTAGTCTTATTATAAAATGCTTCAACACATGTTGAAATCAATAACATCAAATTGTTCAATTGTGTTGGGCATCCTAAAATAACAAAGCTACATCTCTGCACATTCAGTGTCATATCGTTATTTCCCAACTATGCTCCAGTTGCACTCAAGTCATTTCTGATATTTTCAAGCATGTCTTCAATATTCGTTCCACTCATGAATACCATTGTGTTATCTGCAAAAGTTTCATGCTGGAATATTTCACATGCTGAAAAAAATCATCGATATAAATAGTAAACAGCAGAGGTCCAAGCACTGTACCTTGATTAGGAACACCGTGATTATTGTACAGGGAGTTCACGCATATTTCTGCCAATGGCTATCTTCTTTAATATTGAGACTCGAGAGAGATTCCAATTAGCAAAGTTGTAGTATTTTTTCTGAATCATCAGATTTTGTTATCAGAAAAAAACAAATGAGCGTCAGAAGTAAAAAAACTTGAGGCTTATCTTTTTTTGAATGAGACACCCTGTTTTTTATTCTCTAGTTCGATAGAGAATTCTTTCCTGATTTCAAATATATAGGGTTGTTGGTGTTATCTCTAGAGGTTTTAAAGATATTAACGTTCTTCTACAGGGTGCCACAGATTCGAGTGCATGCATGGGGATCTCAGTTATTATAAGTGATACAGGGTCGATTAAATGGTTGCAAAGTTGCGCATTTTTATGCTCAACAAAATGCCGCTTTGAAATTTGAAAAATTCCGACTACTTCCTAAGATATTCGAAAAAAAAACGAAATTTCGAAAAAACGTTTTCATTATTTCCTGAGTTTATTTGAGATGGTATTGTGAAATGAATCACACTTTCTCATCGCCACTTTTTCTCCTCTACATGATGGCGGCATAAAATTGAAAATCTGACGTTTCGTCTTTGAGCGGCCATCATCAAGTTCTTTTTTTTTAATACGGACCTGGATTTTTTATTTTATTTTTGATCATCTTATGACGTCCTCAATGTATTCAGGTATCGCAACCGTCGAATAAAATACTCATCTAAAAAATAATAACAGAGAAAATTAGTTTGGCAACCCTTTTCTCCCTAACTCATAGTTTGGTTCATAAATCCATCTTTATTCGACACGTTATTCTTATGAGGAAACCTGCACATCCAGACAAGCCTAATTGACCGAACCAAAATCGAAATAACATTCAATAACGATACATTCAATGAAATCAAATTAAATCCACAAATGACATGGAATATAAAAAAAAATCATATAAAAAACTGAATCAATTTCTGCAAGTGTTCAAGAATATTGTCATTTTAACAAAATATTGAAAATAACAATAATAGGAGAAAAATAATTGAAAATATTGACGTTGCTAAGGCAACCCATTGCTCTACAGTCTACACGATTAATATCCACGATTGCTAGGATTCTTGATTATAAAGATGTCAGTTCGGTAGCTTTAAATTCTGGATCTCGTTAGTATCTATTCATCAAAGCAACATCAGTCTGATATCAAAATCAACTGTATGCTACACCCCAAACCACACCTCTCTTCTTACTGATAGCCCTCTAGCGAGACGATGATTTCATATAGCTTCATTAACGCCTTGAAAGATGTAGTCTGGACACCAAGTTTCCGCTAGTGAGCCGCCAGCGTATTACATAGGTGTTTCTTCCACTAACCGCTTTTAAAAAGAAAGAAAACACATCGGATATAAGCTAGCGGCCAGAAGACGGAATTCCGCGGGTAGGCGGAATAGTGCCTCAAGGACGTCAAAAGATAACTAAAAATAAAATAAAAAATCCAGGTCCGTATTTAAAAAAATTAACTTGATGATGGCCGCTCAAAGACGAAACGTCAGATTTTCAATTTGTCACCGCCATCTTGTAGAGGAGAAAAAGTGGCAAAAAGAAAGTGTTATTCATTTTACAATATCTTCTCAAATAAACTTAGGAAATAATAACGTTTTTGTGAAATTTTGGTTTTTTCCAAATATCTTCGGAAGAAGTCGGAATTTTTCAAATTTTAAAAAAGTATTTTGTTGAGCATCAAAATGCGCAGCTTTGCAACCATTTAACTGACCCTGTATCTCTTATAATAACTGAGATCCCCATGCATGCAATCGAATCTGTGGCACCTTGTATACATGGAATAGCTGGCTGGTCTCTACTGATCAACACCCTCTGTCCAATTTATTATCATTATTCCTTGTGAAGGAAAACGTTAATATCTCTATAACCGTCTGAGATAACCCTTATATAAACTGCTCAACAATTGAAATGATCCACTCCGAAAAATGCTACGTGCAGTGGCCAGCAAACTCCCCTGATCTCAATCCGATAGAACATGTTTGGTCGGAGTCAAAAAGGCGACTTGTTCTCCGAAATGATCCCATAGAGAACTTACAACAACTCAGGAATACTGTTGTAAAGGAATGGAATCAGCTGGATCAACATTTCATATCTAACCTAATAAACAGCATGCCAAACAGGTGTCGGGAGGTTATTCGTAAACGAGGAGAACCTACCAAATATTGATTCGTTTTTAAGGTTGTTGATCAAAATTATTCGTGAATTATGTTTTGTTCGTTTTTAATTTTTTTTTTAATAACATGAATAAACATCTTTTATTTTGGGAATAAACACTGACTTTTTATTAAAAATATGTTACTAACATTTGTTGTTTCCTTAATGTTCATTTAAAAACACCAAACAATGTTTAAACCATTTTTGCGGAGTGGATCATTTCAATTGTTGAGCAGTTTATTTAAAATCAGGAAAAAATTCTCTATCGAACTATGGGATAAAATGCAGGGTGTTCCAATTTCAAAAAAAATTAAAAAGCCTGTTTTTTTTTAATTCTGATGCTCAATTGTTTTTTCTGATAACAAATTCTGATAATTCAGAAAAATTACCACAACTTGGCTAATTTGAACCACTCTCTAGGGTTAATATTGATGAAGATAGCTATTGGCCAAAATATACGTGAACACCCTGCAGGCAGGTATCCATGATTTGGTTTCAGGGGAGGGGTCTGGTTTGTGTATATGGAAAAACTACATCCAAGGAAAATAGCTTTTTAGAGAAATGCGAAGACACTTTTCAAAACCCAATCGACGAACCCTTTTATTCGCCATAATATTTATAATTTAGCTGGACAAGATTGAAACCGATTCGCGCATGGTGACCATTCAGGTCACCATGCATAGGAAAAATATGGGAAAATAGGTGTTGAAAAGATAACCTAGCATTTTAAATGGGCGGTGACCGGGAAAGATGCGCGTGTGCTTATCTTGTTTGTTGTAGTATCATGTGGTGTAATCAGATTTTTTTAAAATATTTGATCGATTCGGAGATATAACGCTAACGTTTTTTAAATGGGACACCCTGTAAAATTTTGGTTATTTTGAATAGGCTACAGTTTTGAAAAATCAAGCAAAGTTATGGATGATAGTATGCCATGGAAGAGCTAATGGAAACATTTAAATTAGGCGAACGAAATAATAGTTGAATAATTAGTTTCGTTTTCGCGTCAGTGAGTTTTTCAAAAATACACTCTGCGACAATAAATTCCGGACAAGAATAATTTGAGTCAATTTTGATATCCCTGTAACTTTTTCATTTTTTGTCTGATATTGGCAAAAAAAATCTAAAGTGTAGCCCTATGTCTCGAGATATTACCTTTGATTTTGGTTTTGGAAAAATACTGAAGGCTTGTTCATTATACAGGGAGAAACAGAAGCTACTTTTTTACCCTTAAGTTTTCAACACCCTGTGGAAAAGTTGAGCGTCAATATTTAGCTCTGTTATATTCTGTTTTGGAGTGCGATCTTTTCTCAACAAAATGTTTTTTTGGTCAGGTCAATATCTGTTTTTTTTTAGAGAAGATACAGATGTTTAAATCAGATGCTGCAGTTTGACGATATTTTATCAACATTGAATGAAAACATTCTTATAGACTTGCATGAACAAATATTCTGAAATTCCATATTGTACCAATTTACCCAATGTTCCATATGGGGCAAAATGTTCCCCTCGAACACTCTTTGGAGGTGGTATAGTATCATGGTGTGGACTGGGGTATCACTACATGACCGTACAGATCCTGTATTAATTGAAAATGGGAGATCGAACACATGGGATAGGAATGCTAGGATTGCTAGGTAAACATGTTCGCGAATTATGAACGGGACGACACCGATAGGCTTTTAAAAAAGTATTTATTTCAGAAACACAGACTTCACTTAAAACTATTGAACAATTACCATGAACAGCTATATGCTTTGACACATAATAAAAGTCGGCTAACTATGAATGGCACCTGCTTATATAAACTATAATAGCATATTCAGCACTATGTGAAATATACAATGGTTATACAGGGTTTGAGGATATGACTCCTCCCCTCTTAGAGTTGTCAACGTCCTCGTTGATCAAAGTTTCTAAAGTCTCTAAGGGGATTGATTTCACACCTTGTTGCTTATGCCAGAGGAACATGATTAACGCTAGATTTCCTATAAATACAATACATATGACTAAAAATACATAATGAGAAGAGGGTTGAACATTGTTTTCAAATTCGATGGGTTCTATGAGGTCTTCTTGAATTTTCTGAGGATTTTCTAAATGCCTAATCTGTAAATTTATCGACACATTTGTATCCTCGAGCTTCTGAATGTGCGGAAGTTCAAGAGAAATATTATTAACGTTGAGAGAATACCTAAATTGACCTATAATTACATCACACTTACTTTCTATGATATTACAATTCTGTAAAGTGAATTTTTGAAATGGAAAACAATTCTCAATGATGACTTCTTCAGACTTTGTACAAACTAGTAAGGAATTTCTGTAGGTTACTGTGTGAACTTGGTAATTATTTTGAACATTTGCAAATTGACAATTTGTTGGAAGTAGACATGTTGTTTCAACAGGGTCGAAGCAAATCCATTTGGTGTTAATTTCTATACAATTATTATACCATAATTCATCACAATAATATCTACTGGGATTTATCAATATTTTTGATTCGTTGTTTGGTGTAGGATAAATCAGTCTGAGATTACAAGTATTCTGTTGGAAAATGGGGATCTTAATCACTAGAAGTGCCATTTCTCCAGTTATTAAAAGACCAGTTTTGCTTATAAGTGTGAGTTCTGACAAGTGTTTTAAAGGCCATAACGTATTTTTTGGATAATGTATTTTCAAATACTCCCAAAGTTCCGTTACTTCATTTGAACTTAGTATTTCTAGATCCAATGTTCCCAAGTGAGCAAATGAAAATATACGTAACATTTTTTCTAAATATTGATTCAGTCCATTCACCATTATGTATTCAATTTGCAGTGTAATAGAAAGATTGACTTCCTTTTCGATTTTTGCAAATTCAAGAGAAATACGTTTTGAGTTGTCGTTTATAATTTTAACATTTTCTTTGAATTTACTTGCAATATTTTCTGCTAATGAACTCAGGTCATTTAACTTATGCATTGCATTAATATGGTTATTTTTTAAAATTTGCAAATTTTGCTGAATAGTTTCCAAGTCGTTGTTGTCGAGGTTCCCAGTGATGAATTTGATGCCACTTCCTATGAAGTTCATTAAACCGCGTTTGTTACGTATGGGTTTATTGTCTTCATAGATTTTCAACTTGGCATATGTGTCATATGTATTATTGAGAAGTTTTGAGATTTGTTGAAATTGAAAATTTGTCAAATTGTTTTCTTGATTATCTATTTTATGTTTTAAAATGATGAAGTTGCCTAATATTTGAGAAAATGTGTAGTCTATGCTTGTAATGTTAATTGGAATATATGTGCTATGGTAATGGCTTACAATTAGGGATGAAGAGATGTCTTCACTAAAGTAACCATTATTAAGAAGGTTGTGTACCAGAAGGGCCTGGGATTGGTTCACTAGAGCCAGGATCCGGATCAGGAGGCTGGAAATCAACAGGGTTTTTTCTGAGTCTCTTGATTTTTCTGATATGAGTTTTAATTGGCTTTTTCTTTGATATGCCCGTTACTGTATTTTTATGAACGTTGGCGACTTTTGTAGGTATAAATGGAGGATTCATTTTATTACGTAATGGATTTTTCCGGTATATGGTTTGATCAGGACTGATTTCGGGGGGATCTTCGGTATTTTTATTTTGTTTTTGAGTATTTTGGTGCTGTTTCTGATAGGCATTTTTAAAAATTGATTCATGAAACGGAACGAGTTCTTTTTTTCTGATTTCGTTATACTGTTCGAAAACCGTCAGATCATTGTTGATGTTGGGTTCATTGAGGTACGGGCCGTAAAGAATAGAAAAGGGTGAATGTCCTGTGGTAGAATGTATACTCTGGTTATAGATTAGAATGGCGGAGATCATGAGGTTTTGAGGGGTGTCATCGGAGTTTTGCATTTTCAAGATTCGAAGTTTTTCTAACAGCGTAGAGTGGAGTCTTTCGACTGGACTATTGGAAGAGGAGTTGCCAGGAGTAGTATAATGTAATTCAATACAAAAGAGTTGGCAGAATTCCTTGAAAAGATGGTTTCGAAACTCAGTCCCTTGATCAGATATGATCTTTTGAGGGGTGTTGTGGTGAGAGAAGAAGTGACGTAACTTACTCAGGATTGTAACAGCATTTTTGTCAGGGATGAAGTATGCTTGAGCGTATTTTGAAAAGGAATCTATAATAGTTAAGAATTGGCAGTTCAAAAATTGAAAAATATCCAGATGAATTGTTTTGAAAGGTTTTTCAGCAAGGAGAGGTCCTTCGTAAGCGATTTTGTAAGGGTGTCTCTCATATTTGTTTTGCAGACATATTTCGCAGTTATTAATAATGTAGGTTATCGAATCTCTAAGTTTTGGCCAATAGTATTTTTGTTTGAGGGTGGTATAGGTTTCTGTTATGCCGTTATGATTATTTTGGTGATAGTTGGCAATTATTTCCTTTTGTTTGGTAGGGTCAGTGACGTCATTGAGGTAGATGTTGGACAGAATTAGTTTGGCTGAAGGATTCAGGTTCTCATTCACAAGGCGTTGAAATTCTAATTTGAGTTCGGGGTCTTGAATGAAAATTGTAAAAGAAGTGTCAGGTTTGATGATTTCCTTGAAAATTTTGGTGATATGTTCCTGTTGGTCGGTTTTAGAAATTTTAACGAAGTGATGATTTTTGTTAAATGGTCTAGTGAATGAAACTTTGTATTGGTCGCCGTAAGTTATGATAAGTCGATTTGAAGCATAGTTTAGAGGTAGTTCTGAAATAGGAATACATTTTGCTGTAGTATCGTTATTAGAGTGAACGGTGATAAGAGATTGATTATCAATATCGTTTTTATTTATGAGATCTTGTTTTGTCGGAGCTTGTTTCATGACAAGCTCGGTATATAGTTCATTTTCTACAAAATCAGCAAGATCAAAATCCGCAAGATTAGCAACAGTGTTATCGACATTAGGGGCATTTGACTGATTATCTGCGGTTTCATGTACGTTTAGCTCGATTCTTGATAAAGCGTCTGCAACAAAATTTTCTTTTCCTTTTTTATACTTGATTTCGAAATTGAACTCTTCTAGCTTCAGTCGCCAGCGGGTCAAGCGGGAGTTGGGTTCCTTAATTTTTGCAAGCCAAACCAAGGGATTATGATCTGTTTCGATCATGAATTTTTGACCGTAGAGATAGGGCCGGAAGTTTTTGGTGGAGTCTACTATGGAAAGAAGTTCCTTTTCAATCGTGGAATAGTTTCTTTCTGCTGAGTTTAAAGTTCTGGAGTAGTATGCTATGGGATGATCATTTTGGGACAATACGCTCCCTATAGCAATATTAGAGGCATCTGTAGTGAGTTTGAAGGGCTTGCTGAAGTCAGGATACAGCAAGACTGGAGAATTTGAGATGAGCTCTTTGCACTTTGAAAAGGCGTTTTTGTACTCGGAATTTTCGACATTGATGGTACTGCCTTTTCGAAGACATTTGGAAATTGGAAAAGTAATTTTTGAAAAATTTTGGATGAACCTGCGGTAATAACCGATTAACCCCAGAAACGCTTTTATTTCTTTTTGAGTTTTGGGCAGGGGATATCGTTGGATAGCCTCAATTTTCGTAGGGTTGGGTTTGATTCCTTCGGGCGTGATGATATGACCTAGGAAGGCTACTTCTTTGCATACAAATTCCGATTTGTCGGGTTGGACCTTGAGATTGACTTCTCTAAGCTTTTTGAAAATAACACGGATATGATCTAGATGTTCAGAAAGAGATTTGGAAAAGATTACAATGTCATCCATATAAACAAAGCAAAATTTATACAGATATTCACGGAGGATTTCGTCCATCATCCTTTGAAAAGTCGCAGGAGCGTTTTTCAGGCCAAATGGCATGCGAAGATATTCGTAATGGCCATTGTTTACAGAAAATGCCGTTTTTTCAATAGACTTTGGGTCCATCTCAATTTGATGGAATCCTTGTGCAAGGTCGAGGGTCGTGAAGTAGGAACATTTTCCCAAGTTGTCAAGAATCTCCTCAATTCTGGGGAGAGGGTAAACTTCCTCGATGGTTTCATCGTTTAGACGACGATAGTCGATGACCATGTCCAGACTGGTGCGGAGTAGGGAGAAATTGAAGGTCTAATAATTTTGTTATCCAGCAATTTTTGAATTTGGGACTGGATTTCGGCATTCATTACAGGGGGGTGTCTGAAGGATTTGACGTAAATAGGACGATCGTTGGTTGTTCGGATAAAGTGTTTTGTTTGGCTTGTAAAAGATAAATCGCAGTTTTCATGATACATGATGTCTTTGAACTCGTGACATAAGGGAAGAATTCTGGATTTTTCTAGGGGAGTTAAATGTTGAAGTCGAAGATCGGTAGCAGGGTTGAATTTCGTCGGGGTGTCATAAGAAGGGTCCATTATTTCGAATTGGTCTTGGGGAATGACTTTTAACCTTTGATGAAACTTTATATTGATCATTGGAGCAGGGTTTGGGATTTTACAAAAACCATTTTTTACTTGAACGATGCTATCTGGGATTATGTGATTTTGGATTTTGAAAGAAGGAAGAATGGCTATACCGTTTTCGTAATTTACTGGAACTATAATAGAATTTGTTTTTAAGTTTCGAATAGGCTTAGTCAAGGGTTTGTTATAAGCGAGAGAAAAGGGGATTTTGATGTTTTTTAATGTTAGAATTTTTTTCTCGTAATCAATTAGTGCATTTAATTTTTTCAGATCTCTACTACCTATGAGAGCATCAAAATCGTTATGCCAATTAAGCACACGCATCGAAAAATGTTCTTTTATGCCTAATTCTTCTAATAATGGAATTTTCAAATTATTATTTTCATTATATTTTTGTTTACATGCTACAACTTCAAAGGATTCGTAAAATATACAATCAGGGTACAATTCAGCTATTGATGGTGAAATGATGGAATCGGATGCTCCAGAGTCAATGAGAATAGTGATTTGTTTTTGGGGTAAATGGAAGTATGGGAGTTCTATCTGTTGTGCTAGATTGTTTAGGTCGATGGGTTTTCTGGAGGCGGTGGATGAAAATTTTCGGTTTGTTCAATGGAATGAATGTTTGTTTCGAGAGTTTCGGTAGGATTTTCGAAGATATTATCAGAGTACTGTTCTGGATAAGTTGGGTTGTCGTTAAAGGAATAGAACTGTTGGAGTTGATGTTGCTGAAAATCGTACTCTTCTGAGGTATGATTTTGTTCATTTCCATTGAAAGAGGGCTCAGGATAAGTCTCAACATTGGTGAGCTCTTGAGAAACGAAGTTTCTAGGACCAGAGGGCTGGAATGCATTTTGAGGTCTAAAGTTATTGTTCTTCTGGAAGGGCCAAATGTCGAAGTTGACATGGGAGTTGGCGGTTGAATTCGGGGAGGTCTATTTTGTGAGGCTGGAGCAAAAACATTTCTGGGCCGATTGGAATTAAAGTTGTTGGAAAAGTTTCTTTGAGGAGGCCGAGAGTGAACATTTACAGGTTGACTGATAAATCTTGGAGGCCCCGGAAAAGACATGGGTGGGATGGGCGGAAGAGTTTTCACTTGGTTTCCTGAAGTTTGGGGTAAATTTTGAGGGTCGGAAATGTTAAATGCTGAATTGTTCATGGTGTTATTGGAGATGTGAGTGAAATTTACCTGGGACTCTATCATATTATATGTGAGGACATGTGAAAATGCATCGTCAATTGTAATAGGATTCACTAACATTAGCATAGTTTTCAGCGTTTGTGGCGAATTAGCAGTTAAAATAAGTACGGCTGTTTTTTGAACCTGACTCATTAAAATTGCTTTCGAATTTTGATCGGCAACGTCGCACTGAATTTTTGCAAAAATTCGTTGAATAAAAGTTTTTAATCTTTCTACAAACTGCAAAATGTTTTCGTTCCTATCAATCTTGAAATATTGAAGTTGTTGAATCAATATTTGATACGTGATGGGATCTCCAAATTTTTGACGCAATGCTTCCTTAACAGAGGGCCAACTATTTAAGTCGGGCCGAGAAAGTAAGAATTCTCTGGCATTGTCGATAAGTTTTGATTTGATTGCGGCTATTATAATTTTCTTGAGATCTTCGTTCCCATCATCATTATATAACGAGAAAAATTCGTCAATTGAAATTATAAAACTTTCTAAGTGATATTGAACACCAGAAAAAGTTGGAAGTAATGAAAAGTGGAATCTAAAGTTTTCCATTTTTGAATTATTTGAATTTATTTCTAGATTTACTAAAGTATTTTCTGTAGATTCGGAAGTATTTGAATCCAAACTAATGTCTAAACTTATGTTTTCAAATAATTGAATAATGTTATCTTCTTCAGAAGTATTGTCAGAACTTTCACTTCTTAAACCTAACGCAGCCCGGTTTCTAGTTAAAATTTGTTTCAACCTTTTTGACGAATAAGGAGAAGCCTCAGACATAAATAAATATAGAAATGGCAAAACTAGCAATTACTTACAGAACATTCAAGGTAAAACCCATAAAGCTTGCTCTGAAGAGGTACGCAACAAAGGACATCCTATAGAGGTGCGTCTAGAGTGTCTTTCTGGTCTGGAGGTGTCGCTAGGAGTTGAAGGGTCAGGAACTCTGGAACTCTGGAACTCAGGAACTCTTCTGGTCTCCTGTTCTTTTTCCTCTTTCAACTCACGGTGGAATACTTCTCGGTTGCTCAAGATGAACGTACGGCAGCTGGTCAGAAAGAATCGTTTGATTCTTCTGTATAGTGAAAAACTGCTCACTTGCTGGTAGTTCTGGAGATATTGGAGAAGTTTCCAAAGTTCGGAATAGCACGCAAAGATTTTGAAAAATCACTTCCACTCAACGAAAACCGATAAAGCGTGGAATCGCACTATCCTGTTCGCAGCGCCAATTATGAACGGGACGACACCGATAGGCTTTTAAAAAAGTATTTATTTCAGAAACACAGACTTCACTTAAAACTATTGAACAATTACCATGAACAGCTATATGCTTTGACACATAATAAAAGTCGGCTAACTATGAATGGCACCTGCTTATATAAACTATAATAGCATATTCAGCACTATGTGAAATATACAATGGTTATAGACATCTGGAAACCTTGCCGGATTTGCGGGAAGCCCTACTTGAAGAATTGCAAATATTTCTCAAGAGGGATCAAAAGCATGGCATTCGCATGGCAGAAGTCATAGTGATACGTGGAGGTGATAATATGCGCTATTAATTTTAGAACATTTGTTGATGCAAGTCTTTAAAAATGTTTTTATTCATTGTTGATGAAATACCGAAATTCTGCGGCATTTTCTTCAAACATCTGTATCTTCCCTAAAAAAGCAGATATTGACATGACCAAAAAAACATTTTGTTGAGGAAAGAATGCATTTCACAACAAAATATAATGAAGCTAGATTTCACCGCTCAATTTTTCGACAGGGTGTTGAAAATTTGAGGGTGACAGAGTAGCTTCTGTTCCTCCTTGTTCAATGACCAAGACAGTTTTTTATATGGTTTCTGTCGGTCAAGTCAGAACACTCTATTGCTCGCGAGGGTAATTCCAGATAAACTATTTGAATCAGAATTATCAGTTACCCCTTTCTCTTGGATACCTGAAACATGTTGAATGTTTTTCACCAAAATTGTCATTTGCAGTTACGATTTTCTAAAATTCGTCTAAACATCTCAACATTCCAATGCAAAATAATAAGATAACTTACTCAATGATCAAGAATAAAATAAAAAGATGATAATGAAATCGTATTTTGAATTGTGTTCAATCTTTATCTTATGCTCAATCATCAGGAAAAGAGTCTGCAGAATCTTCAACTGTTATGTTGTTTGACATAAAGATTTGACGGCCGTCAATTTTTAGTTTTAATTTTGGCGTTTTGACTTTCTTGATTGAAGTCAGTAACATTCAGTTTTAATTTCGTGTCGACGGAGAAAGTATTTTTCTCGAGAACTGTCAGTCTCATAGGAACAAGTTTTTTGATAAGAAAAGGTCAAAATATCTAAAAAGGACTTTTCAGTCCGTTCCTGGTTTACCCTACAATTCAAAACATGACTTTTCATGACCTACACAATATATCAAAATTTCATTAAATCATAAAAAGCCGATTGAAAACTTGGAGCAAAAAAAAATAAATCGATGTGTAGGTACCCCGTCAGAAAGCACTTGAGAAAAAAATGTTTATGACAAAATAAGGTTATCTTGACCCCCCCAATAAACTCCCGCACTACCGGACATCCTGTATATAACTGTAGTTTCGAGTGTTTAATCTATCAAGTTAAAGATGTATTGCTCTATATGTACATTTGGCTATTGAGCCAGTTTGGAATGGAATAGAAGAATAGTTTAGGAAGCTATGAAAATGTATAGAAGATATGGAAATACATCTCAATGTACAAAATCAAAATAATGCTTAACATGCGAAATTTCAATTTCTATTGGATGAGTACTATAGCGATATCAGATAGATTACAGGCTCTCACAGTCTAATCCAATGACAATTTATCAGTTATTATTGTTTAATTATATTATCCTGAATAATTCACCACCTCCAATCAAGAAAAGTGATTCATTCTCTGATCAAGAGTCACTTTATCCCCAATGTCCTTCACTACCTTGTGACCCGGATGATTTTGTTATAACCGATTGAATACATTTATTTTTCTTGCTTCAAAAATTATGAACTGTGTTGAGAAAAAAGTTATATGCTTTGAAGCATTTGAGTTGTCAAATGGGAAATAGTGGAACTTTGAACTACCTACAATTTTAGAAATTCGTTTTTTAGGCTCCCCTTTTCAAGTCTTCATCTAATTTGAACAAGTATCTTCATCCTTGATTCAAAGATGTTTGATTTTACAGTTCACCGCAAAAAAGATCAACCAATTAAATTGCCTGATTTACGAAATTCGCTACCGTGAAATAAGAAGTTCATAACTAATATCAACGTGGATAGGTACCATCTCGTTTTTCATGGTCAGGGTTAGGACCCTAGTAAGAACAAATATATGGTTGTATCTCGATGACTTTCACTAAAAAAACAAGTCAACTTTTTTCATCTTGTCTATTAGTTCTCATATTGGAAACACATTTCTTGTTATTTTGGAACTATTATTACGTGTCGGTGCGGTACGTGTTGTTTGAGTTTTGATGACAGAGGCATCCAATATCAACTGAAGATATAGAGGCCTGATGCAGACCAAAGTTGCTTGTGGATTGCAGGGATGTTGTTTCGGTTTTTGTCGCGTTTAATCCCAGGTGCAGATAGAAAACTTTACTGCGCTTTTAATTTGTTGCAGTGTATCTGGAAGGAGCATTCATTCTGTGAGCGAACTCGTCCGAATTTCTCAAAATTTTCTTGAAAACTTCATTACAACGTCGAATCGCGACACCAACCAAATAAAGTACACGTACAAAGAAATTTATTGTATTATCATATACAGACTGGCGATGAATAGGGGTTCACAAGAGCACAAATAAATGGAATATGTAATTTTTCTGAATAAAAATATTTGCTTGTGAAAAAAATATACGGTTCGCGAAAACTTGAAAAACCTGATCTTTTCCACGAGTAAACTACCTCTATTTTCATGTGGCAAAATTCCAATTCAATGAAATGCATACAGCGTCAATGACTTCAATTTAATACAGGAATATCAAACAGTTTCATTTACAAGCTAAATAACTTTTCTGAATGACATTTTGTTCAATGATTTAAAATAAAGGTACTCTTGAAAAAATTCAGGTTTTTGAATTTTTTGCGAACCCTGTATAAAAAAATCACAATTTTCTCTTCTTGGATAGTTTTTTTTTAACGCAAGAATGAGAAAAAACTAAATTGTATCCATTTATTTGTTCTCGTGTAAAACCCATCCGTGGAGAGTCTCAACGAGTTACTTAGTAAGGGATCACTTGGACCTGGTAAAAAATTCACACTACATGACTATAGTTAACGTTATCTTACGAATCATGAACACAGTTCAACTAGATACCTTCTAATCTCCTAGCGTAATTTCTCTGAGTTGACTTCGCCTTAACATAATAATGAAAAAAACCTACAGGAGAAAAAACTCATATGGCCTCGTGTAGTTGAGAATTTCATACAAATACATATACTTATTATACAGGGTGTCCCAGCAAGGGTGGCCACCGGCCATATCTGAGAAACTACTGGACCTAGAAGTTCAGGAAAAAAAAATTATCACTAAAGTGGCCACGATAAAATGCTGGGAAATATTTATAACTTCGAAATTTTTCCGCTAGGGGGCGCAATCAAAGCTTAAATATTAAAATTCGAAATTTCCCCGGAAATTCTCAGATTGAGGTATATCTTTATCAACATGGTTAGAAAACCTAGACAATTTCACGTCTTTTTGGTACAGGGCTCATTGGCGTACCGATCTTCGTGTGAGTAGGGGAAGGTAGTGAAAGTGTAATTGTTCAAGTGGCTGTAACTTATGAACGACTTGTCCGATTTTGTTGCGTATAGGCTTGTTTGGAAGATAAATGTGAGTACTTTCGTGTATCGTATCCAGTGATGCGTGATTGTCTCCAGAAAAGTTGCTAGAAGGCGTGATTTGAATTAAAAACTGTTATTTTCGTTTCACCGCAAAAATTTAAATGATACGGTATAATTCTGAACAGAATCGAAATGAAGATTAAATTAACAAGAAAAAACCTTAAAAAAAAAAAAAAACTTTAAAAAAAAAAAAGAAAACCTCAAAACATTAAATTTTACATAATTTGGACTAGTTATTATCATCAGAATTATACCATACCATTTAAATTTTTGCGGTAAAATGGAAAACACTGTTTTTAATCCAAATTACGCCTTCCAGCAACTTTTCTGGAGACAATCACGCATCACTGGATACGATATACGAAAGTACTCACATTTATCCTCCAAACAAGCCTATACGCAACAAAATCGGACAAGTCGTTTATAAGTTACAGCCACTTGAACAATTACACTTTCACTACCTTCCCCTACTCACACGAAGATCGGTACGCCAATGAGCCCTGTACCAAAAAGACGTGAAATTGTCTAGGTTTTCTAACCATGTTGATAAAGATATACCTCAATCTGAGAATTTCCGGATAAATTTCGAATTTTAATATTTAAGCTTTGATTGCGCCCCCTAGCGGCAAAATTTCGAAGTTAAAAATATTTTCCAGCATTTTCTCGTGGCCACTTTAGTGATCATATTTTTTTTCCTGAACTTTTAGGTCCAGTAGTTTCCGAGATATGGCCGGTGGCCACCCTTGCTGGGACACCCTGTATACAGGGTGATTCATGAGAAAATGTTATTACTTGAGGCCCGAAAATAAACACAAAACTCTGAACACAGGGTGTTTCAAAAACATGTTGCCAGACTTTCAGGGGTTATACCTTACACAAAAATATAACGATATAACCCAACTTGTCTATTCCGGAAGTTGATATTGACAGAGATACAGGGTATCAAAGTTAACTTTTAATTTTTGATTTTTTGAATAATTTTTGAAATAATGAAGTTATTTTGAGGAAATTTGGTACATGAGGATTGTTTGACATGCTAAATTCAAATTTGACCTTGATATGGCTCTTACCTGTAGGGGGCGCCACTTACACATCTTTCAACTCATAAAAATAGCCATAACTTTTTTGTATGCACTCGTACCTTCTGGTTTTATCGAAAAATTAATTTTTCGTCATATTTTCATACGTACTTTGATTACTTTGTAAGAGTAGCTAGGAGTGACCCTTTTCAAGATATTTGCACTTAAAGTTATATACGCAATGTGGTTTAAAATGGCAAATTTGGAAAATAAACGTGGGTGGCTTTGAAAATGGCGTTATCATGATAATTTTGACAGTTGTTTCAATGACCAATGTTTCTTATGAGTTAACAAGTCGATAGACGAGCGAACGTTTTAAAAAACTTTTATTTCTCAAAATTACAACTTAAAACCCGACATAAAATATTATTCGTGAAGTACAATAAATTTCAACTGACTAACTCTAGTTTTGATTAGGCGAAGCTTATATAAACTTAAATAGCTGAGTTGACAAGTAATATGATGGTTAAGGGAAAAGTGGGACCATAACTCCTCCCTCCTCAAGATTCAACTTTATCGTAAACGAGGAAGTTGAATTTCTTCTGGGACTTCTGGACCTTTTGGTGTTTGTTTCTTCCAACATTTAGTTTTTTTGAGGCCCAGGATGGAAACACCAAGAACTATGAAAACGTAGAGGAAGATTTTCCACACGCTGGGTGCTTCTGAGATTTTGCTGAATGTTAGTGGTGGTTCATTTTGTAGAATCTCTTCATGTAGATGATGTTATCCGTCTAATTTGATTTGATGAAGGTGGTGACTCAGGTTAAGGGTTGGTAATGACGGAGATGGTTCGATAAAGTCAGGAAATAGTACTGGCTGGTGACTGGATACAAATGTATCTTTTTGGTTCATCAGTACCTCTGAGTTTACGGCTAGTTGACATCCGATGGGTAGTTGGCATAGATATGTACCCATAAGATTTTGGGTTTCTTCTTGGTCATTGCAGTTTAGCTTGACAACTGTTTTGGCAGGCAGGACAATGACCCATTTGTCGGTTTTATCGAGATGATTAGTTATTGGTTGGGTGAGTTTTACTTCAATTTGTTCGCAATTGAGGTGTGTGGCGTCTTGATCGGGGCTTAAGAGTTTTATTTCGCAAGGGCTGTCTTCTGTGATATCTTTGAGGTTTCCTTTCTCGCATATGTGGGTTCCAGGTATGATTTCTCGGCATTCCCCATCATAGTGTGTATAGTGCAATTGAGATTTTGAGACAAATTTATTTCGCGGTATGATTACCTTAAACCGACTCTGCTTGTATATTGGTATAGAGTATTAATGAAAATATTCAAAAATCTCTGTGAGCATGATTGGTATGTGTAAAATGTAGGTGATTTTATTATTCTGAGTGAAAGCCTCTAATTCGGTGAGTTGTTCAAATAGCAAAATGTTTTCGAAGGTGGCAGAAAATGGCATTGATTTTTCGCCTACTTTTTCTTGCAATTTTACTAGTTCGGAATAAAAGTCTTCATTCTTTATTATGCTAGGATGCATTATTTTTAGTTTGGAAAACTTGAGGGAATTTCCTACATCCTGTAAGATTGAATCTATGACTTCATAAACGTTCACAATTTGATTGATTATGTCCTTCATAAAAATAAAGTTTTCTCTATATACGGGTTTTTGAACGATCGATGCGATTTGGTTAATTTTGGTCTCTAACAGGTTCTCGTTGTAATTAATTTGATTTAGTGTAGAGTTAAACCTTTCGATAACCGTCAGAGAGAGTGAATTTTGCTTAGAGATACTTGTCTGTATGCTTCTTTGATTTTCTTGCAATTCTTTGATTAAATAATTGTTATGTTCTCCGTCGGTCGCATTCAAGTTTCCAGTGACTGCTTTAAACATAGAGCCTAATCCGTTAATAAAGCCTCTTTTGGTTCGGGGGGGACGAGGTAAGATTTCATCTATCTTATCTTGTACCTTATTCTGCGTTAATTCTAGGATTTTTATGTAGTTACTCATCTCTTCAGAGTACTCCTTATGAGCGTTTATAAAACAAGTAAGGTTGGCTGACTTCAAGTTTAGTTTATTAATTTCCAAGATTATTGGATTCAAATTGTAATAATGTATTAATCTATATCTATAATCTATTATTCTAGCAGTTCCTAATTTGATTGGCATAATTCCAGGATTATCCTCGATTTTTCGCAAGGTGATCATTTCTGGGTTCCCTAGCGCGGAAACGATGATGCTGAAATAATACTGGAAGTTAAGCACGGTTCAAGCGATAAGCGATATGATATTATGTTTAGTAAGCGGGCGCGTATTAGTAACAAATATTATCATCTAATCTTCGTTCTCATTATTGAAACTATATTTATTCTTTATCGGTCTTTTGAGGTTGTCCATATGAATTTTTGCTTGGGATGTCGTGGCAACGGTTTTCCGTTCTGGGTTGACGGTGGTAAGTTCTGTTGGGGCGTCAAAAGTATCACCCAACTTTTGTCTAACATTTTTCTTAACAAACGCCTTTTGCTGAAGTTTGAAAATGTCTGGTTTGTCACGATTTTCATTTATTTTACCTATGATTTTTTCTTTTTGATTAATAATTTGCTCATTTATTTTTCCGTATAGGAGTTTGGTTTTATCTTTGTGGATTTAAATGATCTGTTCTGATTAAATTGGGGTCAAATCGATTTGGAAAGAAAGAATCGTCAAAATTGTTTAATTCGAAATTTTGAATTTCTTGTCGTTCGAATTTCTCAACTTTAAAGGGTTCCGAAATATCCAAAGTTACAGGCAGGGAAGTATTATTCGTTATTGTTGTTATAGAATATCCGTTTTTTGCAATGGTTAGACTATTTGGAATTTCGCAATTGTGAATTTTTAGGTAGGGTAAGATTATTTCGCCATTTTGAATGTCCGTTTTTATTTTTACAACTTGTTTGGTTCGAGGAGAAATAGTGATATTATTCAATTCATTATTGGTTTTGTGAAATTGTAATTTAATTTTTGCACTGGGCGTGACTAAGTAGCCTTTGTCGTAGTTTATGTTTGCTTGAAGTGCTTTTAAATTATCTAATCCTATTAGGCCGTCGAAGACGTTATGAAATTTAAAAAGATGGAATTTTAGGCTTTTATTTTTGTTTAAATTGAATAATTTTGATGTGGGTATTTGAGCACTGTATTTGTGAGCGATTGCTGGAAAATGGTGGAAACGATAAATGGGTCGTAAGAAATAGTATTTGGATAGAATTTGTTAGCTAATTCAGGATCGATAAATGATTTTGTGGATCCACTATCAATCAAGAATTTTAATCCATTTTCGGGAAATTTTATATACGAGAGCTCACTTGTATTTACATGGTTGTAAGAAATTAGTTTTGGTGTTAGGTTCCGTTTGTGAGTAACGAAGCTTCCTGAAAATTTTCATTTTCGACGTCAGCTAAATCTTCGCTTTCAAAGTTATTAGAATTTTGTGAAACTTGACCGTAGTTTATTCCTTGGGAATCGTCAGTGTAAACGATTTCACATGGTTCCGAGTACCCTGAATTACTTGGTTCATTTGCGTAGTCAGCATTTGTTTCAGTATGATACAATTCTTCAGAAATGAAATTTGAAGGTTGAGTTCTTTTGAAGAAGTTTTGGGTATTATTGTTGTTATTATTATTAAATCTTTGTAAATTAGAGGTATTTCGATTTGTGATACTCATTGGTTCTGGTTTTGGAAGAGGTTTGTTTTGATTCGGCCTAAAAACATTGGCGTTTTGATTTGGTCTTCCAAAAACTTGGGAGTTGCTAAAAAATCTCTGTGGAGGTCTATTAAGGTTAGGCCTTATCTCTACTGGTTGAGATGGGAAATAAGATCTTTGTTGATTAAAATTATGATTAGGTCTGACAAAATCAGTATTATTATTATTAAATTGTCTTTGATTACTATGACTTGGTTGAGACGTATTTTGGAAGTAGTGTACATTATTTTCATCGGTCACGAACTGTGATGCTTCAGGCAAATCTCTGGGACGCATACATCGTATTGTCGTGCCCAGTGGTTCTTTCAGACCGGAGATGAAAGTTTTAAGAGCTAAGCTATTATATAGATTTCTTTTTAGGGCTTTAGAAGCGTCGTCTTCTCCGTGTAGGTCGACGTATGAACATAAGAGGTTTAAAATATGCAAGATACGATCGTAGAATTGACTTGATTTTTCATTATTTTGTTGCCGTAACATGACAAGATCTCTATTGAGGCAAGCCTCATCTCTCTGATCGGCAAAATGTCTGCGTGAAATGAATTTCAATTGTTCCCAAGTGGTAACATGAATAGTTCCTAAAACTAGTTTAGCATTTCCCGTTAATTTTCCAATTATAGAATTGACGATAAATACATTCTGAAAATTATCGGGCTCGTTTACTTTATAAAAAGAATCTATTAGAGACTGACAGACCGCAAGATATCTATTGAGATCGTTTGGATTTCCGTCAAATTGTGGGACGCAATGTAAGTACTCTGGTTTGAATTGGGCAGGAGACATAATTTCAGTTGAATTATTTAAATTTAAACAAATGTTGTTTGATTGAGAATGCGCTTCTAATGAATTACAAGAAGAAGCGGAGTCAGTTGAAGGTAGTTTCAAATTCGATAAATTGTTTATAATATCGTCTAAGTCGGACATTAACTCAATTGAACTTAACACTTACATGAAGAAGATAGTTTTCAGCATTATAAGGCCCAGGGTTCAGGCAGCAATGTAGTCTTCCCAAACTTGGCTGGTCCTTGCGAGACAAGGCGATGATGGCACTTATCTCCGATCACTTGAAGATGACAGGTTCTGGACGATTGGGATAATCCAGATTTTTAACCCACTCTGACACTTCGAATGAACTGTTTGTAGGATCACTTTTCCGGTCGATTCAAAAGTCTCGGTTCCGAAAAAAAAATCTGCACGACTGCGCCAGTTAACAAGTCGATAGACGACCGAACGTTTTAAAAAACTTTTATTTCTCAAAATTACAACTTAAAACCCGACATAAAATATTATTCGTAAAGTACAATAAATTTCAACTGACTAACTCTAGTTTTGATTAGGCGAAGCTTATATAAACTTAAATAGCTGAGTTGACAAGTAATATGATGGTTAAGGGAAAAGTGGGACCATAACTTATGGAAAAAAAATTAAAAAAAAACAATTAAAAAAATGAAAAATTGGTACCTAAAAAAAATAAAAAATACAAAATCGGGTTTTTTTTTTTAATAAAAAAATATTGGAACAAATCTCAAAATTAGCATGATGCCGTTTTCAGTGCATCCTATGTCTATTTTCAGAATTTTTCATTTAAAACCACACTGCATGGATCACTTCAAGTGCAAATATCTTGAAAAAGGTTACTCCTAGCCACTCTCACAAAGTATACCTTTCTTATGTAAATATGTCGGAAAAATCAAATTTTCGATAGAAGAAGAAAGTACGAGTGCATATAAAAAAGTTATGACTATTTGAATCAGTGAAAAGGTATGTGAGTGGCTCCTTCTACAAGTAAGAGCCAAATCAAGGTCAGATTTGAATTTCGCTTTTTGAACAATCCTCATAATATACCAAATTTCATCAAAATAACTTGATTATTCCGAAAAATCAAAAACTAAAATTCAACTTTGACACCCTAAATCTCTTTTGATATCAACTTTCGGACTGGACAATTTGGGGTCTATCAAAATATTTTTGTGTGAGGTATAACCCCTTAAAGTTTGGCAACATGTTTTTAAAACACCGTGTAGATATGGGACCGTACCAAAAAGTGAAAAAGACATGAAGGTGGCGCTCCATAGTAAGATAAGGTTCGTATTCCTCATACCAAAAAACCCCCGGATACCAATTTATACTCCAATATTCAAATCACCATAGATTTTATTCAAAAAATAGGAAAATTGAATCAAAACTTTAACACTTTGTATTTCAAAAACGAAGGTCTCTTGGACCCATATTTATATGAACTTTCATATTTATGATCGAGCCCTGAATACGTACCTGAAGTATTGACATATCTTCATGGGTGTATAAGCTAGTTATCCGATCGACTATGAGGGTGGTGGTACATATGCGATGTCTGAAATTATATTAAAAGGTATGTCCGGAGTTTTTTAATCTTACATTTTTATGCCGGAAGGCAGCATGTCTCTTGATTTTTTCTAGCAGTGGGTTGAAGTGCTGGGCTATAGCTCGCTTGATACGATGGTAAGCATCCATTATTTAACGATAAACCGGCTTATTGTAGTAACTGAAGATATCCCTCGTTCGAATATACCAGGGGACTTGTCAAACCTCCTCAGGACTACATTCTGTCACCTTTGTATTCTCCTAACCTGATTTCCAGATAACTTCACAACACCTGTAGCATAGGTGATTTTCGTGATAATGATGATCTGCAGTATGACGATCTTGTTGTGGATGTTCAGTTTGCTGCCCGGTGCCACAGGCGGATAGAGTTGTGAATATGGTGACATCTTCTTCGTGGAGTCTAGCGTCAATATGTGGTCTCCGTGATAACTTCCTGTCAATCGTTATGCCCAGGGGACCTCTCTCTCGCAAATTTTCAAATTTTGAATTCTGTGTCTGTTCTTGGTTACTACAATTGCCTGGGTTTTCTTCAGACTTACTTTTTCTATCTATCAAAGTAGGCATTTGACGAAGACATATTCTTCCAATCTCGTACGAATAACATTGGGGCTAGTTGATGGGACGGAAGTTAATGTGTTGTCTGTGTATAATGAGATATTCGCTCCTCCAAAAGAGACTGACGTAAAAATAGTGCAGAGAAGTGGTGATAACAGCGATCCCTGGGGCACTCCAGCTGATAGCGGTCTGGACTTGGACAAATTTTATCTAACTCTGGCACGCAATGTTCTCTGCTCCAAAAAGCTCTCAATAATGTATTAGATATCAGCTTTGCATATCTTGTAGAGGAGCTTCTGATGCCAAACTTTATCAAACGCTTTCTGAATATCCAACGCAATGACTTCCGTCATTTTACTCGTTTGCAGGCTATAGGTGGTGTCTTCTTGAAGTCTGGCAATCAGGAGCTCAGTCGAATGCTCTTAAGTGAATCAAATTGATGTGCTGGAGTGATATTGACGGTAATTGGAGTCTGGAAATGATGATCTCCTCCAGGAGCTGCCCTAAAGTGCTCAGCAGTGAGATGGGTCTATATGCGTCCGGTTTATACAAATCTTCAGATTTTTTCGCGATAACAACAACTATCACCTTTCTCTGGATATCTGCAACGAAAGCTTTTTTTACAAAGGGAGAAAGTCCTCAAGAGCCGTCCTGGTGGGTGAGACAGGACATCAAAAATTTGACCAGTCCTGTTAGGTCTTAGCTTGTCCTTGGCGTTAAGCTAATTTTTTTAGTGATTCAAGTCGCCTCAATATCTATTGGTAATTTTTTCAAAATCATTTGGAAGCGATCTAATTCTAAGTCTATCTATTCTATTCTATCTATTTTTTTTTTGAAGAATGGTATTTCGCCTTATAGTCCACATCATCTTCCTGCAGTGAGTCGTGAGTAATTGCCTCTGTCTGAATAAATGGTGGTGCAGACCTTGTGGAGATCGCTGAGATATTCGGGTCTTCGTCCGTGATGAATACCGGAGTTGGCGTTAATTTTTACCTAGATGCAGCATCACAGATTATAGGTGTTGGCGATCCATAGACTGAGTGAGAGGACTGGTTTTATAAGTGACCCCTGGCCACGGCAAGAGATAAGGGGTGCAAAAGAATTGGCCGATCAATCTGATTTGATTGATTCATCATCCCAGCTGTTATTGTCCTCGTCACTTACTCCATTCTTTTCATCTCGGGGCAAAGTGGCGTCACTACTAGATGCCTTAATGTTGCTTTGGGGATATCCAGCTTGCGTACACGATTTTTTTAGAAAAAACCGATTAAATATTGTCTATCGTCACAGATTCCGAGCCATTGTCCTGGACTTTTGGCGCAACTATTTCAGCGAGGGGCTATGTAGCTCATAACCTCACTGTTACTATCTAGATTTTCCACAAACTCAAACATTGATTTTTCGAAATTTCCCGCAAGGTTTGCACCAGTACCAGACACGCATATGGGTCCCACATAAGTACTAATATCAACAGGATTTAATAGGGCTGTTGAAAGGATTGCTTTAGTTAAGAATGTATCGCCAGAGTACTCACTCTCTTGCTGTTTTCTCTTGCTCTTCGTATTCTGACGTATCACTCATGTTCACCCTCTCGACGCCAACACAGGGGCTAGCGCGAGAGTCGCGTACCGATTTTCCCTTTCGTCTCTCTGGAACGGATGGCATATTAACGATGCCTCCTATGTGACAGCGATTGCTCGTCCATACCAGTTAGAAATGGTGATTCACAAACTACATTCCAATCCCTCATCGAGCAAGACGATTGTCCTTGACTGGTTATTGTTACCAATAGAATCTCTCAAAACACAGACTAATAGGTAGTCGATGAGTTGCGGGACCAAACGTGACCAAAACTTTTATTTATTAATGCTCCAAATCCAAAAGGTTATGTTTAGGTCTTATATCAATTCCATCGAATCAGTCAGCCAGATTCGCTTACAACTGGCGTGGGGAAGTTTTCAAAGTTTTAAAAAAACATGCATGCTTTGAGTGTTTTATCCAACTCCAAACAATGTGCCAAACTACATATTGGTCGAAAAATAAAAATACTTCGTACCCCCCACAGGGTGGCAAATTTTTTAATAAGGAAAAAATAATAGGATATTGAGAAAAAAATATATCACATCAACAGTGGCGTGCGTACGGACACTGGCTTTTCCATTTCCACTAAAAAAATACAACACTACTGTTATTTTTTTCGGTGTATTTCCTTCTCCGATCCACCATTGTCGATTAAAAAAAAATAAAACCACTCTTATGTCAGACAATAATCAAAAATGCATTACTTTGTTTTTTGTCTGACAATAGAAAGGTTTTTATTGTTTTACTCGACAATGGTGCGTCGGAAAGGAATATCTCAAGAGACCTTTTGGGATTATGTAAATAATAGACATAGACATAGACATGTACATGGACAGAGCCAGTCTATTCCATCAGTCATTACGTATGGTATTGTCTATGTCGATCGTTTATATTCGTTGAGCTATCCGTAAATGCTCGGTATTAAGTTATGTAGCTACTATATGAAACCTAAGAACGTGGGTTCTTTTTGGTCACAGATGAAATTCCCCAAGAAATTTTCCTAGTTGTACGCTGTCAACCTGTCATTTTTGAAATTTATCAATTCAATCAAAAGGTACTTATTGATAAATAAATGAAAATGGAGTTTCTTGTTTTACATAAATACAGTGTACGCGTTAAAGGTGTCCCCAAAAGCCCAAAACAATTATATCTATTGGTCAGTTTCAAAAGGCAGTTATTTTTAATGTGAATAGGTATCAATTTTATTTCAGCTAATTTTGGAAAACCGAAACAACTTTAGTATCCACTGAATTCAGGTCCAGAACTATCAAAAATTAGTTCATATTATACTAGCTATATTGAAATGTTATCAAAACACTCAACTTCCTCCCATTTAACAAAACTTTTGCCCAAAACCCATGCCGTTAAGTTGATTTCTCAAAATGTCCCATTTTTGTTTTGGCACACACCATCGGAAGCGTGCCTCACAAAATGGTTTGCAACTGTAGTTCGGGGTTTTCCTCCATACCTATAGTTTATCATGACCTCGCATTGCTCTGGCCTGGTCTCAATTTATTGTTTTATTCTTTAATTATATCGAATTCGTTGGGTTTAAATAATCGTAAGTAGAAATTTGACATAGGTACCTATCTTGAACTGATGAAATACAGTGCACGCTCACTATTGATTAAAATTATTACTTTTTTGATTATTCACTCACTCACTGTCGATTTTTCATGTCTATCGTTGGACTGAAAAAGGTACATCCTTCAACGTGAGAGTGATAAGGATGCATAGAATAAGACAGGACAGCTCAAGATTGCTCTTTCTATTCTGTGAAATTCGTAACAAATCGAGAACCAGCCGAATGCATAATCTGTCTATGTCTATAACCTTCACATAATCCCAGTGCTTTCTTGTTCAAAATCAAATGAGAAATCCAAAAATAGTTTATTTTTCAACAAGTGGGAAATGGTGATTATTACTCACGAGGATGAAGTTTCTGATCATCTGAGTGAGTAACAGCCATTTCCCGCAAGTAGAATACTATACTTTTTCCATGATTATTTGATAATTGAGGCGAACTATGCAAAATTTAATTTCATTTGCACAGCACTTTATGACAACTGTACTATACTGTAAGATAAACTAAGGTTAGGTTGTCAACACAATGACTATAAAACAAGTATGGATGGTCAAATGGGCTATTTCAAAATGATGAATTTGAAGGTTGACGTATGTTGATAACTTGTCCAATTTTCTGATTGGCTCTTGAACAGTGGAGTAATGATATTAGATCTTTTTCATTGGTTTAAAACAATTGAGTAATGAAAAAAATTCACTGGTATGAGTAACGAGTCACATTAACCAATAGAAATTGGATGAACAGGGTGTTTCCTAATTGCGTACATTTAATTCAAGGACGTATTCCTGAGCTAATTTCATGAAAAAAAAGTCCATATAAACATGGGTTCGGAAGTGCATCGTTTTTAAGGTACAAGGTGTTGAACTTGAAAAAAAATTGAATGTACAGGGTGATTCATTTCCAGCGACAGGGTGCCAGTTCTCGTAAACTATACATCATATAGACCCAGGAAAAAAAACTGTATAGTAATGTGCCCAAGAGAAAATGCTGGAAATATATTTCAAGCTTCTAGGATCGCCGCAAGGGGGCGTAACGGTACTCTGAAAACAGAAAATCGATACATTTTTGAATTTTTTTCCGGTAAACTACCAAATAAGAATATGGAAACAGATTTTGGACGATATACTCTAAAAAAATGCCCCCCGACACTTCTCTCTAAGTTGTCAAATATGACAGCTACAGGCCGTCAAACTTGATGTTACCAAATTGTCTATAACTTTGAAATTCCTTAATCGATTTGACTGTTCTCAAACTCATTTTAAAGAGAAAAATCTGCTTTTTCTGGTACATCCACTGGAAGTCGATTTTATTTGCTTTAGCCGACCAGACAACATCAATTGTGAAAGTCAAACCTGTATTTGAGGTTTTTTCGAAATTTTCAAATGCACACCAAATAGATGCCTCCATCGTGTTATTTGGATGATTTCTTACCACTTTCATTAAGGTAATTTTTCTATATCTTTCGAAATAGAAAAGGTACAGAGACTTTATCAGGAATCCCTCGAGGAATACTTGTGAAACAGCCCCTGTGAATTTGAATGTGTCAAAAAGATAGAAGTGCCTTGCCAACGGTGGGGATTTTAATAATCTTTAATAATAATCTTTATTAAGCACAGCTGTACACAAATCAAGTGATATTATGATTAACTGAACATCGTTAATCACTACATAAATATCCACATACATACAAAAGTTCTAAACCATACTATTTACCTACATATTTTATCACATGTTACGCCTAAGATGAACTTTTAGGCTGTTTTTGAAATTACCGAGACTGGAGGATTTTTTTACACTAAGTGGTAGATGATTATATTGTACAAGACCCTTATGAAATAAACTATTATTTGTTCTAGACAGTCTTGGTGTAGTTACATAAAAGTGTTCAGTATTCCTAGTATTATAATTATGCACATCACTAACAAAAACTAAATCTTTAGATAGGTTTTTTGAGCATTTGCACTTATTTTTTTGTTTTTTTTTTGGGTAAATTTCATTTTTTTTGTAAATATTTTCGGAATAAGGTGTTTACTGGTCCACTGTATTATTTTTGGCGAGTAGTGCACTGTATCTTCTACTTGTCAGCTGCTCCTAGAAAAAAAAAACCAAAAATAGTTGGCATTCCCACTTATCGGCTTTTCTCTTCAACATCAACTGAAGAAAATGTTGAACGCGAATCAAATCAAATAATACCTTGCGGAGTATGAAAGATTTTTCACTCGAAAACTAGGCTATATACTCAAAAATTCCAAGATGCAAAAAAGTTGTATTTTTGTTTGTTCCATCCTAGAAAAGAACACTCACAACAATGTCATTGGCGTACATTTATTTATCAAACATATTCGGTAGGATGCCCCTCGGGACGACACTGGTCTTTATAATTTTTACTCAGCCAGGCCTCAACGAGGCCTCTGTTACTAAAAACGAGTCTGTCAAATTACAAAAAAATTGGTTCAAGGATATTTGTGACATTTGTAAAAAACTGTTTTTTTATTAAAGTCTAGCACCCTGTATCTTAAAAACAATGTACTTCCGGACCCATGTTTATATTGACTTTTTTGATGAAATTAGCTCAGGAACACGCACATGAATTTAATGAACGCAGTTAGGAAACACCCTGTAAAATACATTCATTATTGAATAGTCATAGAGAAAGATTTTTCTCGGAAGAAATAGCAGTGGCGTAGCTTTTTTTTCCGTGAAAATGTAAAAGCCAGTGCCTGAACGCAACCACTGTCTATGTCAATCTCTTAGCGGATTATAAGTATTCATCAATCCTCACCCTATGCCAAATTTAATTTGTTTATACAGGGTGTCCCAGCAAGGGTGGCCACCGGCCATATCTCAGAAACTACTGGACCTAAAAGTTCAGGAAAAAAAAAATTATCACTAAAGTGGCCACGAGAAAATGCTGGAAAATATTTTTAACTTCGAAATTTTGCCGCTAGGGGGCGCAATCAAAGCTTAAATATTAAAATTCGAAATTTCTCCGGAAATTCTCAGATTGAGGTATATCTTTATCAACATGGTTAGAAAACCTAGACAATTTCACGTCTTTTTGGTACAGGGCTCATTGGCGTACCGATCTTCGTGTGAGTAGGGGAAGGTAGTGAAAGTGTAATTGTTCAAGTGGCTGTAACTTATAAACGACTTGTCCGATTTTGTTGCGTATAGGCTTGTTTGGAAGATAAATGTGAGTACTTTCGTATATCGTATCCAGTGATGCGTGATTGTCTACAGAAAAGTTGCTAGAAGGCGTAATTTGAATTAAAAACTGTTATTTTCGTTTCACCACAAAAATTTAAATCGTACGGTATAATTCTGATAACAGAATCGAAATGAAGATTAAATTTACAAGAAAATACCTTACAAAAAAATAAAAAAAAAAAAAAAAAAAAAAAAAACCTTAAAACATTAAATTTTACATAATTTGGACTAGTTATTATTATCAGAATTATACCATACCATTTAAATTTTTGCGGTGAAATGAAAAACACTGTTTTTAATTCAAATTACGCCTTCTAGCAACTTTTCTGGAGACAATCACGAATCACTGGATACGATATACGAAAGTACTCACATTTATCTTCTAAACAAGCCTATAAGCAACAAAATCGGACAAGTCGTTTATAAGTTACAGCCACTTGAACAATTACACTTTCACTACCTTCCCCTACTCACACGAAGATCGGTACGCCAATGAGCCCTGTACCAAAAAGACGTGAAATTGTCTAGGTTTTCTAACCATGTTGATAAAGATATACCTCAATCTGAGAATTTCCGGAGAAATTTCGAATTTTAATATTTAAGCTTTGATTGCGCCCCCTAGCGGAAAAATTTCGAAGTTATAAATATTTCCCAGCATTTTCTCGTGGCCACTTTAGTCATCATATTTTTTTTCCTGAACTTTTAGGTCCAGTAGTTTCTGAGATATGGCCGGTGGCCACCCTTGCTGGGACACCCTGTATTGAGAGGTTTTCTGAATATAAAGGGTGTACGTAGAAGGTCTTCACAAAATCTCACCACATATTCCTGACGTCATAATAAGCCGATTTAAAGGAACTTACCTTATTCCGAAATCGCTCTGTTTCCAAGATACAGGATGGCAAAGAATAAAAGTAGAAATCGAATTTTTTTAAATGTGTGAAAATTTTTAACGTATTACTTTAATAATTGGTACCTGTTTTTTTTTTGGGATGCGGAACCTGAATATGGACACAATTTTGTTGTGGCCGTTAGAAGGCGCAGCACACTGTATTATTTTTGGCGAGTAGTGCACTGTATTCTACTTGTCAGCTGCTCGTAGAAAAAAAAAAAACGAAAAATAGTTGGCATATTCCCACTTATCGGCTTTTCTCTTTAACATCAACTGAAAAAAAACTTGAACGCGAATCAAAACAAATATTATGTGTATCTAAAAAGTGATGGTTTAAAATGGCTTTTTTTTTCAGTGCAGTTTTTATTTTTTTTCTGTTAAGAGAAGAATTTTTCTAGCCATTCTTAGGCGAAAAAAGTACTTTTGTCAAAACCCGTCAAAGTGATCCGTTTTCGAAATATTTTGATCTTTACTGTTCGATGTCACACCGGAATATTCAAATTACTTTAGATCAAGAGAATCGTTGTTACCTTTGTGGCTGAAATTTGGTCAGTGAATCAGTAGTATTTGAATTTTATAAGTTGGCATAATGGCGTAGCTTAATGAGTCAAAAAATCATATGAAAATTAAAATTGATATCGTTCAACTTCCACGCTCATGGATTGATACAAATCTTAGTTTTAATAATGGAGTTAATCTGTTGCGCTACAATTCCTAACTGGTATGCGAGCAATCGCTGTCACATAGGGGGAATTGTAAATATGCGAATGGATGAGTTCGTTTTTCCTTCGCTTTCCTCGTCCCGCCATTCAACGATGAATTTCAATAGATAATCCAATCGCACGGTTATCAGTTATAATCGAACCACGAAAAAACAGTTTTGGTTGGTCATAACTGATGTTTATTTATTTATTTATCTACAGTCATACAAAACACCCTGAAGTTATCACATTGCAAGACTTAACACATAATAGAACAGGTATCACAGGTAAAATTAGACCACAAAACATGTTTTGTAAAATAGACATCACAGATAACACTAACTTGTACACAAACAAAGGAACAAAAAAAAAAAAAGTGTTGTACAGGTCAACAACGCCAAGCACGGTTAAAATGATTCTCTCCGTCCGACGTGCATTTGAATATTATGGTTCAGGTTAATACTTATAGGATTCGTCTCTCGCCCAAATATCATTGGTTGGTTGAACTCAGCTCACAAATCACAATTTGGAGTGCCGAAATCCATATACTGAAATATTGGGACAGCCAAATCACAGGCCGGAATGTTGATGGAATGAAATGATGAAATAATGATATATTGCGTCAGAGCAATCTCAGAGAGCTCTAAGAGAATAAGATGGTGCCTTCATTATCTATTCGTACCTATCAAAAGTGAACCTGAGAGAGCTCTGAAACAGCTCTAGAGCAGCGATGAATCACCCAACTAACACAGATTGTGCCTTAATAAACTAAAATGCTATATAACTGATATATTCATCAATATACAATTTTATCATTTAGTGACGTTAGTTGAGACAAAATACTCTCAGAGACAAAAAATTGTTATAATCATGAAATATAGCTCACTACAAAACCATTTAATAAATCTTTTATAAAACCAATTATAACATTGGTACTATCAATGATATAAGAGGAATTACTCTCTTGGTCTAATCTGTTGTATAATTGGTTCATTATTGTTTTAAAAAGAACTAATAAGATGGTTACAAAATATTTTTATTAAAGATTTATTATATTATCATATACATAGCTATCTTTAACAAAACACTGTGTTATAATATATCAGTATTAGTTTTGATTCATTGCTGAATTGAGTTGCGTACTGATCAGATAGGTGTACAGTGTCCGCCATGAAGCTGGGTACATATGGGAAATTTTTTTATTTCTATTTTTGAGAAACTTTCTCCGGTGATAGTTTGTGCATGTCCAATAACCAAAAAATCAATTTCGATACATGTCATGAGTTCTTCGGTCTAGCGAGAATTTTGAAAAAAGTTCATTTTGATGTCAAAAGATATCGGAAAATTTTATTGGAAAGAGTTTTTTAGAATCCACGAAGCAGTAAACATGCCGATTTTTGCACAAATTAGATGGAGAAAATTAAAACTCATATTTTACCGAACTTCATTAAAAGGATAATCGAATATTTTGATTTTATTTCAAAATTATCTTTATTCCACTAAACTATATCGGTTGTATATTAGATCAGTCGAATTTCTTATGGGTACAGTTGGGAAGACGGCCAGGACAGAGACTCTGTAACTCGATAATTCGAAAAAGAAAGAATCACAAAACCATAGAATTCTCTTGCCTATAACAGCGTTAGACTACTCTGTAAGCATCGTTCGACTGGGACCGCTTTCCGATTGATATAAGCATTTTATAATAAGACTAATTTGCATTTTTTTCAATGGATCAATTTTAAAATGTGAATAACTTGAAAACTATCAATTTAAGGTATGTGACAATGTAGTGTCAATCGAAAGAAAATATTGCCAAGAATCCATATCTGAATTAAAAAATGGTATTCCATTTGAAAAACCCAAGTTTCTTTGGAAAAACCAAAGTTTTTCGTTTTTCTTAAATGGTCAAGACATTGTAAATTATTGTAGAAATTGATCAAGGCTATTTGGATGACCAGCATTTTTTACAGAAACCTACAAAATTTTATTGTTTTACATCTAATAGTCTCTGAGATACAAATCTTCAAAGTACCCCCTTACCTTACTCATGTTTTTCTTAAAATGCAAATATCTCCAAAATGGTCAAAGATGGCCATGGATATTATTGGATCAACTGTCCTTAATTTTCAAAAAGAAATCTACATGTGAAATAAAAAATTAGGGTTCCCATTCAAAATAAGAAAGTTGGTATCTACTTCCGGTATAACCGGAAGTGATAGAAAACTGCCACAATTTTAAAAAAAGGTGAATTTGTATAAGCGTATCACAACTACTTTCCGATATAAGAAGGCCCTTTAGAAAAAGACCCTGTATAGGTACTTTCTAATGTATATATGGAAATTAATAAAAGTCAAGTGTAAAAGTACTTGATCTTCATTTGTTACCGAAAATTATGAAATGGTAATGGGTTCTTTTGCAGGTAATAAAGAATGAAGATCAGGTATACAGTCCGTTACCGTGACCTGGAACCAATGACATAATATGGTTCCAAGTTACGGAGATTTGGAAAACTTTTTTATTATTAGTCTAAAGAAAACAAGTTATTCTTCATAAAAAGTTCTACATTCTACATGTTCATGTCTGAAACACAATCATGTGGTAACGTATACGAGGTTCATTAGAAAATATGTATTTTGCTCATGAGTAAAGAACCTTTATTTTTGACAATATGAAAAGTTGTTTCAAAAAAAAATTGATCGAAACTAAGAACCACGTTTAAATACGCAATGCAATTGACAATTTTTATAAATTTTCAAATGACTTGATATTTTATATGTATTCTGCCCAAAATTTGACGATTGTCACAAAAAAAAATAAAAAAAAAATGAAAAAGACCACGCGAATTTCCCTACATGATCAAAAAAGGGGCGGTGCTGGAGCAATCCTCATTATCTCTCTCTCTCACTCTCTTCTTCTCATTGCAGTCCTATGCGTCAGGTAAATACTTGATAGATCGTGTGATATCAGCAAAGAGTATTTATCTAACGCATGATAGTTATAGGTGTCATCACTGTCATCTCCTAAATCTTTCTCGTCTGACTTAATTTCAACATAATGCACTAGTACCATCGATAGATATTTTATGAATACTCTGGGATATAAACGTGACTATTGGAGCAAATTGGGGGTTGGCTGGGGGTCTTTAATCGGTGATTACTACATTAGTAGAGAGTGTGGTCACCGTCTATTGTTTTTTTAAACATTGATGACATCAGTACTCCTGATATTTTTCATATTTCCGTAAAAAATGTCAATTGTCCAATAGAGTCATTACACCTATTTATATTGAGAACATTATTTGTATGTATTTTCTCATTGGAAATATTAAATATGCACTCATCACGTGTTTAAATTGCAAAACTGTTAGACAAAATGAAAAAATCACAAGAGCTAAATATTCATTCATATAATAGATAGATTGGTGACAATAGAAAAACCTTTTTTTCATTGTGGATTGGTGTGCCTAATTGCATATTTGAACGTGGTCTTTAGTTCTGATCAACTTTTTTCATCAATAATTTCTGATTTTGTCTATAAGAACAGGGTGTTTCAAAATTGCGTACAGATACAAAAAAGATCTATGGGACAAAAAGGTTGTATTTTTGGTTGAGTCATACAAGAAAAAAATAAAAATCACAATATAATGTCAGTTGCGTACATTTCTTTTGAGTTCAATACCCTATATCTCAAAAACAATGCACTTTTCCGGACCTATGTTTATAATATGTTTTTTTTTTCGTGAAATTTGCTCAGGAGTACGTCCTTAAATTTGATGTAGGCAATCAGGAAGCACTCTGTATACTCCACAGAATGTTTTAGAGTTAGATCAGTACATTGCACCTAATGCATATCGAATTACCATAGTTTGACACCAACATTTTTAAATATTCTGTGGAGTAAAGAATTAAAAAAAAATTATGTTTTTCCAAATTATTGTATCTTGATTCATTTTAAACATTTTAAAAAACAAAAGGGAAATCAACAAATCAACGAATATACTCTTTGCACCTCACTTTGCAAACTCAATATTTCTTGCACAAATATTTGAGCTAACTCGAGCATTTTACAATAAACATTATAAAATGTATATAAACAAAAGATGGCTAAACCTGGGAAAAGCCAACGGGCTAGACATTTTCTCGAATGGCGCTACTTTTATTGGCGAATGGGTCATAAATCACCATCAAATAACGATTTTGTTTGAATAATTAGTTTTCGCCACACTTCTGGCTGATTAGAATTTCAAGAAATCTAAAACAATATACCCCGTAGCGTTAGATTCTGGAAAATATGCATTTTGGTCATATTTCTGGAAATTTTAGAAATACATGGAGACATTGAAAATAAACCACACTGCATGGATCAATCTGCACAAGTGCAAATATCTTGAAAACGGCTACTCCACTTTGACAAAGTTTTACGTGAAAATGACGGAATAATCATTTTTTCAATTAAAAAAACATGTTCGAGTGCGTTAAAGAAAGTTATGACTATTTGAATGCGTGGAAAGATGTGTAAGTGGCGCCTCCTACATGTAAAAGCCATACCAAGGCCAGATATGAGTTTTGTATCCCCCATATACCAAATTTCATCAAAATAACTTGATTATTCCAAAAGTTATTCAAATAAATCAAAAAATAAAATTTAACTTTGACTTTTAATATCAACATTCGGGATAGATAAGTTCGGGGCGATCGCAATATTTTTGTGTGAGGAATCTGCTGTTACCGTATGTCCCATTCTTTCTGGGACCGCAAAATCAGTTATGAAAGAACTAACCATTCTCTGTCATTTTGACACGTTCATCATTCGATGACATTATGATCTCACTTTCGCTGTGAGTGCAATAAACCAAATTCAATGAAACAAAATCAATGAAGGTTGAACGATCATAGCAGCGACGACGTCTCTTCGAATTTTTCTGATGCTTTTTTACCTCAGAAAGTCGACTTTTTATACTCCGTATAAAAGGGTGAAATATTTCCATTATTCCTGGAAATGTCCAATATTTATTTCAATGAGCGATTAAATATTTCCTCTTACAATACTCCCTTGCATTTATTTTACAGTGGATAAGTAGTTGTAGACGCAGATAAAATGATATTATTCAATAATATGTACATACAGTGTGTCTGCGGATTGGGTTTCGGTAAGGTAAAATGACAAACATTTTCCGAGTTAGATTTTGATATTCTGGGAATCGCTCCTACCTCTAAAACTAAGATGTTGAGAAAATGAGCGAAATCAATTAACTGTTTGAAATTGTTCTACGCCGATGTGGCTTGTTGTGAATAAATAAAGACTATCTATCTATCTATCTATCTATCTATCTATCTGTACAGGGGGGTTTGGAATTATTGATTTATCGAAAATCGACAAGAGTAAAGTACCTTTGTTTTGAAAGATATCAGAAAAGTTTATTGAGAGAAATTGTTTAGAATTAAAAGCTCAAGCATACTCCCAATTTTCAGATAGATCAACCCACTATGATTTTAACAGTATATTTTATCGTCATCGAAGATGACTGATTTTGAAATACTGCCAAAACAAAAATGAATAACTAATCGACTTTAACAATATAAAACGTTTATTACTGACAAAAATCATTACGAACAGGACAAAAATCAATCAAATCATCAAATTAATTGATAATTATTAATTTCATAATATAGGTACTTGCAAAATCAAAGAAGGTGGATTTGTCTAAAGATTGAGACTGCTTAAGCTTCTAATTCTAAACAACTTTTCTCAATAAAATGATTTGGTTCATTCTCTCAACATCTTAGTTTGAGACCGAACAAAAGCTTTTCCCAGAATATCACAATCTAACTCTGAAAATTGTTGTCATTTATACCTTACCAAAACCCCATCCTTGGACACATTGTATATTATAATTAAAAAATATTTTAAAAGTATAATCTACTTTATTCATTTGCAAAACTGTCCACGTGATTTTCTTAAATCGGGCATAATATAATCTAATTTATCGAACTACCATTACATAAGATAAGAGAAGAGAAACTATAGACAAAACTTGGAACTTGGTCATCAAATATTATTATTTTTAAGTCTACAACAACGCTCTTGATGAGCATTGGAGGGATATAAATGAACCATTTTATCATTCTTATTATCAAATTATTAAATATCATTTCAAATTATGTACACGGAAAACGAAAAGAATATACGAATCTTTCGTAACCTTTATACTCCGCGCTACACATAATAATAATATGATATTGAAATAACAAACACATCCTTAGATTGATATTGTTGTTCATAAATCGAACCATAGTTCACGTGGTTAGTATAGCCGCTTCAGAAAAAAACTATATTCAGGTGGAATAAGTTTACCACTTAATTTTTTTCATCTGATTAGTTCCGAAATCGGCGAATGGAGTTCTTCGTGGATTCTAAACAATTTTTTCAAATAAAATTGTTCGATATCTTGTCGAATCGACCAATTTTTTTACACTAAAATGAACATTTTTAAAAATTCTCGCTAAACCAAAAAACTAATGACATGTATCGAAATTGATTTTTTTGCTTATGGGACATGCACAAACTATACCCTGAGAAAGTTTCTCAAGAATATAAATAATAAAAAAAAACTCCATTTCGATACCTAAAAGCGCAAAGGTGCTATGTCCACATTTTTCGAAATTGAGACTATTGACACCACGGGATTCCTTATTACAAACCAAATGTAATTCATATTAGTTCCAAGTCCAATTCATAATTATAAAGCATGAAAAAGGTGGTAGACTGAAAATTCCATGTCCCTGCAATTTTGTTTGTCTGGTGCGTTTAGGTTCACATTTGCTTGTTGATTCTTATCTGATAAACAAGAGTTTTTGGAGTTTCGATGGTTTTTGAAATATTTTCTAGATCACTGAGTGCTTTCGTTGGTAATTAAAATCAGGTAGTTACTTCTATTTTTTTTTACATTCTTAAAATGTCTCTCTTTAACAATGGAGTATGATTTGGGCCCCAAAAACAAAAAAAACTACTTGTCTATCAGTTATGCAAGATACAAAACTTATTTTGCGAATTCCTACTAATAACAAAAATTGGACATAGCACCTTTGGGCTTCTAGAAATCGATATGCACCCAACTTCACGGCGGACACTTAATAATAGTAGAATACATTTTTATCTCTGTCTTGCGTATATGACTGTAATGAGAAAGAGATAGTGAGAGAGGATTGTTTTCGGTGATAAAGTGAAATTTGCGTTTTCTTTTTCATTTATCAATATAGTTTTGAGTATTTTGAAAAAAAAAAACACTAATAACTTTCAAATATTGGGTACAACACCTAAATAAAATCTCAAGTCATTTGAAAATGTATGCAAATTGTCCATTATTATACGTATTGTATACAGTATTTTATCTACAACCGTGTGGTAACCAAATATCCGAAAGAACTTTTCCAAATATTAGGAAATAAAAACTGGTCTCAGGCATACGTATGTTTTATCTATGTATGACGGGAGAGGTATTTTTGAATGAATCCGATATTTTTTTAGTCAATCTCTGCTATAAAATTTATCTTGAAAATGTTTAAAACGTTATAGAAAAAAAAATTTGGAATACTGAGTTGAAATTTCAGAATAAGTCTTTGATTAAGATTTAAAATCTTTTTTCAACCGCCACTTTGCTCCAGAATGAAAAATAAAGCTAGTTTACTTTTTGAAGTATTTCACATTTTCTTGTTTTTCGACCCCACAGTAATATTTTCAATTTGAAAGTCTGTCAATGGACTTCTCAAAACAAGCAGAACATTTTATGTAGAGTGAATTTTGGTCGAAAATTAAAATTTGGTCCATTATACCTATAGGGTACTCTATCCGTGGGCCGTGGATATACTGTAGATACATTGTGCAGCTAGTTTTTCTACAAGAATAAATGTATGCTCGATTTGCAATCGTTCCATGATTACAACACAAGGACTCCTTATGTAAATTATTCTACCCATAGATCAACTTTAACAGAAAAAAATCCATCCTATACGTACATCTCGAATAATAGTCCACCAAATGACATTGAATCTATACATTCTTCAGAATTATAAAAAGCTAACGATTTGTTACTCGATTGAAAAACATACTCTCTTCAGGATTCCATAAGGTTACCAATTTTTATATCTGAAATTCTGTAAAACACCATTTCTTTTATGTTTGTACGCTGCCTGTCTCTGTATATCTCTACATTATCCGAAATTATAATTTTTTTTATCATCATTGTTGCGACATTCGTTTTATCAAAAAACACTCACTCATCAAACAACAACATGAAACTATGAGAAGTATGGCTGTAGATACAGACAGTTTTTGGACAATTACTTTCACATCTCTCTATTTTCGGGAGTTGACACGCAAGTGATTTTCTTTTTCATGAACAAGTGCCTCCACCGTTTTTTTTTTGTCTACAGCTCGGATTCTTGATAGTTGTCGGGTTCTTGGTTTAAGATGGGTGTTTTGGTTTTGATTGTGTAAGTTGACTGTATGCTTGTTGGTTTGTTTGCTCAAAATAAATTGGACTTGTTGATGATTAATAGAATATATTTTTTGTCTATTTACAATAGAAGATAATAAACAGATCGTTGAAAAGTCTTGAGCTAACTTGATATCAATGTACCCTCAGCTAGCTGGCCTCGGTTAATCTTCCACTTCTGCCTTTGTTGAAGTTCGGATATGTAGTCTTGATGCCAACGTCTCCAAAAATGTTGGCAAAGATTCTGAACTAACTGGAACCTTGCCAATCGATTAATTTTAACGTCATCTGGTCCCTCATCTGAAGCAGCAGTCAATGGTCTTCCAATAAGGCAGTGAGCCGGCGTCAATGGAAGTAAGTCATTAGATTCAGATGAAAGAGGAGAGAGAGGGCGAGAGTTCAAGATAGCTTCAATTTGTGACAGAGTTGTGATAAACTTTTCAAATGTAAGATGAGCAAGGACTCGTTTTAAGTGATGTTTTACGCTTTTTACTCCGCTTTCCCATAAACCCCCATGTGGGGAGAATAGGGACAGATAGAGAGCCAGTCAATCCCTTCATCGGTGGCATTACATTTCAATGCGCTTTTATGTGACTCCATAAATGTCCCAAGTTCGCGATTTGCACCCACAAAGGTTGTTCCGTTATCACTAACGATTTTGGAAGGCTTTCCTCTTCTAGAAACGAATCGCCACAAGCCTAGCTAAAAGGAGTTTGTACTTAAACTTGATACCAGTTCTAGGTGTTGAGCCTTTGTATAGAAGCACACGAATAATGCTATGTAACATTTCTCCAGCTTGGAAGAACGTGAATTTCCCAGTCCCTGTTTCACCAAAAACACGGCCCCGCGTGATCAACTCTCGCGATATGAGAAGGCGATGAAGGAACAGTGCGATCGCGTGGTAGATTTTCCATGATGGGCTGTACAAAATCAGGCTTAAATCTGAAACAACGTTTTACCGTAAATCCAGCTAAATTACTTCCCGAAACTGACCAAAACACGTTTCTTATTGAAGACAATGGGCCTTGTGGTCCGACATGTAACAACTTGATATGTTCATGGGCAAAAAGCAATTTTGTGACATGATGTTTGGAATGCAATACTATGGGATGTTTTTTGTCTGGTAAAAATCTGAGAAGTCTTATCTTCCTCCAACACGGATAATCTCGTTCGAGTCTGGAAACGGTGTTAGGAGATATGGAACGTTCTTCGATTAAATCAGAAAATTCCTCAGGAAAAGATTGTCTTTGTGCGAATTTTATTGGCGGTTTCTTTGCATAATCCAACTCTAGGACGCTGAGCGAACCAGTTTCGTGGTCTAAAATTGGTTTTAAACAATTAAGGTAAGATACGACGCGAATTGAACGAAGATATCGCGAAAACCTCTCGAGCGAGAACGCACTAGTCTCGATTGCTGGTACAGCGGTGATTGAAAAGGGTTTCAGTTCTGAAACAGCTGAAAGTTCTTTTATGCCACCACATATCATTGTCTAGAATTTGCTGGAGATATAATCCACGTGATAAGTGGTCTGCTGGAATCTTGTCAGTCGGTACATGCCTTCAGTCTAGATTATTAGTCAAGTTTTGAATCATAGTCACTCTGGTTGCTACAAAAGTCTTTAGTGAATTTGGAGTGGTTTTGATCCAGGCCAAGACTATTGACCAATCCGACCAGTAAAAACACTTTTGAATTTGTAGGGTTAAAGACGTCTTAACCGTTTTTACTGGTCGTGTAAGTAATAATGTTGCGCATAATTCTAATCTTGGAATACCCAAAGTCTTGATGGAAGATACCTTGAATTTCGCACATGAAAGTCTAACGTGTACGTGATTATTTTGATCTATGCTACGTACATACAGACATGCACCGTATGCTCGCTCCGATGCATCAGTGAAGCCATGCAAAACGACTAGTTTGCCCCTTTCGCACACAACATGCCGCTGGATGATTAGTTGGTTAAGGCAAAGTAACTCATTCTTGAACTTGTTCCATTCACAGGCTAGATGTGCATGTATGTTTTCATCCCAGGTTACCTTTTCAGACCACAATGTCTGTATCAATATTTCCGCTATGACGGTGCAAGGACCCAAAACATGCCCAAAGGGTCAAATATGCGAGCAGTAAGTGATAAAACAGAGCGTTTAGTATCCATCGGGTAATTGTTTGTATCAATATGGAAGGCTAACTTGTCGTTGTAGCAAGACCAGGTTTAACCTAAAGTTTTTGTCGTTTCGTCTGGATTAAACGTTAAAATACCACATGTCTCCTCATCGGTCTCCAGGCCATCAAGCACCGTCGGTTCATTGGAATACCATTTGCGTAGCTCAAAACATCCACTCTTCAAATATTTCTTGACATAAATAGCTTGCATGCTCAATGGAATCGGTACTGAGAAGCAAATCATCCACATAAAAAGATCGCTCAATAATATCAGATACTTCTGGATTAGACTCGGAACACTCATTGGCCAACTGGAACAGGCAACGAATAGACAGATAACTTGCGGATGTTTGTCCGTAGGTAACTGTATTGAGAGTGTTAGTTTTGAGTGATTCTGTAGGGCTTTCTCTCCATACAATTTTTGAAGACTTCTTTGATCAGGATTTACCAATACTTGTCTGTACATCATCTTGCAGTCGGCTGATACAACATAGCGTCTTTCTTGAAACCTCAACAATATTGAGAAGAGGTCGTCTTGTAAAACTGGCCCAACACATTGGATATTGTAAAGAGATATTCCGTTACTTGATTGAGAACTAGCATTGAACACGACGCGAAGTTTAGTCGTTAAACTATCACTTCCTAATACTTCATGGTGAGGCATATAATATTCAAAGTCATTGGGGCTGGAATTGAAATCAACAACGGTCATATGATTATATGATTGATATTCTCGCATAAACTTAATGTATTGTTCTTTTAGTGGTTCGTGCTTCATGAATCTTTTCTCAAGATTATGAAACATTTTTTTCAGCTTGAGACCGAGACTCACCCAAGCACTCAGCAGGCTGTTTCAATGTCATTCTCACTATGAATCGACCCTCATGATTCCTAGATGTTTCCAAGAAAATTTGTTCGCACCTCACCTCCTCGCTTGATAATTGTCTCTCTTGAGGTAACTCTTCAACTTCCCAAAAACGTGCTATCATGTCTCGCAAATCTTGATTAGTGCCTAGGTTGCAAGACCCCTTTCCATTCTGTTCCTTTGTTCCGATTCCTCCTACTGGACCAGCTACGACCCATCCAAGTTCAGTTTCTTGCAGCGTAGGATTGTACTTGCCACCTGATATTCTACCTTCTTCCAACAAACTCCAGAAGAGATCGCAACCAATCGACTGCACCTGGTTTGTTGAACTCTTCGTCAGCAAGATGTAAAGTTGGTGGAATTTCAAACAAACTTAGATCAATCTCAAAACCTGGCGTCACATTTGTAATTTCAGGAAGAATATAGCACGTGGGTTTTGTATTGAACTGAGTATATAAAGACATTAGACTGACTTGGCATTTACTGCGTACTTTGGTAACTGGATTTGATATGCCAAACACAGTAAGATTGGCATCGAATTCATCTAAGCCCAATCTTGCGCACAAGTTTGTTGTGATAAAGGACGATAGAGAACCGGAATCTCGTAAGGCACGTGCGATGTGAGGCATACCAACGTACGTTTTACCGTAAATCCAGCTAAATTACTTCCCGAAACTGACCAAAACACGTTTCTTATTGAAGACAATGGGCCTTGTGGTCCGACATGTAACAACTTGATATGTTCATGGGCAAAAAGCAATTTTGTGACATGATGTTTGGAATGCAATACTATGGGATGTTTTTTGTCTGGTAAAAATCTGAGAAGTCTTATCTTCCTCCAACACGGATAATCTCGTTCGAGTCTGGAAACGGTGTTAGGAGATATGGAACGTTCTTCGATTAAATCAGAAAATTCCTCAGGAAAAGATTGTCTTTGTGCGAATTTTATTGGCTGTTTCTTTGCATAATCCAACTCTAGGACGCTGAGCGAACCAGTTTCGTGGTCTAAAATTGGTTTTAAACAATTAAGGTAAGATACGACGCGAATTGAACGAAGATATCGCGAAAACCTCTCGAGCGAGAACGCACTAGTCTCGATTGCTGGTACAGCGGTGATTGAAAAGGGTTTCAGTTCTGAAACAGCTGAAAGTTCTTTTATGCCACCACATATCATTGTCTAGAATTTGCTGGAGATATAATCCACGTGATAAGTGGTCTGCTGGAATCTTGTCAGTCGGTACATGCCTTCAGTCTAGATTATTAGTCAAGTTTTGAATCATAGTCACTCTGGTTGCTACAAAAGTCTTTAGTGAATTTGGAGTGGTTTTGATCCAGGCCAAGACTATTGACCAATCCGATCAGTAAAAACACTTTTGAATTTGTAGGGTTAAAGACGTCTTAACCGTTTTTACTGGTCGTGTAAGTAATAATGTTGCGCATAATTCTAATCTTGGAATACCCAAAGTCTTGATGGAAGATACCTTGAATTTCGCACATGAAAGTCTAACGTGTACGTGATTATTTTGATCTATGCTACGTACATACAGACATGCACCGTATGCTCGCTCCGATGCATCAGTGAAGCCATGCAAAACGACTAGTTTGCCCCTTTCGCACACAACATGCCGCTGGATGATTAGTTGGTTAAGGCAAAGTAACTCATTCTTGAACTTGTTCCATTCACAGGCTAGATGTGCATGTATGTTTTCATCCCAGGTTACCTTTTCAGACCACAATGTCTGTATCAATATTTCCGCTATGACGGTGCAAGGACCCAAAACATGCCCAAAGGGTCAAATATGCGAGCAGTAAGTGATAAAACAGAGCGTTTAGTATCCATCGGGTAATTGTTTGTATCAATATGGAAGGCTAACTTGTCGTTGTAGCAAGACCAGGTTTAACCTAAAGTTTTTGTCGTTTCGTCTGGATTAAACGTTAAAATACCACATGTCTCCTCATCGGTCTCCAGGCCATCAAGCACCGTCGGTTCATTGGAATACCATTTGCGTAGCTCAAAACATCCACTCTTCAAATATTTCTTGACATAAATAGCTTGCATGCTCAATGGAATCGGTACTGAGAAGCAAATCATCCACATAAAAAGATCGCTCAATAATATCAGATACTTCTGGATTAGACTCGGAACACTCATTGGCCAACTGGAACAGGCAACGAATAGACAGATAACTTGCGGATGTTTGTCCGTAGGTAACTGTATTGAGAGTGTTAGTTTTGAGTGATTCTGTAGGGCTTTCTCTCCATACAATTTTTGAAGACTTCTTTGATCAGGATTTACCAATACTTGTCTGTACATCATCTTGCAGTCGGCTGATACAACATAGCGTCTTTCTTGAAACCTCAACAATATTGAGAAGAGGTCGTCTTGTAAAACTGGCCCAACACATTGGATATTGTAAAGAGATATTCCGTTACTTGATTGAGAACTAGCATTGAACACGACGCGAAGTTTAGTCGTTAAACTATCACTTCCTAATACTTCATGGTGAGGCATATAATATTCAAAGTCATTGGGGCTGGAATTGAAATCAACAACGGTCATATGATTATATGATTGATATTCTCGCATAAACTTAATGTATTGTTCTTTTAGTGGTTCGTGCTTCATGAATCTTTTCTCAAGATTATGAAACATTTTTTTCAGCTTGAGACCGAGACTCACCCAAGCACTCAGCAGGCTGTTTCAATGTCATTCTCACTATGAATCGACCCTCATGATTCCTAGATGTTTCCAAGAAAATTTGTTCGCACCTCACCTCCTCGCTTGATAATTGTCTCTCTTGAGGTAACTCTTCAACTTCCCAAAAACGTGCTATCATGTCTCGCAAATCTTGATTAGTGCCTAGGTTGCAAGACCCCTTTCCATTCTGTTCCTTTGTTCCGATTCCTCCTACTGGACCAGCTACGACCCATCCAAGTTCAGTTTCTTGCAGCGTAGGATTGTACTTGCCACCTGATATTCTACCTTCTTCCAACAAACTCCAGAAGAGATCGCAACCAATCGACTGCACCTGGTTTGTTGAACTCTTCGTCAGCAAGATGTAAAGTTGGTGGAATTTCAAACAAACTTAGATCAATCTCAAAACCTGGCGTCACATTTGTAATTTCAGGAAGAATATAGCACGTGGGTTTTGTATTGAACTGAGTATATAAAGACATTAGACTGACTTGGCATTTACTGCGTACTTTGGTAACTGGATTTGATATGCCAAACACAGTAAGATTGGCATCGAATTCATCTAAGCCCAATCTTGCGCACAAGTTTGTTGTGATAAAGGACGATAGAGAACCGGAATCTCGTAAGGCACGTGCGATGTGAGGCATACCAAATTTATCTAGAACCTTTACCCGAGCTGTCGATAAATGCATAAAACGATTTCTTGATTTGGAAATGGTACTACTTAAAACACGCTTGTCTCGCGATACCTCCTCGATGCTATTTTCAGACTTTTGAGCCATCGTTGAAGGGTTGATTTTCTTGACGCAATAAAGTATTATGCCATGAATGGCATTTTCTACAAGGACTCATCTTGCATTTCTTGGGCGGATGCTGACACAAACAGTTTGTACATAGTTTAGCTCTATTGATAAAGTCAATTCTTCTTTTGACTGAAATATTGAGAAAATCTTCGCACACATAAATCGAATGATCTTTTTTGCAATATTAACATGACAAATTAGATGAAACTAGCGAACTAGAGGCGAAACGATGCTTGTTGTCTCGCTTGCCCTGTCGATCATCTTGTCCTGATTTTGCATTTGTCTTGTACTCTAGAGTTTCTAAGAAATCAGCCCGATTTGTAAAAAACGTTTTTAGATACTCCAATTTAGGCGTGTTCAATGATATCGAATATTTTTCCCATTCGCTTGCCGTATTTTGATCAAGTTTTGAAATGATCATAAATATTAGCAAAGGATCCCAATCCTTAATTACTTGATTCAATTGTTCTAGTGACCTGAGATGCTTTGCTACGTCATCTATGATTTTGCGAATTCTGAAAGATGACTCTTTATGCATATTTTCTAGCTTGCTTTGATATGGTTGTGGATTAATCATTTCGAATTATTAAACCGACTATTCAAGGTTTGCCATGCAACGGTATATCAACTTGACGTGAATTCAATTTTTTCCTGAATCTGCGCTGCACTGCCCTCCAAAGAAGCACGCAAATGATGATAATTTTGAATCGCGGATAAGCACTTGTTTTCGTGAACCAGAGACTGGAATGTTTCCTTGTATTCTAGCCATTTTTGGAAAAAACATGGAACCTTGGGAGTGGAATGACTGGCAATTCAACCCCACCCAAATCGAGATTTGAATTGACAGATGCCGCATCACTAGACTTTTCAATTGAATGTACTGATTCATCGTCGTCGGTTTTGAATGAAAATTCATTTATTATCAAGTATTTTTTGCAACAGATACGATTGCAAAATAAAAATGAAGTAGATGAAGTGCCACTTCACCAAAAATAAATAGTAAAACATACCTACGTATAATCCACATTTTTCAATTCAAAGACTCCATTTTCAAACAAAAACATACGACATTTATTATCTAACAACCGCTGGTGCTCGCGGTCTCCGTCCGTTAACTACAAATATTGCTTCAAATAACCAGAAATAATCCACTGGCGCGACAACCTTTTTCCATATACTATGCTTTCTGCCCATTTTATAAGACCATACACAATAGTGGGAGACGTGGAAAATTATGAATCAGCTAATGCTTTATTATATCGGTTGTCATGGCGACGGCTGATGTAGTGAACAAGTTGCGCTGAGAGGCCGGGCTGGCGCAACGTGTAAAGCGTTGAGTCAGTAAGTGAGAACCGGCCCGGTGCTGGGTTTGATCCCCATCAATTGCAATAGACCGTAAAAAGTCGAATGACTGGTATTTTAGCGGAACCCACGAGGCAGAGTGCAAAAGGTATAGTTGTTCTCTCTATTCACGGCGGTAACCAGGCCGGAGAAAATCGGATATTCTCGTAGGGAACGAAGAACCATGATACACACTCGCCAGTCGGTAGATTCCACCGCGAGCGCGGCTGTTTCTCCAGTACACACTGGTAGATCAGTCTGTGCTCCGATGGGGTCGAGGACCGTGGTTCGGAGTCCACGTTAAAATACGTTAAAATGTAGGTCCCACTGCAAGGAATCTAAAAGCCGGTCCCTCCTTCCTAACCCTACGATCCCGTCTGCCGTCTATGACGTGCCCTTACATATCTATATATACTGAGCAGGCAAATTGCCTAGCAGCAGTGGCAACCGTCCCTACAACCAACCAACAAGTTGCACTTAGTCAATTCAGAATATTGCGACACGTGCGTTTTGTGGGGACTGGTAAACCGTGTTATCTATGTTCGGTCCTCGTTCGGTCGGATGTCGAATCTTGTTAGTCTTATATTAGACGGTTTGTTGCTGCGTTGCCAATGATGCAGATTTTGCGGTGTTCATACGGATTTGTATAGCTTTTGATATGGAATTTTGCACATTGTCTAATAATTGAATCTGGGTCATTAGGTGCTCATACTCATGAAGAATATGATAATTTTTTTCATGATCTAGTTTTATAGAGGCATTGTTTCAGAACTCGAGCCTTTTTGCCAGCTGGCCTGACAATAGTGTGAAAAAATGTCAGAAATGTTATGATATTCAAATTCTAAATAGATATTTAATGAAAGTTGGAACTAGTCAAGGGTCGGGCAATAAATTAAAACCTTTTTTTTCATTAATAACTATTATTATTATTGGAATTTACATACGCTTTTTTGCCTGATGCAATATGTTAGGAGATAAAGACGCAACATAATGACGTCATATGCCATAAATCATGGCCCGCTGCAAAGTTGCCAGCGCAAGCTGTAGTGTGTTTGATGTTTGATTTATGTAAGAATAATAGGTCTGTTCGTAGAACAATCACAAATCGATCAGCGCTTGATCGATTGATCGAAATAATCAGAAATAGTTTGCAAACTGCAAATGCTACATGCTGATTGGCTCTGACTGATTTTTCTAAGAACAGACCTAATACCTGGTTCATGTACATCCAATTCTATTTTTAATAAGCTGTCAAATATCCGCTTGGGAAACGGGAATCACATGGTACCATCCACATTGATTTTCGCGTAAGCGTGATTTTGAATACAAATTCAATGGGGATGGTAACATATGATTCCCGTTTACCAAGCGGAAATTTGAAAGTTCCAATATCCAATTCGAAAACAAATTGAAAGGAAACCTCACATTACATTAAATTTCATGTCGAAGTAGAAGTGACAGATTTCCACCTTCTAAACAGGAATCATATGGTACCAGCTACATTTAATTTGTCTTAAAAGTCTCGCTTACACCAAAATCAATGTGGATGGCGAAAGAATTGATTTTGTGTATAAAACATAGCTGGGTTAAGAAATTGACGTTTTTCATTTACACCATCTTAATTTATCTTGATAAAATATCAGCAACGTAGCTAAAATGGCGAATGCGCATTTTTTTTGTCCTCTGCACTTCACCTGATTCACAACCCGCGAGCCGCCACTGGAAGATAATAAACATATCGTTGAAAAGTCTTGAGCTAACTTGATATCGTTGTTAGGTTAAACAACTTTTTTTCTCAATTGTCTTTTTTTTTACGGGAACGGCACACTTCTCATCTAGTAACACCCCGTTCCGCCATTAACAAAAAAAGAATGTCCATAATTAATTAATGTGAATAAGTAACTGGAAAAACTCATCCATGCTCTAAGAGACCTGATTATAATAATGAGGGAAAGAAACTCAATGTCTTGGTCTCAGTCGATAAAACTATATTGAGTGATCCGGGTTTCGCCTGTAAGGGCATCATCGAACCTATCAAAATTAGGTTTGTTAAGAATTTGAACTGGCCATAATTCTTTCCTAAGTGATACATTGTGAGTCCATGATTCAGCACGATCATCCCTCATCTGGCCGATACCAGGGTCAAAACCGTGTAAACTTGAAATTTTAATTTTAATGAAACAGGAAAAAGTTATATCTTTCAAACGGTCTACATTTAATTTTCAAATCCATAGGTACGTCTGCTGCGCGCCACCCTGTATATTTGAAATCAGGAAAGTCCCATCGACTAAAACGCTGACCCATCAGAATCTGACAAATAGAAGTTTTATTTGATTAATTTTTGTTGTGCAAAATAAGAAGTTTCAGGTAGAAAAGTCCAATAATGTCAATATAAATTGTATTGTAAGATCAACACATCATAAATATTCATAAAGTAGTTTATCTTGTGTGACACCTACACATGAAGGCAGAATTTTATAGAATATTTCATAGATAAATACATATCTAACAAACGATTCAAATTTAAATTCAATTTTTGTTTCTCAAGTATTAGTGAAGATGTGTTAATCCAATGAGCTATCTGATTTAGTTCGGTGCAGATTTCCTGTTTGGGACCAAGACAACTAACTCTTCACTTGCTTGATTGGATTTCCTGATTCCCATGACATAATATGTAATTATTTTACGTTCAAGGTTGAAAAATCAAGCTCATTGCTCGTCACGAAACGCAAACGAGTTTCTTTATTTAATTTGCACAGTTAATCTTCGTACTTTCTGTGTTCTGTGATAGATAGATGTGTAGTGAAGATTTCTGGTATGGTAGGCTACTTTGTAGCTGGAAAACGTTTACTTGTTTACGATGAATCCAATAGTCTCGATATTATTTGAATATACAATATACATTGTATATTGAAGAAACGTAAAGTGTATTTTTAAATATTTGAAGATTCATGAAAGTTATATGAGTTCCACGGTGTAATTTCCAAATATTTTGAAAACTTGAATGCAAAAACAGGATATCATTTTGCGCGAACTTCCAATTATTTTGAAGCTTTGCTGAGCTGTGATAACTCTAGTCACAGAATTCACAGTATATTATTTTATTTTTTTGTTTTTATGTGAATGGAAAAGATTCCATAATCATTTTACTCTCAAATGTTATCGTGAACCATAAAAATGCTTGAAAAATCAATGCATCCAAAATCAAACTCATTTCTCTCAATTTTATTTTTTGTACCGCCTAGACCTTTTTGCGTAAATGAACAATGAACCACTGTAATCCACTCCAACTGCGGCAAAAGGCAACGATCATTATTGAACCTGGGGCATTTGGCTGAATATTATTAGCTCTGTCCCAACCAGTGTCAGAAACAGTTTCGTATGATCAGAATTTTGGGTAGTAAGGTTCTTCTCGTTTCTGACTGCGTAAGAAACTGTCTCTGACGCTAGTTGGAACAGACCTATAAATAGAATGAGGATAGTTGAGTACACGTGAGGTAGTATTAAAAGAAGGTACCCCTGGTTGACAAATACAAGAAATACTACTTCTTTTAAACCTATAAATGATATCTGGAGTTCCTAAATTTCGGACTTGCCCCCAGTTTATGGATAACCAGGGTGCTGATTCTGGGTAGCGTAGGATGTGATCAATCAAACGATAGAATTGACATGTCAGCGGTGATCTCTGACATCCTACCCTATCGAATTATGTACCGTATTCCGGGTATCGTGTCAAGAAAAAGATGATCATTGTTGCCAAAACACCATGCTGTATTTGAACTGAGGATCAGTTCAAATCGTATGGTTTTCGGTGTCTGACATTGATGTTCATGGTTTATTATGCAAATTTTATCGATTGATATTATGATGGTTCATGTTTATGTCCATATTTTTTGCTGTTTGGAGCTTTTTTGGTATTCATTTGCTTATGCCTCTGAAAGATTATCATTTTATCACTATTATTCAAAATAGACTTGCTTCTTATTATTAGTTCAGTCTAGATGAGTGTAATGATAATAATTGAAATTCTAATTTTTCAATATCAAGATATGTTTTTTGCTTTATTGTCAATATTTGTCATGGCTACGCTCGAATAATTAATAATAATTATTCAAAGATGTGAGGAGGTTCTTGGATATGGGGACAAATTAAAAAACAAAGGACTCACTGTCTTCGCGACGTTTCTTCTATTTCATAGACTTCATCATGGTGAAAATTGATATAGTAATATCATAAACATTTTTGTACAAAGAGAAAACAAATTCAACGATGTATACAGGGTTATTGATCATAAATGCTCCCCACCTATCTAACTTCTTAATTTGACGTTTTAGAAAAAATTGTCTCAAAAAAAAGTTTCATGGTTGAAAATGGAATTTTTAAAAAACCTGTTTTCACATATTAGAGGCTGTTCCAAAAGGTCTGGGCCAGGTCTAACTCTCTTATTCCAAATCAATACCCTATTTTTTCAATTGATATTTGGATTTTCCTTCAAATTCTAAATATTTTCCATGTAGCATATCCTTTAACTATAAGTTTGATGTATAAAAATATATTTGATATTTTATAAATTGAATAATTCTAATTCATTGTTATAAAAAAGCGAAATATACCTTTGGTTTCGAAGTATTGACGTGAATGTAGGATATACCAAAACTTTTCTAATGTGAAATTGATACCCGAAACATAAACTAAAAATAAAATAACGTCTTCTATAAAAAAAAATCTATCGAATCAAATGCAGAATTATTTATTTCCTGATTCTTCTACACTTCAAATATATTTAATGAAGTGACATTTTCGTCAATACGAGCGTCAATAATCCGAAATCATAGATATATTTAACATTTTATAGCAATAAATTAGTATTACTCGATTTAAAAATATCCAATATCTTTTTAAACATAAAACTTAGGTATAGGATATGCTACATAGAAAATGTTTAGAAGAATCCAAATATCAGATAAAAAAATTGGGTATCAATTTGAAATAAGAAAGTTGGACCTCGCCCAGACTTTTTGGAACACCCTGTGTATGTGAAAACCGGTTCGTTTGAATATTCATTTTCAACCATGAAACTTTTATTTGGGACACCTTTATCTAAACCGTCAAATTAAAAAGTTAGAGGAGGGGGCATTAATAATCAATAACACTGTACGATGTACTTCTGATCATGTAACATATCCTTCATCTTGTTCTCATATGCCGTCCTGTTGAGAACAATAGTCTGCACGAGTCACTATGATATACGGATGTTGTCGAAGGAAACATTGTGTGCCGTTTGGAAATCTCTCGATATAACTGTAGAGTCCATTGTCCCCTAGAGATCAATATCAACTGCAAGTCATTTTGTGATATTGTGGATTTTATCTTTGGGGCGAGTTATTGTGCTTATGATAACCAGTATACAGGGTGTCCCAGCAAGGGTGGCCTCCGGCCCTATCTCGGAAACTACTGGACCTAAAAGTTCAGGAAAAAAAATATGATCACTAAAGTGGCCACGAGAAAATGCTGGAAAATATTTTTAACTTCAAAATTTTGCCGCTAGGGGCGCAATCAAAGCTTAAAAACGACTTGTCCGATTTTGTTGCGTATAGGCTTGTTTGGAAGATAAATGTGAGTACTTTCGTATATCGTATCCAGTGATGCGTGATTGTCTCCAGAAAAGTTGCTAGAAGGGGTAACTTGAATTAAAAACAGTGTTTTTCATTTTACCGCAAAAATTTAAATGGTATTGTATAATTCTGATAATAATAACTAGTCCAAATTATGTAAAATTTGATGTTTTGAGGTTTTTAAGGTTTTTTTTTTTTTTTTTTTTTTTTTTTTTAAGGTTTTTTCTTGTAAATTTAATCTTCATTTCGATTCTGTCATCAGAATTATACCGTACCATTTAAATTTTTGCGGTGAAATGAAAAAAACAGTTTTTAATTCAAATTACGCCTTCTAGCAACTTTTCTGGTGACAATCACGCATCACTGGATACGATATACGAAAGTACTCACATTTATCTTCCAAACAAGCCTATACGCAACAAATTCGGACAAGTCGTTTATAAGTTACAGCCACTTGAACAATTACACTTTCACTACCTTCCCCTACTCACACGAAGATCGGTACGCCAATGAGCCCTGTACCAAAAAGACGTGAAATTGTCTAGGTTTTCTAACCATGTTGATAAAGATATACCTCAATCTGAGAATTTCAGGAGAAATTTCGAATTTTAATATTTAAGCTTTGATTGCGCCCCCTAGCGGCAAAATTTCGAAGTTAAAAATATTTTCCAGCATTTTCTCGTGGCCACTTTAGTGATAATTTTTTTTTTCCTGAACTTTTAGGTCCAGTAGTTTCTGAGATATGGCCGGTGGCCACCCTTGCTGGGACACCCTGTATACTGCAAACCAAGCGAGCACCTATGGAATGTCCTTCGTCTCACATTTTTGTAAAAATGGTCGTGACGGAGCTACTTGAGCATGTTCTTGGTGTGGTTCCCTTTGATGATCCTTTGATCAAATTGTATGTGGATGACACAATACTGGTGGTACCTGTAGCACTTATAGGAACATCTTCGATCATTTCAATCGGTTCCATGAAGACATACAGTTCACTATAAAAATGGAAATTGTCAATTTTTTTTATTTTTCCAATTTTTTGTCTCTTTTGGGTTGTGCGTACTGCGTTGTATGTTTTGGGTTCACCAACTGTTCTATTAAATTGTACATCGTTGAATTTGCGTCTTTTTTGTGTATAAAAATGTTTTTCATATCACTAGCTATTCCTTTTTTAATTTTCAGCCCGATGAAGTCCATTAATAAATAGACGAAACGTCGCGAAGACAGTAAGACCTTTGTCTTTTATTTTGTTCTCATATCCAAGAACTTCCTCACATCTTTGAATGATTCAGGAAGAAGACTTACTCTACATTAATAATTATTGTTTGTTTTTAAAAGAACTAGATGTTCACAAAAGAAAAATGTTTTATAAGCTTCCGAAGTATCATCATAGTGGATATAAACAATCATGAATTATAAAAATAATAATAATCGTCGATAAAATAATATTCGCCTGTAGGTATATCTTGATGTTGAGAAATTATAAATTTGATCAGATTTAGTAAATTTAGTGTTTTGTAGTATATGGGTGCGGCTCAAAAAGGTCTTCCCCTCTTCCAACTTTTGAACCATTTGATATATGAGAATGAAATTTGGACACAGCAAATGTGAAGACGTCCTGCATTTTTTTACATAGTGACAGCTGAAAATGTCAAAATAACAGCTGGGCGTCATTTTGATCGAAAAAATCAAATGAAAAAGGGTTTTTTTTTAGCCTGATTACAACTGCCGAGTTTCAAGCCTCTGCCATCATTCCTATTGATATGAAAACTTGTCAACAGAAAAAAACATTATTTTTTACTTAATTAATACTCAATTGCAGGAGTTGACTTAATCTTTTTGACGAGGATTTTTTTCATCCCATTATTTTTTTTTTGTGAAATCATCCTCGTCAGAAATATTGAGCATAAGCTCATTCTGAAGATCTTCTGTACCTCAGCATATTCTCTTAGCTTGAAGAAGTCAACTATTGCGGGTAAGTTTTAATTAAGTATCACTCGACCCCCCTTTCCATTTGATTTTTTCATTCAAAATGGCGTCCCCGTCCAGCTGTCATTTTGACATTTTCAGCTGTCACTACTATGTAAAGTAGTCTGCAGAACGTCCTCACATATGATGTGCACAGGGTGTCCCATATAAGATCCTCTACTAACTTATCTGGGAAGATAATCGATTTACGAAAAAGAGTTAAATATGAAGTCCTATTATTTTTGAAGGAACTTCATTATTATACAGAGTTTTTCACTTAAAACTCCGCACGTCAATAACTCGGAAACGAATAGGAATATTTGATTTCTGTAAAAAGTAGTCAATGTATGGGGTCGAGTAGTTATTTTTCACAGTTAAAAAAATTCGACGCCTACCAAGAGTAAAGCGTCGCGACGCATCGAAAATATTAATCGATTGCAAGGACTTTGAAATTACGCGCATGCAAAAGTACAAGTTATTTATAAACTTTCTTGTTATTAAGTCGAACTCATTTCTTCTACTCAGTTTTGAGATATACAGTGTGTCCAAGATAAGGATGTCTATCATGGGGATCTTGAAAACCGTGAGAGATACAAGGTCGGTTAAATGAAGACAAAGTTGTGTATTCTGATGCTTAACAAAATGCCGTTTTAAAAGCCGAGAAATTCCGACTACGTCCGAAATTATCCTAAAAAAAACAACATTTTTCAAAATTGTTCTCATTTTTTTCTGACCACATTTGAAGAGATATTTTAAAATGGATGGAACTTCTTCACTGCCACTATTTGTCCTTTACAAGATAGCGTTATGAAATTGAAGAACCGACGTTTCGTCTATGAGCAGCCATCATCAACTTTGTTTTTTTAATTACGGTCCTGGATTTTTTATTACGGATTTTAAGAGCCTCTTATGTTCCTAAACCAACAAGGTATCGCCTTGATTAAAAAAGAAGTGGTTGTTTTTAATCCTATCAAAAATGTATTTTTTGTCTCTCTTTAACACATGAGTTCTTATGGAAAAATCCATCAAAATATTTTTTTTGAATAATTGCGATACATTGTTGGTTTAGGAACATAAGAAGCCCTCAAAATCCGTCATAGAAAATCCAGGACCGTATTTAAAAAAACAAAGTTGATGATGGCTGCTCATAGACGAAATGTCGGTTCTTCAATTTAATGACGCTATCTTGTAAAGGGCAAAAAGTGGCAATGAAGAAGTTCCATTCATTTCAAAATATCTCTACAAATGTGGTCAGAAAAAAATGAAAACAATTTTGAAAAATGTCGGTTTTTTTCGGATAATCTTGGACTTAGTCGGAATCTCTTGGCTTTCAAAACGGCATTTTGTTAAGCATCAAAATACGCAACTTTGCCTTCATTTAACCGACCTTGTATCTCTCACGGTTTCCAAGATCCCCGTGATAGACATCCTTATCTTGGACACACTGTATATCTCAAAACTTAGTAGAATGAATGAGTTCGACTTTATAACAAGAAAGTTTATAAGTAACTTGTACTTTTGCTTGCGCGTAATTTCAAAGTCCCTGCAATCGATTAATATTTTCGATGCGTCGCGACGCTTTTCTCTTGGTAGGCGTCGAATTTTTTTAACTGTGAAAATAACTACTCAACCCCATATATTGACTTCTTGTTACAGAAATCAAATATTCCTATTCGTTTTCGAGATATTGACGCGCGGAGTCTTGAGTGAAAAGCCCTGTATATATATTTGACATTATACAAGGTTCTCAGTTTTCCCTGAGCTGGACCCAACTTTTCAAAATTGAATAGAACACCCTGTATATTAATTCATAAATGAATTTAACTTAAAAAATAATTCTAACTTTCTATAGGATGATTAGGCACTCAGCGTCCTTTGTAGATTAATAAAAAAGCGGTGGTTATTGGAAATGAGGTAAAGGAATGATAATAATTTTATTGATTGTAATTATTGTTTTAATGATTAATATGAGCTCCATGTTTGGTTTTCGTGTTCCGTTGCCGCCTTTTATAGTGTATTTTACCGGTTTCATCTTAAATTATGTGTAATCAGTGTTAGTGCCCGTAATGCTATGTTCCATTTTTGATGTACCGTCACTACTGTCCTCATTCCCAATAACCACCACTTTTTTATTTCTTTAGGATGTCTTATACGTATCTACAATAGTTTAGGCTATAATGTCGATTTTATTTTTTTTTGCAAAAAACGCATTCATTTCAAGTGATAAAAAAAAGTTGGTGCATAGTATTTTGTGACTGCCAACTTTTCCCACACAAGAAATTATGATGTATCAATCCAGTTGGTTAGAATGGCTGCCAATTATACAGGGTGATGTCAGAAGTTGAACCTGATGAGGATAAATAAAATCATCAATAAGTCGAAAATGTTGAATAGAACACCCTGTATATCATCACGGATTTTGATTATTTACCAAAAATAAAGGTTGATTTGTATGGAATAATCTATATACCTATCTCCGGCCGTTGAGAAAATATTCATTATTTAATCCTTTTTACGCAAAAAAAAACTTTTGTGCAAATTCAATGAGGAAAAATATCATGAATATTTGAAAAAAAAACTTCGAGACATCAATATTCCTGGATAGACTGAGGGAAAAACCTCAAATTCTCAACAGAAGTCACCCAGTCAGAGATGCCCTAAAAGAAGACTGGAAATCATCTATACAACTTGTATCACCCAGAATGGAGGGCCTGTAGGACATTTACTTCAATTCTCTGTTGATGATTCCGTTAAATCATCGTTATATACAGGGTGTTAATTAAGTATCTGGCCAAACTTCAGAGGGTGATTCTTTGAGTGATTTTAAGGTAAAAAGTTCATATAAACAGGTGTCCATTTCCGCACATTTTTTTTGTTATTTTTATTCGTCAAACTGCCCCTTACGACGCCACTGGAAGTCATAATCAACAATCAATTGGTTCTAACTTAGCGTCTTATCATAGTCCATAATACTGCCAAATTTCAACAAAATCGGTCAACAGGTGTTTGAGATATTAATAAATAAATGTAAAAAAATATATTTTTTTGACACCCTGTATCTTGAAAACTATGCATTTCCGGACACCTGTTTACATGAATTTTTTACCTTAAAATCACTCAAAGAATCACCCCCTGAAGTTTGGCCAGATACTTAATTAACACCCTGTATGTATGTATTTGTTCAGTTTGTGTTTGGATCGCCCCACGTAGACTAAGAGGAGGGAGCAATAAATGTAGACTTGCTCAGTGGTAGTGTATATTAAGTCGTTACTGTCCTTCAAATAATATTTTTGACATTGAACAGTCTACAACAATTTCTTTCAACTAAACCTTACGGAAAACCCTGTAACATGTCTTTTATCCGACCTCAAAACTGAACAAAATAGATATTCTACACACTAAAATGAAAGACACATTGAATCATTGAAATTGAAGTACCGTACAAAAATGTTTCATTGTACCATCTCAAGATAACATTGAATTTTAACACAGTTTAATTCTAGTTAAAATGTCCATGGATTATCTGGGCTTTGAGGCGTCACCAACGAGCCAAGTCATTGTTTATGATATTGAGTGGATGCTGCTCATTTGCTCATTTTCCGCTTCTGCATCAGTAGCATATCCCCCATAATCTATATCTTCAACATCAATGTGCAAATATTGTGCAGAACTATCACTGACCTCATTTTATATCAGTAGGTACTACACAGGCATTCACAATTTTGTCTGCAAACTCTGGAGCGTAGTGCAAGCATATAAGATCTATGTATCAATATGCATCTCTCTATCAAACTTCTAATGGGCTTGAATTTATTCTGGAATCTGTGCTCTAGTCTTCCTGAGAATGGATTGTTATTCAAAGGTGTCATCAGCCATGGACACAAAGGGTAATCTGAGAAATCAATCAGTAATTTTCCGCTTTCAAAATACAGGGAGTTAAAAAAAATAACCAGTCAAAAATAATCTGTCAGTGCCTTTTTGTCACGTAAAAACAAAACTTTTGCCTGTTTTACTTTTGATGAAAATAGCACTATTCGGAAGAGGGGCAAAAATTATGTAAGTAGCTTTTTCCTGAAGATTTCTTATTAATGATTGAACCAAGGATAAGCCTGGCTATAGAATTTTGAACTTGGCTAGAATGACCTATAATTTTTGTCTCCGTTTAAAATGGTGCCAGCTCTTCGGCTCTTACCTTTTTTTCAATCGGAAAGTCTGTCAACCGTACTTCTACTTCAGATGAAATCAGACATCTGGGCTTCAAACAAAAAGGGTCTCAGTAATCCAGTCAACTCCAGTGACTCTGAGCGCTTTATTCAGGCGGAAGTTCCTCAAAACCTCTTTATCTGAGAAATTCTTTAATGCATTACTCTATCCAAAAAATCGGGGTCTGGGAACATACATGTCGTTTTTTTCATCTTTAGCCACCTCTTATCACATGAAAAATAACCCTAACTTCATCAAGATCGATTCCGAAAACATCACACACAACATAAAAATAACGAAAAATCAAAAATACCAAATTAAACAGGCGAGACACTGAGAAAAGTTCGGTTGGAATATCGCTGAACAGTTATTGATAACTGTAACGCAATCCTTTTAGAACCTTGGTCACCAGAAAGAATGACAGTGACAAAAAAAAGTCATCAGTTCTATTAAAAAGTCGAAGGTTCCTCCATTTTTATATCATTATTCTTAAATTATTCATTCTAAAATATTTTGTGTTGTGTGTAGTTGAATATTGGTTTCCACCATTGTTCTGCTATACATTTGGCGCCCAACGTGGGGCCTGGAATTTCGAGTGAAGTGAACCCCATAGACAGAATAACTGAAGACTTTTACGGACAGAATAACTGAAGACTTTTATAGTGTTATGTGAACTGTTTGGCTGCATTGTTACATGTAAGTGTTCATTCCAATCTATTGTTTCCACAATTTGCTGGATTTCTTGCAACACGACATATGTCAATGTGACATCAAAACCAAGCTTCAAGTTCACCACTGCAGAATTGCGTAGTCAACGTCAACAGTTTCCTGTACCGACATTACAGTCACCTGTGTGTCCAACGTTGACCAACAGATTTTTCTGTTGATGCCATATAATCTTCGATCGTCCCAAAGAAATTTAGATAAAATGGGTGACCCCGTTGTTTTGACGAATGAACAGTTACAAACGTTACTTTCTGGCATGAGGGATATGTTCCAGAATACACCTCAACCTAATTTGGCTCAAAGTACTGCTGCCAATTTTTCCAAATGCGGCTCAAGATTTTCTGGAAAGCCAGACGAAGATGCAGAAGCTTTCATAGATGCTATCACCATCTACAAAGACTGTTTAAACATCAGTGATGTGAATGCTGTTAAAGGTTTACCTATGCTATTGGATGGCCCAGCTGCAGTATGGTGGCAAGGTACCAAGACACAAAACATTTTATGGCCTGAAGTTTTGAATGCCCTTCGTCATGCTTTTGGTTTTAACAAACCAGCACATCAGATCTATAGAGAATTGTTTTCTCGAGAACAAGGCACTAACGAACCGACGGATCTTTTTGTAAATCAAGCCCGTGCATTGCTTTAAAAGTTATCTACAACTACGCCTTTGCCAGAGGAGCACAAGTTGGAAATGGTTTATGGACTGCTTCACCATGGAATCAGAGAAAAACTTCCTCGGCATAGTTTTGAAGACTTCACGGAAATGATCAATAAATGTAGAGCAATCAAAGCCAATCTTGCTGAATGCAACGTGAAGACGTCTTTCTCATCTGATGCTTTAAAACCCAAGGACCGATGCTCGTTTTGTAAAGCATATGGACATGTTCAAGCTATTTGTAAAAAATTCAAAGCCAAGTCCGTTGAGAAAACCCCATCCGCGTCTTCTGCTCAAACAGGACGATCTACTAATCAGTCATCCACAGTTGTAACGTGTTTCGGTTGTGGTAATCCTGGATATATTCGTTCCAATTGTCCTAGATGTAAATATACACTCCCAACCACCGTTTCAAGTGTTGAAATGCTTACTGCTAATCTCAGTGATTTGTCCAGTTCACTGACTCTTTTAGACTGTCAATCTTCAAGACCAATGATACCCCTTACCATTGAAGATAAATCAGGATATGCTTTTGTGGATTCCGGAGCAAGATGCAGTATTGCAGGTTCCAAGTTGTTAAAATACTTAGATGCCATTCACCATTCATTCAGTACTACGTCAATTAAACTAGTATTTGCTGATGGTATACCCCGAGAAGTTGAAGCAAAGATATTTGAGTGTTCCATTGAGGTTATGAACAGACAAAGGAAGCTGAATATGATTGCTATTCCAGCCTACAAAGATAGCAGAACCCCACTTGGTGTCGATTTTATATCACAATTTGACATTGTTCTGAATATACCTAAGAAGACATACTATTTCAATGACAACCCATCTGTGTTATTGCCACTCCAGGATGAAGTTATTGATCCCAATGCTGTTTTGTCCATTACACCTGATGAAAGAGATCGATGTCGAACGATGCAAGATACATTGCTGCCGGCTTTGCCAAATGATCAAGAACGGACATTACGAATGATACTGGATCAAAACAATGATTATTTCGAGAAAGATACTGAAGCTACTCCGTATGCGGAGCATACAATTACCCTTACTGATGGCGTTCCCATTGCGATGCCTCCATATCGATCATCTCCTGCAAAGAAGGAAATTTTGCGTCAAAAACTTGAAAAACTTCTTGCCACAGATATTATCGAAGAGTATGAGTCGCCGTACGCATTTCCAGTCGTTCTCGTGCCGAAGAAAGATGGAACTTCACGTCTTTGTGTCGATTATCGTCGACTGAATGCTGTCACGAAGAATGTTCAATACCCGTTGCCTCGGATAGATGACCTTATTCATTCGACTGGAAAAGCAAATTACATAATCACCTTGGATCTGAAAAGTGGTTATCATCCAGTACCTGTTAGAGAAGAAGATCGTGATAAGACAGCCTTTATCACTCCATTTGGACTTTATCGATACAAGACGATGCCTTTTGGTCTTTCCACTGCCCCAGCAACGTTCCAAAGGTTGATCAACCGTTTTAGCTCAGGTTTGCCTCACATCCAAATGTAAGGATATCTTGATCATCTGATCATTTTATCTACTACTTTTGAGCAACACATCAAAGACCTTACCGAGGTTTTCAACCGTCTACGTTTAAACAAGTTGAAGATAAACAAGAAGAAATGCACCTTCTACAGTTCAGAAGTGAAGTATCTTGGTCATATTATAGGACGAGATGGTATCAAAGCCGATCCCGACAAGGTTGCCGCTATTACCAATCTTGTTGAACCGAAGAATCCCAAACAAGTTGTCAGTTTTCTTCAAACATGTTCTTGGTTTCGCAGATTTATTCCAAATTTTGCCAACGTCTCCAGACCACTCAGCGATTTGACAAAGAAAAATGCTTCATGGTCGTGGGGTCCAACACATCAAAAGTCTTTCGAAAAACTCAAACTTCTTTTGACAACGTCGCCGATTCTCAGACAAGCTGATCCTTTCTTGCCGTATACAATCAAGACTGATGCCAGTGCTTATGCTATAGGTGCATGTTTGCTGCAGGGGTAGGGAATAGATGAAAGACCAGTGGAGTATGCCAGCCGTTTACTCACGTCTGCTGAGAAGAACTACAGTTGCACTGATCGAGAAGCCCTCGCACTTCTCTATGCAGTTAACAAGTTTCGTGGTTATATAGAAGGTTCGCCAGTTCACGTCAAAAGTGATCATCAACCACTTCAATGGCTTATGTCGTTAAGGTCACCGACTGGAAGATTGGCCCGGTTGGCACTTCAACTGCAAGCTTTTGATCTGAAAATCGACTACATTCCACGGCGAACAAATATCGACGCAGACACATTATTAAGACCACCCATCGACTCTGATAACAATGATCAATCCATAATAGCTGTAGATACAGTTACCATTTTGTTGCCTCACAAGTCACTTGCAGAAACCAGAGCTCAGCAGTTAGATGATCCATATATACGAAACATTATCGAATCCTTCGAAAATGCGGAATCTGATGTTGTAGACTTTGCTAGATGGACAAATCGAGGTTATGTTATGGTTCAAGGGGTTTTACATCGTTATGCTAGTGACTCCGATTCTGATGAAGCCCAATTAGTTGTTCCTCAAGACCGAGTAAGGGATATACTTCTGGAATAATTCCATGATTCTCCGTTGGCAGGACACTATGGTGTTGACAAAACTTTGAAGCGGATATCTCAGAGGCCAACGATGAGAAAAGATATTACAGAGCATATCCGAAAATGTATTGAATGTCAGAGATACAAGCCAACAAACCTCAAGCCTGCAGGTTTGATTCAAACTCCTGTCCTCGCACAGCGGTTTGAAACTTTAGCCATGGATCTATTTGGACCACTTCCAGAAGCAGAAACCGGTGAGAAGTGGATTTTGGCTATTGAGGATACTGCCACTAAATGGATTGAGTTATTTGCTTTGCAAAGTGTGACGGCTGAAGCGTGCGCGAAAGTCCTAATTGATGAGGTTATTCTTAGGTATGGAACCCCTAGAAAGGTAATCAGTGACAATGGTACTCAGTTTGTTTCTAAAGTCATGCAGCAAGTGGCTTATTGCTTAGGTTTTACTCAAAACCTAATACCATTGTATCATCCAGCATCCAACCCAGAAGAAAGAAGAAATAGAGATCTGGAAACCCAGTTGGCAATTTTTGTGGAGAAGGATCATACGCAATGGAAAGAAGCCTTGCCTTCTGTAAGGTTTGCAATGGACTCTGCAAACAACTTGTCTACTGGTTACAGCCCTGCTTATTTATGTTTTGCTCGTGAGTTAAGAACCCCTCATGATGTTGAACATGATCTTCGAGCTATCGTTGACAATGAGAACTTCATTCCCGAAATTACACCGAAATTGAAGATTGTTGCCAATATTCTTTCCGACGTTAGAGAGACGAATGAACGTAGGAAAGATGCATCGAAGGTACATGCCGACAAGCACCGACGCACAGAAGAATTTGAAGTTGGAGAAAAGGTCTTGGTTAATTCACGTCATGTGCTAAGTAAAGGATCACAGTTCTACACTTCTAAGTTCGCGCCTAGAAGAGATGGACCTTATATCATCTTGAAGGTAGTATCGCCAACCTCTTATCAGGTGGCGTCTACAAAGTCTCCTATAGTACCTGTCGGAACTTATCATTCATCAGCCCTTACGAAATACATAGGTGTTGAACACCCAGTTCCTGTAAGACCCATTTGCCATAGAGGTCGTCCACCTGGTAGAGGGGCTACAAGAGTTCGACGACCCAGAAGGTCTTCTGAGGAAGAGTGATTATGTTGAAACTTTGGCGGGACGCTGCAAGTTCCAAAGGGGGAGTATGTAACGCAATCCTTTTAGAACCTTGGTCACCAGAAAGAATGACAGTGACAAAAAAAAGTCATCAGTTCTATTAAAAAGTCGAAGGTTCCTCCATTTTTATATCATTATTCTTAAATTATTAAATTCATTCTAAAATATTTTGTGTTGTGTGTAGTTGAATATTGGTTTTCACCATTGTTCTGCTATAATAACTCTATACTGCGCATGATTTCTGAAATTGTAGTCGTTCTCTTGGTCTGAGGCAGTAGAACCCCGCTCAACGATTTTTATGCAACGTGATCATTCCAAGAATATGACATTTCGGATCTTGATAGAGGTGATCGTATACTGCCCCCGATATGTTTTTTATCATTAATTTATCTCTTAGACCTCTACTTGAAAAAATGCATTTCGTTTCAACAAGGCAGTAATAGCTGTGTCGATTGAGCCACGAAAACTTCCATGGACGGCTGATCAAGACTGTTCTTGACTCGACGGTTACCTACTACGTTCTTAGACCACTGGGCACATTTTTTATCTTACTAAATTCAATTGATTTGATCAGATTTTGGTTACTGAAGCGAAAATATTTTTCAGATAAACAGAAAGCTCAATTTAAAATTCTTATAACCAACTGGAGGATAAAAAAAATCAAAAGATACAGTTTTGTAAGTGCTTGTTTACAACCATTAAACAAAATTGAAGAATTTGTTAAAATCACAATTTTGAGTTCACAAGCTTAGTTGTTTGAGAAGTTTTTGTCATGGTTCAAGAGAACAAATCAGATCACGAAGAAGACAATGAGGAATCAATAAATTATCAGAAATTAGGAGTTTGGAAATGATTCTGATTCATTGGCATGCTCTTGCTCATGGTTCCAAGGTTTTGTTTATTTTTCAAATGAATGTTTGCCAGTTTATAACCTTTTTTATAATTTTTTTCAACAAACATCTGTTGATATTTCTTATCTTTTAAGACTAAAAACGCCGAGCTAACGATAAGATTCAATTGTATAACCGCACTGTCACAAAGTGAAGTAAAATTGTGATACTTTCAAACTAAAAAATTGTCAATTTCAAATAATTCATTTCACTTTCCAGAATTGTCATTTTGTAGCTAGAGGACGGATACAGATGGTGTATTCTTTTGGAATTTCGTCTGGAACAGAAATGTCAAATATTTTCAAAAAAGGGTTCCCGTTTTGCGGTAGCGGATTTTGGATAAATAAACATAAGTGATCTATGGTGAATTCCACTAACAAACTGGTTTACCAAATATCAGAAAACAGGAACAACGCGTCCAAACAAACTACTTTTGCATAACCCTTTCTTAGAAGGATGGTAATTTTTCAGCCACTTACAAAATATTTTGCAAACTGGTTCTCGTTCAGGCTGTCACTAGGAATTCGGAAAATATTTGAACAACTTCATACTTGTTGTCATAGTTGAATTTGAAAATTTCTAGACAAAAATGTTTTAGGAACATTATTCGAGATTCTTGAGACTTTTTTTTCATTTTTTGATGGGGTTCGGCCCAGAGATGAGATATCTGAAACCAGATAACCTATCGTCCGAGTGTGGGGTTAAACCACTGAAACTCACCGCCGCATTAGGACGTCAGGGATAAGCCCCTAAGTGTCCCAAACTCTCACTTAGTTCTAGCTCTTCAGGTACTGGGTTACCTTTCCGAAAGCCGTTCTATATGGGTAGGAGCGCGGCAAAGCTCGTCCTACTCATCGGTCGCACTAGTGGATACGGAAGAAAAATGGAAAAAGGATCAAAATCTGGAACCACTACCAGACGTGACTACACGTACGTGACGTGTTCCTCCCAGATTCTTAATCCTGTGCCTATGATCGCAATGTCGCCTGAGCAGTAGGCTTTAAAAAACACCTAAATTCTGAAGTTGAGGAGATACGGTGATTACGGTGTAGTGATGACAGAAAATAGGGAGATAAAGCCAATTGCCATTTTTCAAACGTATCCGTATACGTATATGTAACGCATCGTGTTACGTTGATGGGGAAGAAAGCCATATAAAGCCACTTATCACCGTATCGCTCATACGTATACCAATCTTCCTTTTAAATGTCCGGTACATACGTCATCTCATGTTGTGATGTTCCATCGTTTGAATTCGAACTAAATATATTCGTATTTTAATTTGAAAAATATGAATGCTTTAGTTGACCACTTTGTGTTTGCCGATGACGACGATCAGGATGATGATCTGGATGATGCCATCATCATGCATATATGACATGATGAAGAATTACTGGGCAATAGAGCTGCTGTACTGTATGGAGCTTTTAATTTAAACAATTTGAATAATGACGTTGTTTTGTTTCGGTTTAGGAAGGAAGTGGGTACCATAACTGCCGACATGTTTATTTCCGTACTTATTTTAAAGCTTTGATGAAATGTTCAAATTTTGTAAAAAAAAACTATCAGCTGTTTTGTTGACACATTTTTGATGTCTGTCGTTCAAAAGACAGATGTTCGTAGGCGGTTAAGTATACCGTAGGGGCCCGTTACGATACGTACAACGCAACGCAAATCTGTCAACGTATCCCTTCTGCACTTGCGCAGTTCGATACGTATACGGATACGTTTGAAATTTTGGTTTGGCTTTATCTCCCTAATATTTTCACGTGTGAATTATCCTTAGAACTATCTGTATCTCGAGATACCATATTAAGGATTCAGACAGAATATGATATAAAACAAACAAACACAGTTAATGCTTTTATTACCTGTGAATGGTTTATATCTTGAGTAAGGATGATTCATCATTCACTTAGGTATTAATAATTGCATACATCATAACCATCCACTAGATAAAATTTTGAGAAATTTTGAAGATAAAATGTTTTATTTCAGGCTCAAATCAAAATGATGGACTTTCGAGAGAAGTTTGCGAAATTCTACCCCGCATATGTGTTGGCAATAGTTTCTATAGGATATGTACTAGGAGAACTTGGACATTACATGATTGGCGTTACTAGTAAGGCAATAGCTATGGATCTTCATTATGGTATGTCAACCCAGATATTTTTATATAATTAGTATATTATGGAATCGTCAACTCATATTAAAAAAACGTTGCATTGTGGGACTGTTGGACATGACAAAATGATCTTTTTTATCTTGAACTGAGTACTGAGTGAAAATACTCTATAAATCGTCTACTATAAACAATCTGTATGACTGTACAAAAATTTCGACTTTTTCAAATAGCGATAGTACAGAAGTTTATTTATCTTGAATGCGACACACTGTATTTACAAAGATGGAGAGCCTCTTCACAACAGAAGGGATGGACGTTAGGTAAAGTTGACGTAAGGTATATCTTCTTCCAAAGTCCTTCGGCCAAATTGTCAAATCACAAAAAAAGTGAACAGATCGAACTATAGTTTCGAGAGATTATCTGCATCTGTCCTTTTTATAGGTATGTTAGGTATAAGCCTAGGACAAGACTATTTTGATCAAAAACGTCTTTTTTGTCAAGGGTAGGTATAAAAACAAGATGTATTGGCAAAAGATCGCAACAGCTCACAGTCAAGAGAAAGTGATGTTTGATCTTGATTATATGAAGACTTTGTCGAAGTAAATAGACACCAGTCTAGTACCTCCGCCTCTGGTCATATTGATCACAAATTTCAAGGCAAACAAGAGAATACCCTCTCAACCTGATGCCTCATACCTGCTTATACCCCGTTCAGGTAGTTTTAGTTCATTTGTTGCAACATTTTTGGGTTCATAGGGAGGGTTCTGGTACTTTACTTTGACGAGGCCTTTATATAATGAAGATCCACATCACTTAAGGTAAGTCCGTTTAATTTTACGATTATATTAAATTTGGCCTCGCCTCCGTAAATAAAAACTAGTGTAGAAGTTAAAATTATGTATTGCAACAACTAAGTAATGCCCAAGTAATGCGGGAGTTCTTCCAAACTTGGTTTCAAATCATGAGAATGAAGAAAATATGACAAACCATAACATACAAAATAATAACGATACAATACAAAATAACTATTTTGCAATGTTTGCTTTTGACAATACTGCATTGGCGAACCCTTAATTGTCAACTAAAGGCCTATTATGGAAGGAAGCGAAAATTTTGAATTTTTTTGTCCCGCTTGCTGCTAATCGAATGCTATCGAAACTTAGTCCTGCTCGAGCCGCCTTTGACGTTGAGGCATGGCGAGTGCTCTGTGGTTTGAACTGTGGCTTTTTACATGTTATAAATAATGCGTTACAATCACCCCTCAAAGAACTAGATTGAATAAAATATTGCAAAGAATTAAGAATGGCTGTGTTTTATTCCGTACAGACGTTTTTATTCTAGCCGGTATCTTGATCTGTACTCTGGTACTCTATCGTGTAGCACCTCAATATCGTCAATCCCTATCAGACTCAAAGTCTGAAGCTTATGACCCGTGGATAAAGCTAACAAAACAGCAAGCTTTTGGGTTGATTTCAACGGTTTTTTTTGGTATCTTATGTCTTTGCATAAGACAAGACAAATATCAGGATCTCAGGTGTTCTCATATCTGGGTAAAGGAGGGTTTAACCCAAACATTCCCTTGAAAAATATTTTATGTGGCTTTTTACATGTTATAAATAATGCGTCACAGACACCCCTCAAAGAACTAGTTTGAATAAAATATTGCAAAGAATTAACAATGACTGTGTTTTATTCCGTACAGACGTTTTTATTCTAGCCGGTATCTTGATCTGTACTCGAGTACTCTATCGTGTAGCACCTCAATATCGTCAATCTCTATCGGACTCAAAGTCTGAAGCCTATGACCCGTGGATAAAGCTAACAAGACAGCAAGCTTTTGGGTTGATTTCAACGGGTTTTTTTTTTGATATCTTATGTCTTTGCATAAGACAAGACAAATATCAGGATCTCAGGTGTTCTCATATCTGGGTAAAGGAGGGTTTAATCCGAACATTCCCCTGAAAAATATTTTGATTCTTAAATCGAAACCTAAGTCTGGACCTGCTAACTGTGCAACCGCAGATCAATAATTGTTAAGAGGTTCCATAGTTTGCACTTAGTCTGAATTGTGTTGTTAAAAATTCCAAAACACTTGGTACCGTAAGTCTCAAAGCGGCTTATCTTCTTAACCAAACAAAATTTGCTCTAAAGACTTGAACCCAAATTATATTGCTTCAAGTTAGAGTTTGTAATCGACGATAGACAAATATCCAAGGAATCTCCAGGCCGCTTATTCTTTGAAGAGCTTTCCTGATAACTTCCCTGCTATTAGTGAAAGACTGCTCGATAGAGGATGAGATGTCCCGCTTAAATAAAGTGAATTTTGATTTGGTTCAAAAATTACTGGGTTTTCAGTCCTCTTGATCTCTTTGCCAGAAAACAAATTTAATACAATTTGTATTTGAACGACTCGCAGAGAGATCAATTCCAGGAGTTCCGAAAACATTCGTAATTTTTCTTAAGCATAATTTGCTAGACTCCAATCAGTTTCTTTATGTACATGTCTGGAACCTATATCCGCCTGAACATTATCCAGTTACCTAATATTGGAAAAAAAAATAGATATTTCTCTATTCACGGAAATCCTAAACATTTCTGGTCATCTTATTCAATTTTTCGTCACGCACACTTCCCATACGGTTAACAGTATTATCTGTGTAGTATTATTTGCCCTGTACATAATGTGTTACCTGCCCTGTACATATAAGCATTGGTAAGTTTATTCGCAAAACATTTATGCCCAAAATACAGCGCTAATAAATCTAATTCATTAATGTGAAGACCACTTTCCAATTTCGCCCAGAAACCAAATGCTGTAACTTTATGATGATATGCACCCCAACTTGTTGACACATCGGTCAAGATCTTCATATCGAAAGTGTCAGAACGAATCGTATTACTTGCAGAAAAAATACTTTTCTTCCACCAAAAACTCTACACCTCATGTCAGTACCAGGTTCATAATTCCCTCTGACTTGCTCCAAGGCCAAATATGTTCAAAAACCTTTGCACATAAGAAACTATATTTTGTTGCTGATGCTGAGGATGTCAGAGTTCCAAGAAACTTGGAAAAGTCTCTAGTATTGCATTGTCTTGAAGAACAAGAGAGATCTGGCAGTTTTCCAATTTTTTGTTGTTTATCTTCGGGTAGAGACAATATATATATTTTTTTTGAATCAAATACAACTCCTAAATATTGGCGCACTGTGCTAGGATTAAGATTACTCTTTTTTTATAATTAATCACAAAACCCAAATATTCTAAGTAATCGATTGTGTTCTTAACAATGATGTAACATTCGACCTTTGTACGCCCTACCAATGAGACGTCATCTGAACAAATGGTAGAGATAGAGCCTCTTTTTCTTAGTTACGTCATCACCGAATTCAATATCTTTGTACACAACTTCAAAAGGCAAACAATTGTACCCCTACAACCCCCCCATTGAATTTGAACGTCAAATAATATTTTTGTGATATTTTCGTATTGAAACCAGGTGGTATGCGTCCTTCAAGTCTTTTGTGGCCATAAAATCGTTAGGCATCAACAGACGTGCTACGCAACTATATAATCTTCAATTTTAAAATGTGGTACTTTTACAAAAGAATTAAATTATTTTTAATTTAACACTACCAGGTGACTTTCATCTTGTTCTAGAACAATAAAAATATTAGAAATGTATTGACCCTCCTCCGGGTACGCCCCTTTTTATCATATCTTGTATCAACATTTCCATATGTTCACGCTCATCCAGTGAACGGTTCGGTTCTTTGGGTACAAATATTTTTCTTGGTGGTTTCGCTAGTTGTCTAGTTGAACTTTTTATCCAAGAGATAACATTGCTAACTCATAACTGTTCAGTCTTCTCCACCTCTAAACAAAATATTTTAATCCATCACAAAATGTACTGACCTCTAGTACTGACGCCGTTGCCTATCTCACATCCTGTGAAGGTTGACGAGCTGGATTCTTCTGCACATATCGCTGATGGGTTGGATTCCGTGGATGCCTCTGGTAGTTGGAAGAACGAAAGATACGTCCATCCCGTTGAACTCCTTTTGCCTGAACAGCTGGACGTTTGAAGTTTTCCATCTCCAAAGAGCGGGACGGGAACTGAACCGGCTTCTTCTGCAACTCAAGTTGCTCACCAGATCTTTTGCAGTTTTCATGGTTGTATCCAGATCATCACCAAAAAGTAGACTTTCTAAAGGAGTATTTTCAAGGCGTCCTTCCAGTTTTTATTCAAATTAAGACACAAAAGATCTCAGCGAGAAAGCCACTCCGAATGCTGAGCAACCGATCTGCATTATTCAATACCTCCACATAGCTCCTATCTCCCTCCCCACTCTCCTTCAACATTGAAGGTAATACCAGCCCTATGGTGGACGAAGCAGCTCCAATCTGTGGCAACATTTTCGTTAAGCGGACATCACGATGCAATGTATTTTCGGCAACCGCTATCTTTACCTCAAGATTAATACTTTGCATTATCGCCCTAGATAATACCAATGATGCGACTTTAGGCAAATAACTGACTAATATGTTGCCACACTAGGTAACAAAGTCAGAATATTATACAACTAGCCACACTAGACTGGTTTTACGCATAACAAGGCAAATAGCCGACTGATAATGATATGTCACCACACTAGGTCACAAAGTCAGTATATTATGCGAACCAGCCACACTAGACTGGTTTTATGCATAACAAGGCAAATAGCTGACGTATATTCCCACACTGGGTAACACAGCCAAACCAGCCATCCTAGGTCGGTTTTTACGCATAACTAGATATGTTACCGGACCAAGTAACAAGGTCAGTATATTATGGAACCTAGGCCGGTAATACCTATAACTAGACGAATAGTTGACTGATATGCCACCACCCTATGCAATAAAGCCCGTATATACAGTGCGGCTCTAAAAGGTCCCCCCCCCTTTTTTTTATGTGTGCACCAAAAATTTTGAAACTTGGCATACTTCAATTGCTGTCGAAATAATACTTTCTGATGTTGCTGACGTACTTTTAGTATTTAAGATGGCGGCTGGGCGCCATTTTGAAAAAAAAAATTAAATGGAAAAGGGGGTCGTGTGACACCTCATTTTGAAGATCCTGATGAGTACTTTATAACCCTAGAATATAGAGTCGATATCTTCAAGTACTACAAAGTTGCGGTACATTTAATTACTACATTGATACATACACTTTTTGAAAAAAATCGTCAAGTTCAATTCAAAAGATGCTTTTTTGACATGTTTGTCATTTATTCCTAACCCAAACTTTATGTCAAGAATATGTCCAGCATCTTTTGAATTGAATTTGACGATTTTTTTTTCAAAGTGTATGTATCAATGTAGTAATTAAATGTACCGCCATTTTGTAGTACTTGAAGATATCGACTCAATATTCAAGGGTTATAAAGTACTCATCAGGATCTTCAAAATGAGGAATCACACGACACCCCTTTCCATTTAAAAAATCATCTTGAATACTAAAAGTACGTCAGTAACATCAAAAAGTAGCATTTCGACAGCAATTGAAGTATGCCAAGTTTCAAAATTTTTGGTGCACACATTAAAAAAAAAGGGGAAGGGACCTTTTAGAGCCGCAAGGTATACGACCCAGACCACCCTTAGTCGGTATAACACATATCTAGGAAAATAACTGACTAATATGTTACTACAATAGGTGACAAAGTCGGTGAAATATGCAACACATGTCACCTTGAGCCAGTATTACACATAACCAGACAAATAACAAAAACAAATAGTTACGATTTTCTGAATGCGTGTTTGTTGCACTCTCATTACCCGAACTCTTGTCATCAACAAACACCGGTTCAGGTATTGGCGATCGTGACCGTCGTGGCTTCGAATCACTACTAGAGCTTATGTAATTGTGCACTACTCTTCTATATTTTGGCTTAGGAAGATCTGAAGGTTCAAATGAAGAAGAATGACGCCGACGCCGATGGTCCTTTACTCCACGTTTTTCTAGCATTGATAAACAACAATCAAGACACTTCAATATCTCACAAAGGTTGTCATCATCCGAATATGGACATTTTCTTCTCAAACTCCTTCGCTTCGGCATATCGCTTTTTATGTCACTCTCAATGAACGTTTAAAAACTGTTTGTAATTCAAAATCAAAGACAAAGAAAAAACAGTCGGCTGACGTAGAACAGTAGATGTGAAAGACGAAGACCAAAACTACATGGACCCGTATTCTTGAATATCTGGGAGGAGAACTTCTGCGGGAAGTGGGCGTGACCTCACAATCTGATTATTAAATTTTGTTGTTGAAGGCGATTTTGTGTGCTGTTTGTAAGATGGTTATAGATGATTTCAATCATATTATGATCTGGAAGATGAAGAAGACACTGAAGAGTGGATGGAAATAAAAAGGATGATTTCTGGGAGCATTCCCGGGAGTGCTTCCGTCACAGTCATTCAAGAATAAGGGGCCTGCGGCCCGATCCTCGAGTTAGGGAACAACGCTCTCTGGGATCAAAGTGGGCGTGGTTCTCTTGAAAAGAATGTATGTCTATTCTTGAAAGTGAGATCAAAAACATTCTTCTTATTTTTGATAGAGGTCTGTTCTATTGACTTGAGTCAGTAGAATCAAGTGGAATTGTCAAATTTCCGCTTGGCAAACGGGAATCATATGCTACCATCCACATTGAATTTGGCGTGAGCATGACTTTGAACACAAATACAATGTAGCGGAAATTTGACAGTTCCACTTAACTATAGCCTCCCACATTTCAAGAATAGCGAAAGTCTGGGAAAGGGAAAGATGGAGAAAATCATGCGATGTGAACTCATCCGCTCCATAAAAATATTCTCCCTTCTATCAAGTTCGAGGGAACGATTGCTCCCTAACTCCAGGATTGGGCCCCTGAACGGGTCAGGTTGGTGGCATCGGGGTGAAGGGGTATTCTCCTGTTTGCTTTGGAAGTTGTGATCGATATGGCCAGAGGCGTAGGTACTACACTAGTTTTTATTCGCGGAGATGATACCAAATATTATTCAATGATAATAGACCGTTCAAGTGTTGCATGAAAAATCTTACCAAAATGAGATTTCTCATCTCCAAAAACCTCCGATTAGGTACGTGAATTTGTTTTTTTTCTAGCAAAATTTTGAATTTTGAAAATCACGCGTCTGCGAACCATGTTATATCTAATATGAATTTTTTGAGAGATGTTTGTCGGGTCAAAAATAAAAAAAATAAAATGATATTGATTCAAAAAATATAACTGGGTGTAAGCTGCGTCTGGAGTGCTATGATGAAGAAGCAAAATAATACGGAATAATCAAAATTGAAAGGTATTTTAATCAATCAATCAATTAACCAATTAAAACAATCTGCTGCTGTTTCCAATGAATAACCATCTGCTATTATCAGGATGGGTAACAATAACCATGTTATTTCCAAATTTTTGCGTAGGTGCGTCTAATAATTGTTGATTCATTGATTGACATACTTTTCAAATGTATAGTTCTGTATCATTTTGCTTATACAGTGTGTCCCTGAATCGACGCATGAACAGGGGAAATCGACAAGGAAAAATTGAATTTAAATTTTGTGTTCTGGGTCTGTCTTCTTCTATTGAAGATACGATGAAATGTTATTGAAAAACATTGTTCAGAATGACAAACTGAATAAGATATAGAAAAGTTCATCCGCAAAAGTTTTTTAAATGATGAACTACGCACTTCCGCGAAATAAAAAAGTATTTTGGAATAAAAGCACAAACAAACGTTTAGAATAATAAGAATAAATTAACGGTGTTTAGCAACAATCGTCTAATGCCGTTAGTTTGGGTAAGCTTAATGTTTTGAAATGATTTGAAACATACGCTTTTTATGAATTGGGTCTGGTTTATATATTTTTTAGTATGTTCACAAGTCAACTAGAAGAATAGAAGCAACTCAAATTTGTAACGTTTTTGTGAAAAAATATATTTAAGCGGGAAAGACCATTTTTTAAAATGTATTATAGGTAATAAGACTGTTGCAAAAATGGATTTTCCCTGGACAGAAGCCAGAATAGTAAAATAAGCCATAATGCATGATTGTGTTTCAATGGTATTAGTTGAATGGATCATTCTAGAATGGAAGAACAGGTTGGACATACTCCTCATGTTATCTAGGCAAAGTGATAAAATCAAAGATCAATACAAAAAGGCAAAATCTGAATACGATCACTTTATAGAAGCAGGTAGATTTTGTTTTTATGAAAACAGAATCAAAATGTCGAATAACAAATCGGAATGTATGTGGACAATCTTATTATATGTTCAGGGTGATTCATTTGCAGCGACAGGGTGCCAGTTCTCTTGAACTATTCAGGATCATAGAGACCCAGGAAAAAAATCTGTAGAGTAATGTGCTCCAGAGAAAATGCTGGAAATATATTTTAAGTTTACAGGATCGCCGCAAGACGGCGTGACGGTACTGTGAAAACAGATAATCGACATATTTTCGAAATTTTTCTAATTGAACTACAAAAAAAAATATATAGAAACAGATTTTGGACGATATTCTATACAGAATTGCCCCCCGACACTTCTCTCTAAGTTGTCAAATAGCTACAGGCTGTCAAAATTGATGTTACTAAATTGCCTATAACTGCGAAATTCCTTCACCGATTTGACTGTTCTTAAGCAAGATTTGAAGAGGAAAATCTGCTTTTTCTGGTACATGTACTCGAATCGATTTTATTCGCTTTAGTCGACCACACGACATGAATTGTTAAAGTCAAACCTGTATTTGAGGTTTTTTCGGAATATTCAAACGCAAACTCACTAAAAAGATGCCCCCATCATGTTATTTGGATAATTTCCTATCACTTTCATAATGATCATTCTTTTATATTATTGAAATAAAAGAGTTACGGAGACTTCGTCAGGAATCCCTCCAAGAATACTTTTGAAACAGTCCTTGTAAATTTAAATGTTTCAAAAAAATAGGAGTGCCTTGCCAATGGTGGGGATCTCGAACTATTGCACTGGTTTTTTGTTGTTTTTTGTGTTAGTTTCATTAAAAAAAAAAAATTGGAATAAGGTGTTTCCTGGTAAATCGTATTATTTGTGGCTAATTCCACTTGACAGCTGCTCGTGGAAGAGAAAACGAAAAATAGTTGGCATTCTCGCTTATTGGTTTTTCTTTTCAACATTAACTCAAGATCACGCTGAACGTGAATCAAGAGAAATCTGATGTGTACCTTTTTGACAAATAAGAATGTCCGAAATCAGTTGACATCTTTTTTTCTAGTTCAATGGAAAAAAAATCGAAAATATGTCGATTTTCTGTTTTCACAGTACCGTTACGCCCTCTTGCGGCGATACTAGAACCTTGAAATATATTTCCAGCATTTTCATTTGGTTATATTACTCTACATATTTTTTTCCCGAATCTCTATGATGAATAGTTTATGAGAACTGGCACCCTGTCGCTGAAAATGAATCACCCTGAACCGGGTTTCTCTTTATATATTGACACCTCCCTTATCTTTTTTATTTGACGTTTCTGAGAAAAGTGTCTTCAATAAAAGTTTGATGATATCAAGTAAAATTTTCAAATTTTCCATTTCGCATATACAGGGTGCCTCAGAAAGTCTAGGCGTGGTCCAACTTTCTTATTTCAAATGAGAACCCTACTTTTTCTTTTGATTTTTATATTCTCCTAAAAATTCTAAATATTTTCTATGAAGCATTCCTTATACCTAAAATTGACGTATAAAAAGATATTGACCTCGAAAAAGTGCCTGGTTACCGTGATTGTTTTTTTGTGTCTGATAGTTTTTTTGGCAGTGTCGTTGAAAATTCCAAACACAGATGAGAAAAAATGTGATATTCTTCGAATATACTATCAAAATAACAAAAATGCATACAGGTTGATGCCACTTTGTTCACCTGATTTCAGCATTTTTTATTAAATTGCAACTTTTTCGAGGTCAATATCTTTTTATACGTCAATTTTAGGTAAAGGGAATGCTACTTGACGTATAAAAAGATATAAACTCGCATAATTTATATGCGAGTTTTTTAATATGCATATTATCATTATTAATGTTTTACCTTGTGAAAAAGAATGTTTGCGATATTTTGAAGTTGTGTTTAATATCGTTGCAACAAACATCGAAGCTTGTTAATCTCTAAAAAATTTAAAATTTAGGTAAATTTTCTAAATATGCTTAAATTTGAACTAGGTTATGCGAAATTGATTAGATTTTGAATATTTCATGAAACTGTCTAGGGTGAATATAAAAGAAACATTTTTTTTGGGAGATAAATAGATGTCTAAAGCCAATATATTTTTTTTCTTAGGAGGCCATGATTTGGTATTTAGGCATAACTTTTGATTCTAAACAACTTTTCTTCATAACATTTTGCCAAATTTTGTGAAATAAGGGTACCTAACTCTTGTACAATTTTCATATTTTTTGGCCTACCCTGTATGCTGTTTGACTTGCAATCATTCTAAGTGCACATAATATGATTATCGAATATGCACCAACTTTTGGCAATATTTGTATTTTGGTTGTGCAGTTTTGAAAAATAATCCCATATGTTGCACACTTAAGTGACCACACTGTATAACCGGGTGTCCCAGCAAGGGTGGCCATCCGCCATATCTCAGAAACTACTGGACCCAAAAGTTCAGGAAAAAAAAAATTATCACTAGAGTGGTCACGAGAAAATGCTGGGAAATATTTATAACTTCGAAATTTTTCCGCTAGGGGGCGCAATCAAACCTTAAATATTAAAATTCGAAATTTCTCAGGAAATTCTCAGATTGAGGTATATCTTTATCAACATGGTTAGAAAACCTAGACAATTTCACGTCTTTTTGGTACAGGGCTCATTGGCGTACCGATCTTCGTGTGAGTAGGGGAAGGTAGTGAAAGTGTAATTGTTCAAGTGGCTGTAACTTATAAACGACTTGTCCGATTTTGTTGCGTATAGGCTTGTTTGGAAGATAAAGGTGAGTACTTTCGTATATCGTATCCAGTGATGCGTAATTGTCTCCAGAAAAGTAGCTAGAAGGCGTAATTTGAATTAAAAACTGTTATTTTCGTTTCACCTCAAAAATTTAAATGGTACGGTATAATTCTGATAACAGAATCGAAATGAAGATTAAATTTACAAGAAAAAACCTCCAAACCGCAGGTTGATATCTTTTCTCGTTTTCGAGTTATGGCTGAGAAAATAATTTTTGACACTCGAAAAGTTGTTTGTTGTGTAGTTTTATTTAACTTTATAAATGTTCGAATTGTCCTCCATCTTGTAAAATACATTTCTCAATTCTGTGCCTACAAATAGAAACAGCTGTTTCTATTTCAATTGGTGCAATGGAATGTATAGCATTCTCAATCCGCTCAATCATATTTTCTCTTGTGGTGGGACGAGTTTTGTAAACGATGTCCTTGATTCGTCCCCACAAGTAATAGTCCAAGACAGTTAAATCGGGGGATCTCGGTGGCCATGGGAACAAACTGCCCCTTCCAATCCAGCGATCTGGATAACGGTTGTTTAAAAAATCACGAACTCTCCGTGCATAATGAGCTGGGCAACCGTCATGTTGGTACCACATGGACATCCTAAGACCAATGGGAACATCTTCTAGAAGTATTTGCAAGTCATTTTCTAAATGTTTAAATATGATTCAACATTTAAATGGCCATCAATAATATACGGCCCAATAATTTTGTTTCCTAACACTCCGCACCAGACGTTTACACTCCACCTGTTTTGATGATCCACTTCCCGCATCCAGTGTGGGTTTTCCCGCGACCAAAAGTGCATGTTATGCAAATTAACATTTCCAGAACTAGAGAAACGGGCTTCATCGGTCCATAAAATTTGGGAGAGGAATTGAGGATGTTCGTTGCACATTTCTCGGAGCCAATAGGAATGGTCTAGTCGCCTGTTGAAATCATCTTCTGATAGAGCTTGGTGTAAGGAAAGATGGTATGGACGAAGTTTGAAGTCTCTTAAAATTCGGAGCACTGAAGAACGAATTGATCCTAGATGGTGGGAAATTTCTCTTGTGCTCAAATGCGGTGAAGCTTCCACGTAAGCGAGAACGTTTATAATATTGTCTTCATGGTTTCTTACCGGACGTCTTCTGATTGGAACTGGATTGAGCTGTACACTTCCCGTTGTTCTTAAACGTGTTGCCATTCGCCGAAATACCTTTCTGCTGTAGTGCCTTCGTTCAGGATACCTTGCAGCGTATTCACGTGCCGCAATCGGAGCATTTCCAAAACATTGAAAATATACGGCGAGCATATCAAAAGCCTCGGCATTGGTGTAAGACATTTTAACAGAGAATGTTAAAATGATAATTAAGAGATTGTTATGATTGCAATATCTGTTTCAATTATCTCCATGAAAACCCGCCGATGTTTTTCCACAGCTACCCAGATTTTTTTTCAACCCATCATTGCAATATTTAATACATAATTAGATTGGGATTTATGCTCATCAAAATATTTCTCATTTATTATGAGTTTTGTTCTATTGAAATAACAAATGAAAACAATAAATTTGACATAATTTGGACTAGTTATTATTATTGAAGCCAAAAAAAAAAGCAGGTTGCAATAGAACTACACAACAAACAACTTTTCGAGTGTCAAAAACTCTTTTCTCGGCAATAACTCGAAAACGAAAAAAGATATTCACCTTCGTTTCAAAGGTTTTTTCTTGTAAATTTAATGTACCTCTCGATGCTCTTATCAGAATTATACCATACCATTTAAATTTTTGCGGTAAAATAAAAAACACTGTTTTTAATAATTCAAGTTACCCCTTCTAGCAATTTTGCTGGAGACAATCACGCACTACTGGATACGATGTTCGAAAGTACTCACATTTATCTTCTAAACAAGCCTATATGCAACAAAATCGGACAAGTCGTTAATAGGTTACAGCTACTTGAACAATTACACTTTCACTACCTTCCCCTACTCACACGAAGATCGGTACGCCAATGAGCCCTGTACCAAAAAGACGTGAAATTGTCTAGGTTTTCTAACCATGTTGATAAAGATATACCTCAATCTGAGAAATTCCGGAGAAATTTCGAATTTTAATATTTAAGCTTTGATTGCGCCCCCTAGCGGAAAAATTTCGAAGTTATAAATACTTCCCAGCATTTTCTCGTGGTCACTTTAGTGATAATTTTTTTTTTCCTGAACTTTTAGGTCCAGTAGTTTCTGAGATATGGCCGGTGGCCACCCTTGCTGGAACACCCTGTATATATGAATGTTTGTTATTTATCTCCAAAAACAAGCCCTTGCTCAATTTATCCGTTCATAACAAATGTAATACTCGGAGTTTAAAAGTAGATTACCCGCAACATGGACTCACACTAACAGGAACCCTAACATTTTGTCCAAGAAAATTTTCACCAAGTTTGATCTTTTATAACTTTTCAATCTTTCATCCTTGTATAAGAAATGAGATAATGGGATGAATAAAAAAACAAAATGTCTGGAAAACATCTCAGATTACAGCTAACATTCTGTAGACAAAATCATCCGCCTCAATTTTACTACAAGATGGCGACAAAAGACAAAATTTTGATTCACCCTGGTATAATATTGCTCTAACGAAAAATGTTACCTATTACAATAATCAAAAAAAATCACAATAGATTCCTCTACACACTGTTAAATTTGATAAAAATGAGATAAAAGATAGAAGAGTTATAAAACATCAAACTTGGACAAAATTTCAGGGTGGTGGAATTTTGTGCCGGAAAGTGTGGGTAAGCAGCTGTCAAGATGATTGTTGTCTACTCGAAACGGTATTGTGATGACTGTTTCGAATAAAAGATGATGTAGTCCTGAACTATTCACGTGGAGAAAACGAATTTTCCATGAAAAAAGTTTTTGATATAATTTCTTAACCGCTCTTTCCAATTTTATCAATTTGCCTTCTTTACATTCCATTTGGTTGTGATCTTTGTGTGAAAATCGTGGTTTTGTTGAATTGTTTGACTTTTGGCTTGTCAAACACATGGTGGATGAAATACTGGTTGACGGGACTATAATAATTCTTAGACTTAAACCGCCCGTCTGATATGCATCGTAGCCAGAGTGATTCTCTTGTCACGAGGCTAAAGAAATTATAGTTAAAAAAAAACAGGCTCTCGAACTTGAAGTGCTTGTATGCAAGTTTGTAACGGGATCTTGGAATTCGATTCATTTACTTCAAATGCCCAGATTGTCACAGTATAGCCAATTGTAGTACCAACCGACGAGAGTTGTACTGTTATGATATCTCTTGAAATTATCCCTTTCTCTCTCTCCCTTTCTCACTCTCGCTTTCAACTCAAATTTCTCTCATTCTCTAGTTTTGAAGAAGTCTCACTTCTACCACGTGTACGATGCTGCACATGATTTTTTGAAAAAATGTCGATGTTGTGAGCTGACTTGATTTGTATGAGTCTTCTTTATGGACGGACAGATTTTGGATTATGGAGTGACTTGATTTGTATGAGTCTTTTTTATGGACGGACAGATTTTGGATTGTGGACTGACTTGGTTTGTATGAGTCTTCTTTATAGACGGACAGATTTTGGATTGTGGACTGGTTTGGTTTGTATTAGTCTTCTTTTTGTACGGACAGATTTTGGATTGTGGACTGACTTGATTTGTATGAGTCTTCTTTATAGACGGACAGATTTTGGATTGTGGACTGGTTTGGTTTGTACGAGTCTTCTTTATGGACGGACAGATTTTGGATTGTGGACTGACTTGGTTTGTATGAGTCTTCTTTATAGACGGACAGATTTTGGATTGTGGACTAGTTTGGTTTGTATTAGTCTTCTTTATGTACGGACAGATTTTGGAAAGTGGACTGACTTGGTTTGTATGAGTCTTCTTTAGAGACGGACAGATTTTGGATTGTGGACTGGTTTGGTTTGTATGAGTCTTCCTTATGGACGGACAGATTTTGAATTGTGGACTGGTTTGGTTTGTGTGAGTTTCCTTTTAGTACGGGCAGATTTTGAATTGTGGACTGGTTTGGTTTGTATGAGTCTTCCTTATGGACAGACAGATTTTGAATTGTGGACTGGTTTGGTTTGTGTGAGTTTCCTTCTAGTACGGGCAGATTTTGAATTGTGGACTGGTTTGGTTTGTACGAGTCTTCTTTATGGACGGACAGATTTTGAATTGTGGACTGGTCTGGTTTGTATGAGTCTCCTTTATGGTCGGACAGATTATGAATTGTGGACTGGTTTGGTTTGTGTGAGTCTTCTTTTTGTACGGACAGATTTTGGATTGTGGACTGACTTGGTTTGTATGAGTCTTCTTCATAGACGGACAAATTTTGGATTGTCGACTGGTTTGGTTTGTATTAGTCTTCTTTTTGTACGGACTGATTTTGGATTGTGGACTGACTTGGTTTGTATGAGTCTTCTTTATAGACGGACAGATTTTGGATTGTGGGCTGGTTTGGTTTGTATGAGTCTTCCTTATGGACGGACAGATTTCGAATTATGGACTGGTTTGGTTTGTGTGAGTCTTCTTTATGTACGGACAGATTTTGGATTGTGAGCTGACTTGATTTGTATGAGTCTTCTTTATGGACGGACAGATTTTGAATTGTGGACTGGTTTGGTTTGTACAGGTCTTTTTTATGGACGGACAGATTTTGAATTGCGGACTGGTTTGGTTTGTGTGAGTCTTCGTTTTGTACGGACAGTTTTTGAATTGTGGACTGGTTTGATTTGTACGAGTCTTCTTCATGGATGGACAGATTTTGAATGGTGGACTGGCTTGGTTTGTGTGAGTCTTCTTTTTGTACGGACAGATTTTTGATTGTGAGCTGACTTGATTTGTATGAGTCTTCTTTATGGACGGACAGATTTTGAATTGTGGACTGGTTTGGTTTGTTCCAGTCTTCTTTAGGGACGGACAGATTTTGAATTGGGGACTGTTTTGGTTTGTGTGAGTCTTCGTTTTGTACGGACAGTTTTTGAATTGTGGACTGGTTTGGTTTGTACGAGTCTTCTTCATGGACGGACAGATTTTGAGTTGTGAACTGGTTTGGTTTGTTTAAGTCTTCTTTATGGACGGACAGATTTTGAATTATGGATTGGTTTGGTTTGTTTGAGCCATCTTTATGGACGAACAGATTTTTGTTTGAACGGACCGCAGATGTGTTATGGACTGGTTTGGTTGGTTCACATGTGTTTTCTTGACTGTTTGTATAGACGGACAGCAGATGTATTGTGAACTTGTTTGGTTGGATGGACAACAGATGTATCATGGACCGGTTTGGATGGACAGCAGATGTATTGTGGACTGGTTTGGTTGAACGGACAGCAGATGTATTATAGACTGGTTTGGACGGAAAGCAGATGGATTGCCGCTAATTCTTCGCTCGAAGGACCAATGTGCTTCGTCACGGATGTAATTCCGTCTGATTGACTCATGAGATTATCTTATTAGACACATTTTTTGTTAAGAAGTAGTTTTTTATTATTACAAATCTTTCTTTTCTTTTTTTCCGGTTCTGATTCTTGATCACTAGCAACAGTTTTTGTATTGCCCTTTCACGTTCATTATTTATTCTTTTGGACGGTTTAGATGGTCTAATTTCTGAAAATCGGCTCGGTATTTACGCCTTAACCGGTTGTATTCGGTGATCGCAGATGATTGAGCTTCCATACTCTCTAATTCAACATTTATCAGGTTCACCCCATGAAGATTGGCTGTTCGTGAAAACACCACGTAGGCTTGACCACAATAGAATATGGAGGTTCCAATATCCATGAGGGCAATTTTTAAGCTAAGACCTTGGCTCTTGTGAATTGATCTGGCATATGCCATACAGATTGGGAATTGCTGTCCGTATACGTATGCCCGGGGTATAAACCACACCTATCGACCCATTCACTATACCTAAACTCCTTAAGCTCCCTCTTTTATGATTATAGTTTTTTCTTGTCCAGCAGTCATCAACGCATCATCTTCTTATTTTTGTAAGCACCTCCGGGCTTTCTTCACCATACATTTTGAACAATCCAGAGAATCTTTAGCAATTAACTTTATTTCGGGACACTCCCGTATGCATATTTACAGATGCTAGTGTGTGTTGGCACCGGGGTGTTGAAATCAGCTAGGCTTTGAAAAAAACATTCATCTACAAATACTAGCCGATTTGGACACTCCGAGAAGAGTGCTGAAACCAGTGAGCTTTCGTAGTGGATATATATTTACAGATGCTACGGTTCTTTACACTCAAGTTAAATGCGGTATAGCTGGTTTATCAAGAGATTGGGAGGATAAACATAATAGGGAGATTTTTTTTTTTTTATTTTTTTTTTTGTGAATTCTTTGATGCATACAAATGCAAAAACAATGTTTTCAAATTTTTTTATCCATATTTATTCTAGAAAACTCAATTAATATCTTAATATTTTCTAACGGTTTCATTCAAAATAATCTGAGGGAAACTTCGTCACCGACACGTGATCCTGATCAACATATGAAACGACTGGTGACGCCCCATTCTAAATTTGTTGCCAGGTTGTGAAATTAGCGTAGCATTTTATTAAGCTCTATAGCGCATCCACCAATGAAATCACTCGTTCACCCAAGTCTATTAGGTAAATTGCGAACGAGCTGACAACGCCGCATCATGTGGGTAACCTAACCTTGTTTTTATTGTTTACATACATCCGTGATTCGGGATTTGGGTACTGTTACTTGTTACTGTTATTATTGTTTCTAAACATATTTCAATACACACACAAATTATGGAATGTCCATTTCCACCTGTCTAAGTTCTCCATCGAGTGCTTCGAAAATTTGGAGACGAAAAAGCCATTGAATAGCCTCGATTCCGTGAAATATCCTGGAAAGCACTTTGTGTAGTATACAGGTGCAAATAGACTTTTCTTATGTTGAAATATTGTAGCCTCATCCTTTCTGAACATTTTGTGGTTTGAGGTGACTTAATAAGTGTTTTTTCGAAGAAGTTACGAAGTTTTGTATTTGAGAATGTTTATGAATTTTGGACAATAAAAGACAATAATGAGTGTTTACTGTCTGTTCATGGCTTTCCTGCGGTTACGTCATACTTTTCCGTCTCTCTCACACATTGAAAAAAAAATCACGTACGTCTGGACGAGGGTCTTTCGGATCACACATGTGACAAATGTCACATGTGTAGCGAGTAGCGATCAATCTACGACATACTGCCAAACGTCAAATATTGTGACGTGACCGCAGAAAAGTCATGAACAGACTGTACCTTTTATTGTCACGCAATATATAATCTGTTTCACTGGTATATGAGAGCATGAAACCCGGAAGCCACTGATAAGAATGATGGCACAAAGCACTTTTTCACAGATTCACAAACACAAGCTTTTCCTTTTTTTCAATGAATGAGAGCTTCACCAAATATACATATATGAGGACTTTTGATTGGGTATTAATGTATAAAAAAATGAAAAGTTTGCACTTTTGAGAAGCAAACTTGAAGCAAACAGCAAAACAAAACAAAATTTGAGGTTAGGTCAGGAGTAGAAGGAGACGGCGCTGTGTTGGTGTTGCCACATTCACACAGAAATCACATGAGATCATGCTTGTTAATCAAATATTATATGATTAAGCGAGTGATTTAGTCTTGAATAAATAAAAAAAATTGGCCCAAACTTGAATAAATGAATAGTTGATCAATTTGATTACTCGGAATATTCAATAGAAAATGTTTTATTTGTTTCTATATAACCCCACTCATCTATTTTCCGGAGTGAAACGTAAACTGTGGCAAACGCGCAGAATGCACGATAAATCGGAATAGGTTGTCTCTGTTTAATCGAAAAAGATGGAAAAGCTGGGGATAGTACGTCAGAGCCCGCCATTGAAATTGGTTTCAAATTTTTATCAAAATTTCAAACAGCTCTAGTAAATTGACAAATTCACCAAATGACTTGAAACTCTCACAGAGTACTGTTTGAGCCTGTGTTTGAGCAATTCTAAAAAACATGTTTATATATTTTTGTTAACTTTCGAATTCATGAAACCCTTCATTAGTCCGTTTAAAAAGTGACGCTCCTGCCCAGCGTAGCCGGTGGATGTTCTCTTAAATATCGTTTGAAAAGTAACGCTCCTGCCCATATGGCTGCTCCTGCCCGAGTAAAAAGGTACGCTCCTGCCCAGCGTAGCCGGTAGATGTTCTCTTGAATATGGTTTAAAAAGTAACGCTCCTGCCCATATTGCGGCTCCTGCCCGAGTAAAAAGGTACGCTCCTGCCCGCGTAGCCGGTGGATGTTCTCTTAAATATCGTTTACAAAGTGACGCTCCTGCCCATATGGCTGCTCCTGCCCAAGTAAAAAAGTGCGCTCTTGCCCAGCGAACCAGATCGTTGGTTAGCAACAGGTTAACATTCAAATTGTTATTGTAAATCAAAATTTATGTGTTGTGTATGGGTATTATGAGAATTCTTTATTATACCCACTACCCACAATTACATGCCACTACGAAGGCGCACTGGTTTCAGCACTCTAGTCGGAGTGTCCAAATCGGCTAGTATTTGTAGATGAATGTGCTTTTCAAAGCCTGGCTGATTTCAAAACCCCGGTGCCAACACACGCTAGCATCTGTAAATATGCCTCCCGTATTCCCAGATGGGGTATGTATACCATTTTTCAAAGAGATTGGATGAACGGTGTAGAAGTTGATGCTCTGCTGAGACATCTAGTGACGAGCTACAGCAAAACTGATAACACTTGAATGTGCTCCATCTTCAATTATCTATACATATATATATGTATACAGTGTGTCCAGAATAAAATGATGTACGTGGGGATATCGGAAACTACAGGAGATACAGTATCGGTTAAATGGAAGAAAAGTTGCGTATTTGCGTGCCCAAGAATAATCTCACTTTGGTTTGTTTTGATTCGATACCGTAATGGAGATACAGGGTGAAAAAGAAAAATGGCCATTTTTTAAATAGCACAATATTTCGGTTATTATAAAAGATGAGGTATTGAAAATTTCTGGATCTGGGTAAGAAGATACGGTGATTTTGAAAATTGTGTCGAAAAAATTGTAGGCCCACTATGTTGCTTCCGGCCGAGGTCAACTGTCGTTTTTCTTATGTGGGACATATTGAATTTTTTCATTTTCAAAATCCGCATTGAAAATGATTTTCAAAAATATGACTTTCATAAAAAAAAACAGACTTGACTTTGGCTGGACGCAACATAGTGGGCCTAAAAGTTTTTTGACGTCGTTTTTAGAATTGTCGTATCCTCTTAACCATATCCTGAAAATTTGAAAGTTCTAGCATTTATAATAAGCAAAATTGTGTGGTTTCTTCAAAATTTGCCTTTTACCTTTTCACCCTGTATCCACATTACGGTATCGATTAAAAATAAAACAAAGGTGGAATATTTTTGGGCATACAAATACGCTGCTTTTCTTCCATTTACGCAACGTCGTATCTTTTAAAGTTTCCAATATCCCCATATAGTGCCATAAACATCATTTTATTCTGGACACACTGTATATACATATACCAATTTTCAAAGATATCAGATGAAGGATGTAGGATTTGATGCTCTGCAGCGCCATCTGGTGACAAGCTACTGCAAAACTGATATTAATAAAATGTTCTCCTTGTTTAATAATCTATATATACGAATTTTCAAAGAAATCGGATCAACGGTCTAGAAGTTGATTCTGGCAGCGCCATCTAGTGACGAGCTACAGCAAAACTGATAGCATCACAATGTTCTCCATGTTTAATAGTCTTTATATACCAATTTTCAAAAAGATCGAAGTTGATGCTCTGCAGCGCCATCTAGTACCTGGTCTTCCATGATCCAGGATTTGATAGTTTTTCCTCGTCTGTAGACGTCTAACTCCACCTCTGTACCAAATTGCAGCGCTCTTGGTAAATGGGAAGTACCAGTTCTATTTTGATGACCAATGAGTCAGTGTCGAAAATGCGAAACTTTGTGTTCGCTGAGCTTCGGAACCAAGATTGTAGATTTCAGGTGAGGGTGGTAAGTACCACAGCATATTCTAGGCCACACAGAAGGCCCATAGCGCACCTCCAAAAGAAGGAGAGAAGTTGCTCTCTTGGATCATTGTCGTCAAGCCTTTAGCCATTCAGCATAGGCGACAACATAGGTGTCAAGCCACAGCATTTAGCTTAGGCGACAACGTAGCCCAAGGGCGGTCCCTCTGACCTCCCGTATGCCGCAGTTCTAAGCAAGGTGCTGATTGAGAACATCACCTAGTTTTAGTATTGAACATGCAGGATCCAAATTATTTAGGCTAATTTATTAACTTTTTGACTGACAGTAATCAATAATACTACAGCCTACTCAGTTCCATTAGCCATTGAGAGTGCCACTAAATAAAGATTAGAAAAAAGCTTAGGAACTAAATGATCTACCGACTTGAAATTTTGGATTTCAAGTGTGTGATTATAGCTTACTAGATGACGAAAATTTCAGCGTTCTAGTCCCACCCAGACATTATCAAATAGGAGCCTGAAAATACGGCGAAATGGTTCCAGAAAAGGATAGTACGTCAGTTTGCTTCGCGCTCGACTTGGCGGGGGCACTGCCGTGCCCTCAAATGTGAACGAGTGCTTTTGCGCAACTCTCATGTGCGATTTATCTTGGAAAAATTTCCTATTCATATCATCAGATAAATAAGAGTCTCATACTAGGATTTTGCGTCCCATATTAGTATGAAGTCCCTCGAAATGACACATGGCCACATCTTGGATTCTCCAAGCAAAAAATAGATAATACGGAAGATCCCTAGAAGACTTTGTCCAAAGAACTCATTCGCAAGGAGCTCATGAGAGTGGTCCGTCCCCATGTCCTTGTTCAGCTTATCCAGCATTGAATCGAGAGGTTTCCAAATTTCATCAAAAAGAGGGAAATCAAAGAACACTGATGCAATATCAAAAGCTACGTGCGGCCTCCACATGACCAAACGATAAAGAAGTAAGCGACATGTATCCACGGACATTTTTCACTACATGATTGAAAACGGAATGTTGTAGAGCGGGAATAGTGAAAAGAGTTGATAGATTGTTTTATAAATTCAAAATAAGCAATTTCGCCCACGAGTGTATTTTAGCAGAACGCTATAGTTGTGAAGTATCAAAATGTGAAAAATAAAAGATATCCGTAGGTCTCGAATATACATCCTCAAGGACATCTGATATTTTTCACATTTTGGTAAGTCTTTGAAATATGGACGTAATTGTCCAGTCCACAGTAATTGTGAAAAATGAAATTTGAGAGGATCACGCGTACTCATCGGGCTATTTCGTTTTAATTAAAAAAGCTTTTATCACTTTTTAGAGAAACCTCAATGAGGTAAAGCTGGTTGCAAAAAAAACTGATACGACTCTTGAAGTACTTTTTCTTCAAATTTGAGCAGTGTTTACCAAACAACCATGTTGTCATCAAGCAAACTTTATTGTTTTCATATCACTTAAGTTGTCAATTTTAAATAAAAAAATGTCAATTATTGAAACTGAATAAACATAAAAAAGCCAAGTTAGTTTTTATCCAAGCAGAGCTGAACCCCAGAAGATGAATCTTTAATTCAAAAATGGTTTGCCTTTTTCACCTATTCATGCGTCGATCTGGGGACACACTGTATACACGTGCTTTATACAATATCGCATTTCGCCACACTTTACCAGAATAATTCTCAGAAAAAAAAGTATTTTTTTTCACAAAATTTGATGTGAAGTTTTATCAATAATTGCAGATCTCAATGTCGTAAGTGCCCACAATAACTTGATATCTTCTTCATTTTAGGTGATATCACGTGTCAATTGAATAGTACCGAATACTTTCTGAGCGAACTACCTGTGGTGTGCTCAGATGCAAATGATTCTGATACGTGTTCTTCATTTACGATAGACGACGAGCCTTATTGTGAGTGGACATACAATGGCTTGGGATTAGATTATCAAATCCTAGCTGGTCCTAGTTTTATAGCAGTATTCACCGTCGTTGGTGTTGTTATGGGATATCTAGCTGATAAATTCAATAGGTAATCGAAAAAAACTATATATACTGATCAAACATGCTAAAACAAAATTTTGTAGAGTGAAGATGTTGGGAATATGTACAGTCGTATTCTCCATCGCCATCATAGTAAGCGGTAGTGTAACAGAATACTGGCATCTAGTGGTTCTTAGAATGATAATGGCAGCTGGAGAATCAGCATGCAATCCGTTGAGTACGGGAATACTCTCAGATATATTTCCAGAAGAAAAGAGAGCACTTGTGATGTCCATATTCAATTGGGGAATATATGGTGGATATGGTATGACAAGTTAGGAATCCATTACTCTTATGTAGAAGCTTACTTCTCTTCAAGGTATTGCCTTTCCTGTCGGAAGATATGTTCCTCCCGTGAATGCATGGGGCTTGGGATGGAGAGTATGCTATTATGGAGCTGGCATAGTAGCATTAATATTTGCTTTTTTGACGATTTTCACGCTGAAAGAGCCCGAGAGACAGTCAATCGGTGAAGATAATGCAGCACAAAATAATTCGGAAGCAAAAAAAGTCACCATATGGTAAGACAAACTCTATAGTCTCTCGGAATAATGATATTGAGCGAATTATGCCTGACAAGTAAAATGTTAGTCAACTATGTATAAAGTCATTATGAATATTTTAATTCTGGAAATTGTTATTTCCTTATAGTATTAGCACAAACAGTTCTTGAAATACCAATAAGAAAATTGAATATCCATTGTACATACTTACTAAAATCATTTTTATATGTTTCACAAGATCGCGTCAATCGGTTGGGTTGTTTCAAAGTTATGAGCATTCTTGCGTTGTAAGGTTTGACAGCTGATACCTGTCTTATTTGACATGTTAGGAAAAAAAATCAAAAATAACAAATTTGAAGGAAATCTCTCAAGGAATCCATAGCCGTACTCATTTGTATTTGTTTGTATTTAAAAATCACGAAAAAACAGCAATTTTGTGTTTTGATAGCACCGTTACGCCATCTTGTGGCGATCTTGGGAACTTCTGATATATTTCCAGCATTTTCTCTATTCCATATTACCCAGTAATTTTTTTTCCGCAAGTCTCTCGGATGCCTAGTTTCTGAGATCTGGCACCTTGCCATTATTAAATAGACACCCTGTACAATAGATAAGAAATGAAAGTGGTCAAGAACACTTCCCTTATATTGACATTATTGTATTGTGGATATCCGTGAATTTATTCCAAGTTCATTTAAATCGAAATTAAAAATAACTTCAAGTAATTATCATGATCAGGTGTATTGTATACGTGGTGAGTGCGGAATAAGTGTACATTTTATCATGGTAAAAAGAGTATTCATGTGTGCCCGAGTATAAGTGTTGGGATAGATGTTTATGTTAAAAAATATTGGAGCTGGATGTTCAAATTCATGGGATCACCCCTGCTTGTTCCCAAACCAAGATGTGAATAAAAGGGTACCAATACATTAACACACGGGGTGTTTTCGAGTACTACAGATTTGAAAAATTAACAAAGAGTAAACTGTCTTTATTTTAGAATATATTATGTATATCGAAAAAATCAAGTTGTTTTGCATAATTCTACATTATCATCACAATTAATATAACGATCTCCCAGTCCGTTACATTGTTATGTTGATATCAATACCAAGGGTCCTTCCAATCCAATAATATTATTGCCCAGATTTTTTTCCAAAAGGCAAAATCACTAACAAATTGAATTATGGCAAAAAACTTGAAAATCAGGATTTAAGTTGCTGAGCTTCTAATTCAAAACAACTTTTCTCAATACTGTCATCTTATATCTCTCAATCTAAAAACAGTCTACTCCTGACTACTTGGCTCAATAACATCCTGTATATTAATTGATTCAGCCTATATCATTCACAACTTAGTTTGAGATCAAGTAGGAGCGATATCCGGAATTTGTCCATACAGCTCTAAAATTTGTTGTCATTTACATCTATTTGGACACCTATACTGGTACTTCTTCAAGGCAATCCCTCTAATCAAAAACATGTGTTTGTGTGTTTGATTAGGTAATAATAATTAAGAACTTTGATAATAACTTGTTTTTGATGATGACGTGAATTGCACTGATTTGACTTTTAATACTCTTATTGTACACTTATTTTGTTCTACCTCTACTGTTCCAGCTCTTTTGCTTCTAAGAAGCTATGGAACTCTGCCAGTGAAAGTGATTTCATCTGGTCTGGTCAGAGTTTACTATCCAGGTGTGTTTCTCTTGTGTCGTTGTACGTTTCACATAAACAGGGTGAGGTGATTTTTCTTGAGAGGAGCATGGTGTGTAATGAGACCAGTCGCTTTTCTTAGTTGGTTCCTGGTGTGAGTCTCCCATGCTAAACATTTATTCTGTTTTGTAGTTTGGCAGAAATTCTTATACTATCTTTGTGAGTCTTTGTATTCACCAAGTACACTTTTAACAGTCCTGGTTTCCGTCGCTTGCTAGCAAATGAGTGCTTATGCTTATGCATTCCTGCATCAGCAAAATGCTGCTTGTCAATTGGCATATTTACATAAGTAAGATTAGGTTTGATAAAGGAAACTTGGATGGTCTGAAAAGGGGTGCAGAAAAAAATTGCTGACAAGCTGATAAGTAAATAGAGGGTTCGTTGAGAATAAGCCCGAGAAGATCATATTCGCTGCCCTTGGAGGATGTTTGCATTAGGGTTTTTCTTTTGTCCAGCTTATTGTGAGAAAAAATCTCTGCTTATTCATTATGATTCAATAAAGATGCAAACAAGATAATGAAGAGCTGATTACTGCAGGATTGTTCAAAAACTTAGTTTCCAGTCACAAGAACACACTTATCCTTTTGGTAATAGAACTGTTTTTTTTTTAATTTATTTCTTGAATTTTTTTCCAGCTTGTATTTCACAATATTCTCAACAACTTTTTGAATTAGACATTCTGGGATATCACGTCATACCTCAAGATTTCACTTGAACATCCAAGAATAAATAATGTTGGTTGTATCTTTATTGAGCCACAATAAATAGATGGGGTATTTTTTTTCACATAACTAGCGCTGGACATTTAAATATCTTAAGAAAATGTCTTTTTTGCGAGAGTCTTAGCACTTTTTGAAGATCCTCCTTCCCTCATCATACCATTCAGAGCAGCAAGCTGTTGTGGTTAATTATCAAATTCATATACAGAATCGGAGTAGCAACAGAGGCTTCAAACTCGGCAGTTGCGATTATGATCAGAAGAACTTCAAAATGGGGTATCACTCGACTATTCCCGTTTAACATCTTGAGAGTGAATTTCATTGCCGCTCAGAAAGTGAGGTTGCGAATAAAAAAGGGCGCAACATATTTCTCCCTCAAAACAAACCCCGTAGGGTCGGAGCGTCTTTCATTTTATTTTCTTGTAGACCCGTTATTTGCGGTGGACACGTTTGGCTAGGCTACCCTGTATAATCTAAGTCTACATCTTCTTCTTCTTCTACCCGTTTTTTATCCTTTGCATATAGGCCTTTCTCATATTTCTCCAGTTTTGTCTGTTCTGTGCCACTTGGTACTAGTTAAGTCCGGCTGTTGTCTTGATGTCATCATTCCATCTCTGCTGTAGTATGCCGGTGCTTCTTTTTTTCCCCCAAGGTTGTTTTTCCGCTCCAATTGGTTGTATTCTATATAAGTATACATAAGTCGTTAATGTAAAGACATTGATCATGATTAGATCAATTATAGACTTTTCAACAGCCCGACATACTTGATAATGAATACATTCTTGGAGTTTTCCGTCTTTTTGAAATTCCCTATAATTGTTACCTTAAAACTGATACGTGATAGAGAGGGAACCCATATCAATCTGGATGCTGTGTGAAGCAAACCATCCTCGAAACTCTGTACCATTTCCACAAAGCTGAACAGATGATTCGTTTGAGCAGTTTTGCAGAAATCGACTTGGAAGCATTAGAGGATAAATCATTTTTCGAGAAGGGAAGAATTCCAAAAACTTCATGTTTATTTTAGAAGACTTCTATTCTGACGGCATCGGTCTCTCTCTTGAAGGGACAAAATTTAATTTACTTTTCAAGTGATAAAAATTTTATCTTGTGAAGTTGTTCGACTTCCAACATTGATTACACGCAAATCTTTTGTGGACAATTGAGTATATGAAACTAGTAAATAGACAAACATTCATATATACATATAACAGATACCAGTATGAGTGAAAATATTAACACTTATATAAAATGGTATCTTGCATTGTATAAAAATGATAATATTGTAAATCTGCCTTGATAGTGTAAAATCGTGATTAGATTTCTTTTTAATTCTGGAATACCTAATCATTGTTTATGATGTGATAACCTAAAATGCGACGAGAAAAAGAGATTAATACTGGCCATTTCAGGACGATCATGAAGGAGCCCAGGATAATAATGCTTTGTCTGGCAGCATCAATAAGACATTGTGGCGGCATGTGCTTTGCTTATAACTGCGACTTGTATTACCAGATATATTTCCCGGATTATGACTTGGGTGACTATCAAGACTCAAATATAGTAGTACTAAGTTTAAGTTCTTTTTCCTACAGGATGGTGGTTATTTGCAGTTACAATCATAATTGGTAGTATAGGTGTGGTAGCAGGAGGAATAGTATCTGACAAGTTTGTCGCAAAAATGGGTGTCAGATCGAGAGTAGTGGTTTTGGCTGTGAGTCAGATTGTTGCTACTCCTTTCGCTTTTGGAAGTGTTTATTGTGAACCAGTGGGGGCAATGATAACTCTTGGCATTTCATACTTTTTTGGTAAGGCATAATGATAACCTTCAATAGAAATCTTTTCACCTTTATCACCCATTATTATCACTTCATTATTAAGTGGTATATCAATTTTTTTTTCAACTCAACTGTGCTTCATCTCACTCAAACGAGTCTCGAACTGTTGAAACACAGTGAAATATGAACCTCTTTTCTGAATTTTTCTAGACGCAATCTGTCGATAACTGTTCAATGTACTATGGCAAATGTAAAGGTTTTCACACATGAATTTTTCAACTTAGTTCAAACATAGAAGTAATGTTGAAGATGAGATGTATTCAGTAAACTTCACTTTTTCAGCTGAAATGTGGTTTGGCATCTTATTCGCAATCCTTGTGGAAATCGTCCCACTTCATGTCAGATCTACAACTGTGGGCGTTTTTCTTTTTGTTATGAATAATATTGGAGGAAATTTACCTATTGCGGTTGAACCCGTATCCAAAGCTATTGGATACAGAGAGAGCTTATACATCTTCTATGTTGCCTTTTACCTTATAAGTAAGTATGCCCCTAGTTTATGTGGAAATGATTCTATTATTGGTCTGGTCGTCTTGTTAGTCGGATGTCGAGTTTTTGTACTATAACACGATTAGGTACGGAAGATTTTAGTAGCGGTTGAAAATAGGTTTTGTTTGATAAAATGTTAGTTATTCGTATAGATGATCAAGATCGCAACACGCCAAAATATTTAGAAACAAATATATGAACTGAAACATCATATTGTTGCAATTTCGCCTATAAAAACACTTGTCTTACTTCAACCAATGTATTTACTGACAATCATTTATGTAAAATCACTTATTCAACACTGCCCGTTCAAAATTATTGCAACGATCGCGAAATCACAGCTGGGCTTCCCTCCCCAAATGGCGGACTTTTATATCCTCTTCCATCTCTAGATAGATGGCGAAAGTTCTTCAATATTCTGGATTAAGGCAACCGAAAATACTAGATCATTATAGAAAATAGTGGTTCTAACATGTGACAAACGGGACAAGAGCCGACATATTCAAGAGAGACATAATGGTTGGAACGTTGTCTCTGCTGTCAGCTGCCTTGGAAGTTCATACCGCTGGGCATGTTTCGTCACATTGCTCCCTCCTAAGAGCATCTAGTCCCGAAATGTCTTCATGTCAGTATCCACAATTGTCTCCAAACCTGCATTGTGATGAACGGTGAAAATAGCAGTCCACTGTCCCACTGTCCTCTGGCTCGTCCTCCGGGAAGGATGCAGCACACTAGGATGTCGATGCCACTCCCCTTGAAGATCACCTCCAGCATGCTTCTCACCACTCGCCAATCCACTCGGTCATTGGTCATCTTTGAGATTGCCAAATGAGTCAGGTACTGTGACATCATCAAGTTTCGAAGATGATTGAGGGTTCTCCAAAGTTTCTGCCCTGGTCCGAATGCAGCTCCAATTAAACACCAAAACGGCAGATCCACTCAATAACCAGTACATCAGCTACCGTTGCCGCTTCTTGGTTTGGCAAGGCATACGCTTCGGCACCCTTACTATAATCTATCACGACTAGGATGAGTTTATTTTCTCCGTTTGACTTGGGAAATGGTTCGGTCACATCTATGGCGATTCTCTCAAACGGGCTCCCAACATTGTACTGACGCATAGGAGATTTGTGCGTTTCTGAGGTCCATTACCCGCAGCGCATACGGCGCATTTCCTGCACCACTCACAGTTGAGCACTGCTCCATTCCATTAGCCTTTCAAACGTAGCAGGGGCGTTGCACAATCCAAATGGCATTACAGTAAACTGCCACAGCCCAGCTCCAACGCTAAAAGCAGTTTTCTCTCGATCTTCTGGAGTCAAATTCACCTGCCAATATCCATTCTTCAGGTCAAGGGTTGATAGGTTCCTTGATCCAGTCAAGGTGTCCAAAGTGTTGTCGATTCTCGGTAGCGGGTAGCTGTCCTTTTTCGTCACCTTGTTTAGCTGACGATAGTCCACACAGAACCAAGTTGAACCATCCTTCTTCTCGGCCAGCACCACTGGCGATGACCACGAACTACTTGGAGGCTCGATGATACCGCTTTTCTCCATGTCCTAAACTTTTTTGTTCGCTTCTTCGTTCTTCGCCAAAGGTAGTCTCCTAGCAGTTTGGCGAATGAGTCATGCACCTTTGGCCTTGGTGTTATTTTTGTGCTGTACCACTTGTCTGATCCTTTTCTTCCGTTCCGTTATCAAAGATGTCGCTGAACTTTCTTATTAGGCCTCTCAACCGTTCTTTTTGTTCCTTATTCAGGTCCTCTGTTAGCAACTAATTTCTCCATCTCTCACGTGAACTCGGGATTGGTCGCCTCAGTCTTGCTCACTTTTCACACTACAGAGAAAATTGACGAGCAGAGCCACAAAACAGTTCCTTTCGCAAGGCTTGCTGAGTGATAGTGGACGTTCATCACTCTGACGGGCACAGTCCTCTTCACTTGTACCAGGCTCTTTGCACAAGCAATTCCTCGTCCAATTTTGGAGTCGTCGATTTTTGGCTCAAACATATCGATGTTTCTCACCTTCACTTTTCCTTCCAGGCGAGCCCACAGAATAATCTCACTCCCCACTGAAATCGATTCATCTCCAGGCAGCAAGACACAAACGAACTATCTCCTCCTCCTTCCCATGCAGAACCATGTCTTCGTTGTTGACTCTCAGTGTTTCATTTTTGAAATCCAATTGGAAGCCTTGGGAATTCATGATGTCCATTCCAATGATAATCTTTTCTTCGATGTCAGCAACCAGCATTGGATGTTCGAAGCTGGTGCTTCCCAGAGTCACTGCCGCTTCCACTTGAAGATGTATACTGGCCAGGTCTTCTGTTGAAATTCGTAGTCGCCACTTGGTTGGTTTGATCATTGTTGGTGTTGTGACAATATCGGGCATGATGATCGTTTCCATCGCACCTGTATCCAGTAGCATGGTGCGATGTTCTCCATTGTTTTAGACATCTACAAACACGCTGTTCTGTCTGGGTTCTAAGGAAGCAACTTTGGCGGTTTTCCTTGGGGCATACTGGTTACAGGTCGACGATTGCTCCTTCACATCGATCCTCCCTAGTTTTCCGACGTCAAAGAAGGTGTCCGTCCCTTCTTCTTGCATTGGCTACGAATGTGGACAGCCTCTTCACAATTCCAGCATCGTTGTTCCCTTCGCTTGGACGCCCCATTTCCTTGACGAGTCTTCTCACATTTGCGTCGAAGGAGTCTTTCTCTGCGAGATCTTGTTTCTTCATGTTTCGCACGCACGCAGGAATCTTGACGAAACGCTTAGCTCCTTCATACTCCAGGGCTTTTGCCTGCGTATCCACCAATCTGTCGGGACGATAAAGTATTAATGACTGCCTTATCTCCTGGTCTCGAAGTCCATCCAAAAAGACTAGAACTGCAAGCCTCTCCATAATGTCCTCTGATGTGGTTGGATAAGCCAGTCGTGCAAGGCGAGCTACATCAGCCTGAAACTCCTGCAAGCTCTCGTTGTTCTTCTGAGAGCGGTTCTTCAGCTGAGAGTGATAGACGTGCTCCAAATGAGTTTGTCCATATCGCAGCTTCAAATGCTTGACCAGAAAATCGTAGTCTTCCTGCTCTTGGGTGTTTAGCGTCTGCAGGATTTTCGTCAGGTCCTCACGAAGTGCAAGTGTCAATGCCGAGGCTTTTTCGTTTCCATCCCATCCATTTGCCTTTGCTGCTGCCTCGAACTGGCGATGGTAATTGTTCCAGGACTGCTTGCTATCAAAATAGAGGGGTTTTAACGTAAACTCTGACGGTATTGGCCTCTATCTGACCACTCGCATCTTGGCTTCCGAATGTTTCATGATCACTATCACTTGCCTTTTCACTTGCTCTATTTCTTCTCTCAGAGTCTTCACTGTATCTTCTAGCTGTTTTACGATTTCTTCTGCTACCTGATCCTTCAAGTGGTTGTAGTTGTCCACCAGCTGTTCCTTGATTCTCTTAATCATAGCTCTGGAAGTTTCTTCGAGCTTCTCTTCCAATCTCTCTTCCATAGCTCTATAGGATTCTTTGAACTTTTCTTCCAAAACTCCATAAGATTCTTCCAACTTGTCCAATTTCCTCGAGTTCCCCTCCATAGCTCTAGAAGATTCTTGGAACTTTTCCTCCATTTTCCTATCAACTGCATTGGGATCAGAAATCTCGAATTGGAACGTATCGGGATCAATGCCAGCTTCTATCAAAGCCTTGCGAAACCGTTGTTGTAGATCAGCTTTCTTCCCACTTGTATCCAAATCACACTTCTCAAGCTCCCTCTTCAACTCGCCGACCTTCAATCCGGTTAAAAGCACTTGTTTCGGAGCCATTATATTGAATATTTATGTTCGTTTCTATAAATCCCACTTCTGACACCACTGTTGCAATTTCGCCTACAGAAACACGTGTCCTTTAACTAATTTATTCACTGACAATTATTTATGTAGAGTCACTTATTCAACACTGCTCGTTCACAATTAATGCAACGATCGCTAAATCACCACTGAGCTCCCTTCTCCAAATGGCGGACATTATATCCTTTGCCATTCCATCCCTTGATATATAGCGAAAGTTCTCCAATGTTCTAGATATAGCCAACCGAAAATAAGAGATCATTATAAAAAACAGTGGTTCAAACATGTGACAAACGGGACAAGAGCCGGCATGTTCAAGAAAGACATAACGGTTGGAACGTTGTCTCTGCTGTCGGCTGCCCTGGAATTTCATACCGCTCGCGCTGGGTATGTTTCGTTATAATCTACTTCCAAGAAAGAAATCAATGTCGGTTTTAATTTCACTAAATCTATATTTTACTTTGATATGATCTGATTTAGTGAAATGGGAAATGAAAAGTTTCACGTTCACTGCTTCAATTTTCACCATATTTGTTATCAAAGACAAGATTTCGTAGCTCGCGTAGTTGTAGTAATTCTGTTTCTTACTCTTCGTAGCCTTAATAATAATGCAAAATTGAGATAACGACGATATTATTTTCCGCAGGCTCACTCATGTTCCTGCTGACTGTGTTCCTAATGCCGGGTGGGACGGCTGACAATGAGGCAGCACCTAAAAATGTTCAAGGAGCGGATAATTCTGGTTTTACAACTGATGAATTTAATTTACCGACAATCACATCAATGGTCGCAAATACCAGAAAAAATGATCATGAGAGCAGCAGACTGTAATATTTCAATATAGTCGAAGGATTATATTTAATAGTTCACATTTTTTTGCATGGACTGTGTCGATGTACGTTAATATATATTTTTAAAAGATCCAAGAACAGAAGGCTTCATCATCCTCAGAATCCAATAAAAGGTCAGTCACTATTTCGAATGTAGTGAATGTCAATTATTCATATCACTTCTGAGAGAAAATTTACCTTAACCATGTGAGGATAGGTACTTTTGATTTTGACAGGGTTGGAAGATCTTCCCAAATCTCCCCTCCCAAAACCTCCAATCTCTATTTTAACTTGTTGTCCATGATGCCCTCTCGGGGATCAGTTGGAGAGATACACACTTGCAGAACTGGGAAGATCATCTTTCAATAATTGAAAAACAGGAGAGTTAAAACAAAATAAAAAAAAAACATTTTCTCATAAAGTAAAATGGAAATATATACTTGGTATTCAGATGGGGAAATGGAAGAGTGGTGTGACCGGTGTATCTGTAATCAATAAATGCAAAATCCAGTCAAGTTTCCAGAAATTAGGCGTAATAAAACAATGAGTGGTAGCAAAAATAAAAATTATAATGGGCTCAATTTCAGACTATGTTCATATGACATGAAAGAAATACGTAGTGTCTCAAAATACATTGTAGTGAGTGGTTTAGTGACTGGCCGAGTTTCAAGTAAAAGGCGAAGTAGCAGGGAAGCAGTCAATGATAAAGTTGAGCTGTTAGATGCTCAGTTTATTGATCGTCAAACTTTCGGGAGACATTTCCTCCCTTCATCAGGACAACTAGTAGTAATATAAGGGTAATAGTACCAGTTCTATGCATTTGTTTTTCCTAGTCACATTCATCTTTTACATCCGAACATTTTGATATTATATTATTTTATTCCATGTATTTATTTTCCATCATTTTAAACTACTATTAGGCTAGCTATGTTCTGTTAATCACAATTCTATGTTCCTCTTAAATTCACACACTATATACGCAATGTACAACTTCATAATAATTAATCTGTGTCCTATATGAGTGATAAGTGCTTTTTGTTTTATTCACAAATTGGTAAGTGCCCTCTATATTTTATTTTGTGATGGTACTATTACCCTTATATTACTACTAGCTGTCCTGATGAAGGGAGGAAATGTCTCCCGAAAGCTTGACGATCAATAAACTGAGCATCTAACTGCCCAACTTTATCATTGACTGCTTCCCTACTACTTCGCCTTCTACTTCAAAATACAATGACATGATGAATATAGACACAAGTTTACAAAAACTTGCTAATAATTTAAGTTTCCAGTTGAATCAAAAGCTTCTTGACTTTTTATTTTAAAAGTTACCAGGTCCGTCAGACTCTTTATTTCCTCGAGTGATGAGTTGAAGAACTTCAGACACATAAAGTGTGGGCTTTTTCAGTCAGTGTCAGCCTATGGCGCAAGTGCTCAACATTCACATTCCTAGAATCATATTTATGTACTATTTGAGCATAAAACAAACGTTTCCACTTATGAAAAAACATCAGACATTCAAATATGTACAGAGTCCATACACGATCATTATCCTATTGGCATGGAGCACTCCACGACAACTGTCTCTATAGTTCATCATATTGAGCAATCTGGTAACACTCTTTCAGGCTACAAATACCTTTTCTACCCAACTACTTTCACCTCAGAATATAATTCCGTATCTGAGTGGCGATTAGAGATATGCATGATACAGGATTAGTGAAAGTATTCGAGTTCATGTAATTGTTTTTTTTTTTATATCAAATTGGTAATGTGTGGTTACCAATGAAGAAACTCACCCAAAACGATTCCCAGGAATTTTGTGTTCTCCTGCATCTGTACATTGGTATCTGATTAGTAAATCTCTTGAGGACTTTTTGTTCATGATAATCTGGTTCGGCATAAGACTTCATTTGCCTTCTTCCTGTTTGTTTCTTGAGAAACAATCTTCAGCACAATGCAATAGAAAAATGATTATTCAAAAGAGGTTGATGAGCGGTCTTTTTTTTATGGAAAAGCGAGGCAAGTAAAGTAAGCGTTGCTAACGAAATTCTTTAAAATAACAGGATGGAGAGTGAAGCGTCAAAACGGCCAATGAAATGAATTGAAAAGCGGTTATGATTCTAGGAGCAGAGGAGCACCTTTGAAAAATCAGCAGACTTATCCAAAAATGCACGATCATATTGTTGACTCAACGCTCAACAATAACCCTTTAACCATTTAGTGTGACACGAAGACCAGATCAAATGAATTTCCACAGAAAATGTCACACCCCAAATCAAAATTCTCTTGATACAGGGCAGCTGTACACGTCTATGAGAAGAAAATGTGAGTGATAGTAGTAACGCCTACTGTACATCATCAAACTTTTGAATCATGGAAGATAAATGAGTGTCCCGTTGTCCACCCCCAGGGTTGACTCCAGTGATGAGGTATTGAGATCACAAACCACCATTGATTTTGACTAATTTCTCAAGTTTTTTAGATGCTAGCAACTAATCATGCTTCAGCCTTATATGCCGGGCTTACATTGATCTAGTCACTATACAGGGTGATTTCTGTGAGTGGGTCATGCTTTCGGAAAATGACGGGGGACGTCGAAATATCAATTTTCACGGAGTCGGAAATGGAAAAAAAAATTGAAAAATTACCTGATGCTTATCACATCTGGCTGCAACTTTAACTTCTTCTTTTCACTTTTGAAGTATCTCTGTTTGGTAGACGCTTATAATAAATTTTCTTGACGATACCTTCAACTGTTAAAAAACCATTGAAGATTATCTTTGATTTCTCAAAAACTTTAAAACCATGGTCAAAATCTTTGACGTCCTCCATCATTCCACGAAAGCATTGCACCCTTACAGGAATCACGCTGTATAGCCTAGTTGCACTTGTAGCTATTATAACTTTTACTTCTCTTGTTATTTTGGCCAGTAAATAATCAATAGTTTGTGAAAATCAAATGCTGGTATATTTACTCTGTTTGACCGCTTTTTAGGTTATGTTATATGAAGGGATGTTTGATTCGATACAATTGATATAAGATTTAAAGCGCCCTCTGACCTGGCGGGTATATTTGAATATGGAACAATTTGTTCAACACTTTTCCTTGTGAGAATTCAAAAATAACATTTCAATTGACAAACTTGAAAATTGCATGATTCTATACAAAGCAAAATAGATGGAGTTTTTCTTCTTCAGAAGAGTCCAAACTTGTTGCAAAGAATCTGTATACGAATATTTGGGATCGGCTTTGTCATCATATCGGCGTGTTGTTTCTCACCCGAGATTTGTTCGACCCAAGATCCCCTTTAGTGATTTTTTCTCTGATGAAGAAATGCTCGTTGGCTATGTGCTTGGTCCTGCGATGGAATTCTGGGTTTTGAGCTAGCCTCATGGCAGCAACATTATCGACCTGAAGAATCAATGCTTGGTCCAATCTGTTGATTTCCTGAAACAATCTTTCGAGCCAAATTATTTTTTTTGCAGCTTCATTGGCTGCTACGATCTCAGCTTCTGTAGTAGAAATGGCCATCATTGCCTTTCTTTGACTTTTCCATGAAATGGTTCCTCAGGCAAACATGATGATGATCCCTGAGGTGAATCTCGCAGTCTTTGCGCGGGCACCAAAGTCAGAATCACGTTAGCATTCAAGGATTCCCTTCTTCTGTTTCCGATAGACTATCCCGAGGTTGATTGTTCCGGAAACCAAAATATAATCATGAATTGAATATATCCCTCTTCACTTCTGCCATGTTTTCTTCTGTAGGGTTTTTAAGTGTTCTTCAAAGAAATCCGATGCTGAAAGCCAAGTCTGGCCTGGTTCCAAGCATGAGGTACATGAGAGCACCAATGGCTTGACGATAAGAGAACGCTGTTGTCTCACATTCTTTCTCTGCTGTCGAAATTTTCAAGTTCTTGAGAAGTTTGATTGATGCAGTGAGTGGTTTAGTGACTGGCCGAGTTTCAAGTAGAAGGCGAAGTAGCAGGAAAGCAGTCAATGATACAGTTGGGCAGTTAGATGCTCAGTTTATTGATCGTCAAGCTTTCGGGAGACATTTCCTCCCTTCATCAGGACAGCTAGTAGTAATATAAGGGTAATAGTACCATCACAAAATAAAATATAGAGGGCACTTACCAATTGTGAGTAAAGCAAAAAGCACTTATCACTCATATAGGACACAGATTAATTGTTGTGAAGTTGTACATTACGTATATAGTGTGTGGATTGAAAAGGAACATAGAATTGTGATTAACAGAACATAGCTAGCCTAATAATAGTAGTTTAAAATGATGGAAAGTAAATATGGAATAAAATAATATAATCAAAATGTTCGGATGTAAAAGATGAATGTGACTAGAATTATGATGAGCCTAGATTTAAAATGATTTAAAATGGATAAATAGATTAAAAGATAAAAGAGTTAAAAATTGTGAATAAAATGACAGGGAAAAAAAATGGATAAAACTGGTAAAAGGGACTATGCACAACGTTAAATGACAGACATTCTGGTACAAACTGAGAACAAAGAGAGTTATCAACAATAAAAAAAACATCAACCAAAAGCTGCAAACTAATCCTGGATAAGGTGTAGGTGTTCCCCTCTATGTATGTAGGTTGGAACGGCTGATCAGTGGGATCGTGGGGATCTATACTAGATGGTGGAGAAAGCATCTAGCAATTCACAACGGCAACATAGTACTATGCAGGACTGGAACTCCAGCTGATTGCGCGACAATAGATTTTTGTATTGGAGAGTGGACAGATCAAACACTTTCATTTGAACCTCACTTCCGACAATTTCCACATGGCGTTGCACATTCAGAGAGTTGTGATAAAAGTGAAACATGGTTTGCTTTGACGAAAGTGCAGTGAGATGGTACTTACAGGTCGATGGTGGTGTTGACTGTATTGGGCACCATTAATCTTTTATGCACTTCAAGTTGGTAACTATATATCGTGCTGAGGTTCTGATAATCCAGTTGGTTATTCAAGTTGTTTGGAGTGTTCTTGATGTGGACCATCTCCATAAACAGGCGTTTGTGGTAAGTGTTGAAACGGGCCAGTACTTTGACATCGTCAAAATCGTCAAAATTAGGGTTGTGACCTGTATTCGTGTGATGTTGGGCAAGTCCACTTGTTTGCTGACGTCTCCTACTATCACTTTTATGGGATGCTAATCTGGCTGATAATTTTTGTGACGTTTGGCCCACATATGAGTACTCACATGCCATGCAGAATACCTTATAGACCACAATCCTCATGTCTTTGGTGGCCAGGGGGGTTTCAGTTTTGCTATAAACCAAGCCTACCGTTTTGGTTTGTTTTTTTGCAAATTTTGCGCCCTCATGGTCCAGAATCCTGATTAGTTTGGGGGTGAGATCGTTAAGGTGGGGCAGTACGTAGTAATGTATTTGATCTGCAGGTGGCAGGATGATGGGCAGTGCGGGTTCCTGGATCTGCTCAAAGCCTTGTCTAGTACTGAATAGCAGTTTATTCACCATCTTGTGTGGGTTCGAGTTCTCCCTCAGGATGCAAGCTAGTATTTGGAGAGACTGATTCCTTTTGGTTGGATGAGTGAGTAGTACTGCTCTGCGTTTGAGTGCCAAAATCAGATTTATTTTCATGTTGCGGGGGTGGTAAGATTTGAAACTGATAAACCTGTTTGACGCCATGGGCTTGCGGTACCAAGTTGTGTGGATGTGGTTGGTTGCAGAACGATGAACCCTCATGTTCAGGAAAGGGATGCTGTTGTCCACTTCCATCTCGACAGTAAATTGAAGGAATGGATTGTAAGAATTGAAGACATCCAGGGTCGAAGCCACCGAGTTTCTCGGTAAGGCGAGTATCAAATCATCCACATATCGTTTGAGTAGAGGGACTTGGAAGGGTAGTTTGTCTACACAGTTTTCAATGAGGTCGGCCAGGACGTAGTTGACCAGAATGGGTGATATGGTGGATCCCATATGTGTGCCAAATATTTGCTTGTAGTACTCGTTGTCGAATATGAGAAAGTTGGAGTCGAAAATGAACTCCATAATAGCTCATACATGCCAAGTCAAGGGAGCAGTGCTGGGCTATCTCATCCCAATGTGCAGTAATTCTGGCCATGATGACGTCCAATGGCAAATTGGTGGAGAGTGATACGACATCAAAACTTACTAAAACATGATTTTCAGGTATGAGGAAGTCGTTTACATACCTGCTGAACTCGAAGGAGTCTATGACGTGGTAGTGGTTTTGATAGTCATAAGCCGACGATAGGATGTCCGTGAGATATTTGGCCAAGGTTTTATTGGGACAATTAGTGGCTGATACAATGGGTCTCATTGTTAAGGTTGGTTTGTGGATTTTGGGTTGGGTGTAAAACCTAGGCGCCACGGTGTTGTGGTTCATCATTTTCTTGCAGGTCGCCTCATCTATGTGTCCAGCATTCATGAGCATCTTGACCAGCCGATTTGCCTTAGCTTGGAGGGTGGCAGTGGGATTGGACCTTAGTTTGACGTAATATTTCAGGTCCGCCAACAGTTTTTTGGATTTTTGGATGTACTTTGTTTTAGAAATCGTCAATGTGACATTGCCTTTGTCACTGAGCACGATGTAGAGGTCGTTCTGTTCTTAAAGAAAGCGTCTGGTGTCAATGAACAGCTTGTCGAGGTGGATCTCAGTTTCATGATTATGGTGGATGTAATTGGTGATTACATTGGTGCACCGGGATCTGAGGATGTCCTTGTCTGCGTCAGTATGACCATTAATGACGCTTTCGACGTCGACTAGGAGTGAAGGTATGTCTAAGTCTTTCAGTGATGGGTTTAGACTAAACTTTGGTCCGAGTGTCAGAAACTTCTTGATGTCAGCAGGAATGTTGATGTCAGTGAGATTCCTAAACCAGCTCTCCTGAGTAATGATGTCCGAGTAAACATCGCGTTGGAGGGCATCGAGTTTGCGGCAATTGGACTTTTTTATGGTCTTGAATTATTGGGCAAAGGAGACTCTTTGGCGACGGTCAAACTCATCAATAATGTGAGCAGGCAGGAAGTCAAAAAGTTGAGTTTTGACTGCCTGGATTTGATGAATCACTCGGTTCAACTCAAGGTGGGTTGCAGAGATCTCCAAATTTAATATTTTCTTTGTCAACCGAGTGTTAAATTGTTGTATCTGATTTCCAGTTCTGCCTTGGGTAAAGTGAAGGAGGGAGTTAATACCATTGGTGCCATTTGTGATGTGGGTAGGGGTCAGATGTAACTGTCTACATTTCAACAAAAAAATCTTCCTATTATGGAGTGACGCGTGCTTGATGACGAGTTTGGCCCATGATTTTAGCAATTGTATGGTAAAATTGCCATAACGTTGTAGGATGTTTTGGAAAAACCCCATTTTGGTCAATGCAGTGAGTGGTTTAGTGACTGGCCGAGTTTCCAAGTAGAAGGCGAAGTAGTAGGGAAGCAGTCAATAATACAGCTGGGCAGTTAGATGCTCAGTTCATTGATCGTCAAGCTTTCGGGAGACATTTCCTCCCTCCATCAGGACAGCTAGTGGCAATATAAGGGTAATAGTACCATCACAAAATAAAATATGGAGGGCACTTACCAATTGTGAGTAAAACAAAAAGCACTTATCACTCATATGGGACACAGATTAATTGTTGTGAAGTTGTACATTACGTATATAGTGTGTGGATTGAAAAGGAACATAGAATTGTGATTAACAGAACATAGCTAGCCTAATAGTAGTTAAAAATGATGGAAAGTAAATATGGAATAAAATAATATAATCGAAATGTTCGGATGTGAAAGATGTGATGTGACTAGAATTATGATGAGCCTAGATTTAAAATGATTTGAAATGGATAAATAGATCAAAAGATAAAAGAGTTAAAAATTCGGAATAAAATGACAGGGAAAAAAAATGGATAAAACTGGTGAAAGGGACTATGCACAACGTTGAATGACAGACATTCTGGTACTAACTGAGAACAAACAGAGTTATCAACAATGAAAAAAACATCAACCAAAAGCTGCAAACTAATCCTCGATAAGGTGTAGGTGATTCACTCCATGTATGTAGGTTGGAACGGCTGATCAGTGGGATCGTAGGGATCTATACTAGATGGTGAAAGAAGCATCTAGCAATTCACAACGGCAACAAAGTACTATGCAGAACTGGAACTCCAGCTGTTTGCGCGACAATAGATTTTTGTATTGGAGAGTGGACAGAACAAAAACTTTCATTTGAACCTCAATTTTGACAATTTCCACATGGCGTTGCACATTCAGAGAGTTGTGATAAAAGCGAAACATTGTTTGCTTTGACGAAAGTGCAGTGAGATGGTACCTACAAGTCGATGATGGTGTTGGTTGTATTGGACACCATTGCTCGTTTATGCACTTCAAGTAGGTAACTAAATATCGTGCTGAGGTTCTGATAATCCAGTTGGTTATTCAAGTTGTTTGGAGTGTTCTTGATGTGGACCATCTCCATAAACAGGCGTTTGTGGTAAGTGTTGGAACGGGCCAGTACTTTGACATCGTCAAAATCGTCAAAATTAGGGTTGTGACCTGTATTCGTGTGATGTTGGGCAAGTCCACTTGTTTGCTGACGTCTCCTACAATCACTTTTATGGAATGCTAATCTGGCTGATAATTTTTGTGACGTTTGGCCCACATATGAGTACTCACATGCCATGCAGGATACCTTATAGACCATATTCCTCATGTCTTTGTTGGCCAGGGGGGTTTTAGGTCTGCTATAAACCAAGCCTACCATTTTGGTTTGTTTTTTTGCAAATTTTGCGCCCTCATGGTCCAGGATCCTGATAAGTTTGGGGTTGAGATCGTTGAGGTGGGGCAGTACGTGGTAATGTATTTGATCTGCAGGTGGCGGGGCAGGTGGCAGTATGATGGGCAGTGCTGGTTCCTTGATCTGCCCAAAGTCATGTCTAGTACTGAATAGCAGTTCACGTTCTGCAACCAACCACATCCACACAACTTGGTACCGTCAAACAGGTTTATCAGTTTCAAATCTTACCACCCCCGCAACATGAAAATAGATCTGATTTTGACACTCAAACGCTGAGCAGTACTACTCACTCATCCAACCAAAAGAAATCAGTATCTCCAAATACTAGCTCGCATCCTGAGGGAGAACTCGTACCCACACAAGATGATAAATAAACTGCTATTCAGTACTAGACATGGCTTTGAGCAGATCCAGCAACCCGCACTGCTCATCATCCTGCCACCTGCCCCGCCACGTGCAGATCAAATACATCACAACGTACTGCTCCACCTTAACGATCTTACCCCCAAACTTATAAGGATTCTGGACCATGAGGCTATCAGATTAGCATCCCATATAAGTGATTGTAGGAGACTTCAGCAAACAAGTGGACTTGCCCAACATCACACGAATACAGGTGACAACCCCAATTTTGACGATATCAAAGTACCGGCCCGTTCCAACACTTACCACAAACGCCTGTTAATGGAGATGGTCCACATCAAGAACACTCCAAACAACTTGAATAACCAACTGGATTATCAGAACCTCAGCACGATATATAGTTACCTACTTGAAGTGCATGAACGAGCAATGGTGCCCAATACAACCAACATCACCATCGACTTGTAAGTACCATCTCACTGCACTTTCGTCAAAGCAAACGCAAACAATGTTTCGCTTTAATCACAACTCTTTGAATGTGCAACGCCATGTGGAAATTGTCGAAAGTGAGGTTCAAATGAAAGTTTTTGTTCTGTCCACTCTCCAATACAAAAATCTATTGTCGCGCAATCAGCTGGAGTTCCAGTCCTGCATAGTACTATGTTGCCGTTGTTAATTGCTAGATGCTTTCTTCAACATCTAGTATAGATCCCTACGATCCCACTGATCAGCCGTTCCAACCTACATACATAGAGGGAATCACCTACACCTTATCGAGGATTAGTTTGCAGCTTTTGATTGATGTTTTTTTTAGTGTTGATAACTCTCTTTGTTCTCAGTTTGTTCCAGAATGTCTGTCATTTAACGTTGTGCATAGTCCCTTTCACCAGTTTTATCCATTTTTTTCTCTGTCATTTTATTCACAATTTTTAACTCTTTCATCTTTTAATCTATTTATCCATTTCAAATCATTTTAAATCAAGGCTCATCATAATTCTAGTCACATTCATCTTTTACATCCGAACATTTTGATTATATTATTTTATTCCATATTTACTTTCCATCATTTTAAACTACTATTAGGCTAGCTATGTTCTGTTAATCACAATTCTATGTTCCTTTTCAATCCACACACTATATACGTAATGTACAACTTCACATCAATTAATATGTGTCCTATATGAGTGATAAGTGCTTTTTGTTTTACTCACAATTGGTAAGTGCCCTCTATATTTTATTTTGTGATGATACTATTACCCTTATATTCCCTACTTCTTCACCTTCTACTTGAAACTCGGCCAGTCACTAAACTACTCACTGCATTGACCAAAGTGGGGTTTTTCCAAAACATCCTACAACGTAATTGGAATTTTACCACACAATTGCTAAAATCATGGGTCAAACACGTCATCAAGCAAGCGTCACTCCATAATAGGAAGATTTTTTTGTTAAAATGTGGACAGTTACATCTGACCCCTACCCACATCACCAATGGCACCAGTGGTACTAACTCCCTCCTTCACATTACCCAAGGCAGAACTGGAAATCAGATACAACAATTTAACACTCGGTTGACAAAGAAAATATTAAATTTGGAGATCTCTGCAACCCACCTTGAGTTGAACCGAGTGATTCATCAAATCCAGGCAGTCAAAACTCAACTGTTTGACTTCCTGCCTGCTCACATTATCAATAAGTTTGACCGTTGCCAAAGAGTCTCCTTTGCCCAACAATTCAAGACCAAAAAAAAGTCCAATTGCCGCAAACTCGATGCCCTCCAACGCGATGCTTACTCGGACATCAGTACTCAGGAGAGCTGGTTTAGGAATCTCACTGACATCAACATTCCTGCTGACATCAAGAAGTTTCTGGCACTCGGACCAAAGTTTAGTCTTAACCCATCAGTGAAAGACTTAGACATACCTTAACTCCTAGTCGACGTCGAAAGCGTCATTATTGGTCATCCTGACGCAGACAAGGACATCCTCAGATCCCGGTGCACCAATGTGATCACCAATTACATCCACCATAATCATGAAACTGAGACCCACCTCAACAAGCTGTTCATTGATACCAGACGCTTTCTTAAAGAACAGAACGACCTCTACATCGTGCTCAGTGACAAGGGCAATGTCACAGTGACGATTTCTAAAACAGAGTACATCCAAAAATCCAAAGAACTGTTGGCAGACCCAAAATATTACGTCAAACTAAGGTCCAATCCCACTGCCACCCTCCAAGGCTAGGCAAATCGGCTGGTCAAGATGCTCATGAATGCTGGACACAAAGATGAGGCGACCTGCAAGAAAATGATAAACCACAACACCGTGGCGCCTAGGTTTTACACCCAACCCAAAATCCACAAACCAACCTTAACCATGAGACCCATTGTATCAGCCACTAATTGTCCCAATAAAACCTTGGCCAAATATCTCACGGACATCCTATCGTCGGCTTATGACTATCAAAACCACTACCACGTCAAAGACTCCTTCGAGTTCAGCAGGTATGTAAACGACTTCATCATGTTCTAGTAAGTTTTGATGTCGTATCACTCTTCACCAATTTGCCATGGACGTCATCATGGCCAGTATTACTGCACATTGGGATGAGATAGCACAGCACTGCTCCCTTGACTTGGCATGTATGAGGACTATTAGTGAGTTCATTTTCGACTCCAACTTCCTCATATTCGACAACCAGTACTACAAGCAGATATTTGGCACACATATGGGATCCACCATATCACCCATTCTGGTCAAATACGTCCTGGACGACCTCATTGAAAGCTGTGTAGACAAACTACCCTTCCAAGTCCCTTTACTCAAACGATATGTGGATGATTTGATACTCGCCTTACCGAGGGATTCGGTGGCTTCGACCCTGGATGTCTTCAATTCTTACAATCCACACCTTCAATTAACTGTCGAGATGGAAGTGAAAAACAGCATCCCTTTTCTGGACATGAGGGTTTATCATTCTGCAACCAACCACATCCACACAACTTGGTACCGCAAGCCCATGGCGTCAAACAGGTTTATCAGTTTCAAATCTTACCACCTCCGCAACATGAAAATAAATCTGATTTTGGCACTCAAACGCAGAGCAGTACTACTCACTCATCCAACCAAAAGGAATCAGTCTCTCCAAATACTAGCTCGAATCCTGAGGGAGAACTCGTACCCACACAAGATGGTGAATAAACTGCTATTCAGTACTAGACAAGGCTTTGAGTAGATCCAGGAACCCGCACTGCCCATCATCCTGTCACCTGCCCCGCCACCTGCAGATCAAATACATTACTACGTACTGCCCCACCTTGACGATCTCACCCCCAAACTAATCAGGATTCTGGACCATGAGGGCGCAAAATTTGCAAAAAAACAAACCAAAACGGTAGGCTTGGTTTATAGCAAAACTGAAACCCCCCTGGAGACCAAAGACATGAGGAATGTGGTCTATAAGGTACCCTGCATGGCATGTGAGTACTCATATGTGGGCCAAACGTCACAAAAATTATCAGCCAGATTAGCATCCCATAAAAGTGATTGTAAGAGACGTCAGCAAACAAGTGGACTTGCCCAACATCACACGAATACAGGTCACAACCCTAATTTTGACGATGTCAAAGTACTGGCCCGTTCTAACACTTACCACAAACGCCTGTTTATGGAGATGGTCCACATCAAGAACACTCCAAATAACTTGAATAACCAACTGGATTATCAGAACCTCAGCACGATATATAGTTACCTACTTGAAGTGCATAAACGAGCAATGGTGTCCAATACAACCAACACCACCATCGACTTGTAAGTACCATCTCACTGCACTTTCGTCAAAGCAAACAATGTTTCGCTTTTATCACAACTCTCTGAATGTGCAACGCCATGTGGAAATTGTCAAAAGTGAGGTTCAAATGAAAGTTTTTGTTCTGTCCACTCTCCAATACAAAAATCTATTGTCGTGCAAACAGCTGGAGTTCCAGTCCTGCATAGAACTATGTTGCCGTTGTGAATTGCTAGATGCTTCCTCCACCATCTAGTACAGATCCCTACGATCCCACTGATCAGCCGTTCCAACCTACATACATAGAGGGAATCACCTACACCTTATCGAGGATTACTCTGCAGCTTTTGGTTGATGTTTTTTTTATTGTCTCTCTTTGTTCTCAGTTTGTACCAGAATGTCTGTCATTTAACGTTGTGCATAGTCCCTTTTACCAGTTCTATCGATTTTTTTCCCTGTCATTTTATTCACAATTTTCAACTCTTTTATCTTTTAATCTATTTATGCATTTTAAATCATTTTAAATCTAGGCTCATCATAATTCTAGTCACATCACATCTTTTGAATCCGAACATTTTGATTATATTATTTTATTCCATATTTACTTTCCATCATTTTAAACGACTATTAGGCTAGCTATGTTCTGTTTATCACAATTCTATGTTCTTTTTCAATCCACACACTATATACGTAATGTACAACTTCACAACAATTAATCTGTGTCCTATATGAGTGATAAGTGCTTTTTGTTTTACTCACAATTGGTAAGTGCCCTCTATATCTTATTTTGTGATGGTACTATTATTACCCTTATATCACTACTAGCTGTCATTATGAAGGGAGGAAATGTCTCCCGAAAGCTTGACGATCAATAAACTGAGCATCTAACTGCCCAACTGTATCATTGACTGCTTCCTTACTACTTCGCCTTCTAAGTTTGATTGAAACAGCTTTGCGATCCAAGAACCTGAGCCGCTCCAAAATCCTTGGGGCATATCCTTGTTGACTAATTCCTAGTCCGTTTTCTTGTTTCATTATTTTGAATCCTAAGAAGCACTCAGCCTTGCTCGAGATTATTTTGAATTTTGATTTTAACTCCTCCACAAATTCTTCCGAATCTTGACTATCTGGTGCTGCGGCGAGTCCGTCATCTACGTAAGCAACAGGTAGAATCTTCTTGCCATTTTTTCCCTAATGTGAAGACATGTATCCGCCTTGCTGACTTGCAAATTGTGTTTTTCCAGAAAACCTCCGAAGCGTTCTTGCCAACATCTCGACTCTTGCTTAAGCCCGTAGAGACTCTTTTACAATTTGCAAACAAGCCCCTGTTCTTGCTAGTATCCCTTAGGATATTGCATGTGAATCTCGTTTTTGTCCAATTTTCCGTATAGAAAAGCTGTCGAGACGTCGAACTGGACCAAAAACAAATAATTTTTGGCTGCAACGCTTATCACTGAACGGATTGTTTTTGCGTCAGTGCTAAAAGTTTGGTGGTCCCTTGTCTCTGGGCGAATCCTTCAATGATCAAACGAGCTTCGTATTTATGGTTTTGATTCAATAGATCCACTTGCATGGGCGTGTTTTTGAACCTCTAAGGAGTCTAGTCAAGTTCCAAGTTTCATTTTGATTTAAGCAATCAACTTTTTTGTCAGTTTCCTTTCTCCACTCGATGTTGCTGTTGATGGCTTCATGGAAGGAATCACAAAATTTTCAGCTGCTGCCACGTAATCATCCAGATGTTCTGGCCTTTCTAACGAACGATCCCTCAACCGCATTGCGTTCTTCATTTGTCGTTTCCTTCGTCAAAGCTTGTTTCTCCTTCGGCTTCGTAATTGTTTCCGCTTCCTGTTTTGGTTGTGTATTCGTCCTCGCTCTTGTGTGAACTCATGTCATCCTCTTTCGGGTTTTCTACGACGTCCTTGGATCCAGAATCTTGAAAAGGTGTGTTGCTGAAAAGGTTTCATTTTCAGCTGCACTTCTCAAAATGCTCGAAATACTTTGCAGACTCTACAACGCGTTTTGATGCACCCTTGTCTATCCATCAGTCGACCTCTGAGTTTGCCTCTGCTGCAAGCACGCCATTGTGATCTGAAACGAGAGTCAACGTTGGTTCTGCACAGTTTCCTTGTTCAGCATTCTGGTTTTTCGACTTCGGACGTACATCCTTCTTCCATTTTATACAGTTCCTGACCCATTGTCCTTTTTTCTCCCAGTAGTTGCAGGAATAAAATCTCCGACCAGATGCTCCTGAATCCTGAGGTGCTATGGTAGACAAAGCCTACCGGCTCTCTTTTTCGTCATTTTCTTGTGGTCCAAGATTCCTCTCAACCATGGCATTTTGATAAGTTGGTTCATCGAAAGTCTTTTCTTCTTCTTTAGTCAAAAGCATTCAACTTTGACGGAAAGTTTCAAAGGTTTTTGGTAAAATATGCAGCGTTTCACAGACTAGTATTGAATCTGGCAACTGATTTCATCAGAGCTTGATGTAAATCATTCCAAACACTACGCAATTTTGATATGTAGGTTGATACATCTTTACCTCGATTCCAAGGGAAAGCGAAAAACTCGTTGCATAACCTAAAAACCTGGTCTTTTGCTGTTGCTTCGAACTGATTCTTCAAGGCCTCCCACGTATCATGTGCTGACTTTTTATCCATAATCTTCTGGTAAACCAAGTCCGTGACCGCAGTGGTAATCATGGATTTTCCATAGCCTCTGCAAGGCCTTACGAAAAAAGTCGCTCTGCTTCTTGTGCCTCTTTCCTATGCTGCTAAGGCACCTTCTGGCAATGGATCCGCTTTGACAATCTTACATCCAACGCGTCAAGAGCACCGTCGTGATAATCAATCAGGTCTCTAATTTTTCTTGTCCTAATCGGCCAATCGGTCGCACCTAAGAGCTTCGTAGCGTGCTTCGCCAAATCCATCGCAATCGAGCACAATTCACTTTTTCTTTGACACCAAACTGAAAAAAAAGGTTCCTGCGCCATAATCTATCAGTACTTTTACTTCTTTTGTTATTTTGACCAGTAAATAAACAATACTTTGTGAAAATCAAATGCTGGTCTATTTACTCTCTTGGACAGCTTTTCAAGTTATGTTATATGTAGAGATGTTTGATTCGACATAATCGATATATTTAAAGCGCCCTCTGACTTGGCGTGTATTTTGAATATGAAACATTTTCTTCAACAGTAGCTGGCCTGGCTGGCCGGGTATTCCAATGTTGCATTCATGAAGACAGATGATGTCTGCACTACTCAAGTGTACTAGTACCAGCAATGTGGTCATAACGTCTGGATGAATTTTTTTTGATCTTCTAGAATATTGTAGAAAGATAAGTTAAAAAACAGTGACGATGAGTTATGCAAATTGTAATTGAAAAACTTGGAACTGAAGAGGAATATGATCGTCGAAAAAAAAATCGGGTCAGAAATATAGTGCTACTTCAGTGCTTCTCCTCCGAACCACCTTTTCAATAATTTGTCCTCGTTTTCCACTCTCAACACTCATTTGTTTATCGGGTTTTTCCACATTCAATAACACAGAGCTGATACTTGACCATTTGAACGGCGCGGTAACATTGGTGAAGAAGACATGACAGCACCGTAATACTCTAGTGGAGGAAGGAGAGTCGCGTTGCAAGTGGTAAGTTAAAAGCCTGGATGGCGATTCCCTTTTTTGTCCATTGTCTCACTTGTCAATAGAGATAGAGACACATTGTTAAGAAAAAAGTTACAGGGTTTCAAGAGGCACACAATTGAAAAAAAATTATTATGTATACACACTACGCAGCCGTTTTGAGTTGAAACTTTTTGTCGCAGGAAGCCAACGAATTTTTCAGTTTCATGCAAACTAGGAGAATATGGGTGGTCCGCATTGATCGATGGTTCAAAACTACGCGACGGTGATAGACTTATTCTAATTAACCGTATGAATAGAAACAAATCATCATCAGGATGAGTGAACTATAAGACAGAGAATAACACATATCAACAATTTATATTAACAAAACTATTTTTGATTCAGCTGTTTGATCACATAGGAACTAATCACAGTCATTTTTCAACTACTTCTCGTATCCATGAAATATATTCAGACACTCTGGTATATATTCCCGGAAGATAAGGCCGCGCACATCCTATTCCTGTAGATACTACTCCGATGACCGCCAGCTGTGCTTCTTCCTCGGTTTGAACCATCAGAGGACCACCACTGTCTGCCTGGAAAATGAATTATGGCTTTCGTGTACTAAAGAAAGCTCGACCAACCTACCCAGCAGGCGTCACTTCCTCCTTCTTCATGACCAGCACATAACTGTGTTTCTTGAACTTTGGTCTTTTTTCCCTGTGACTTATACCATGTCTTGCATTTCTCATTATCAATGATTTGAACTTTTGCCTTCTGAAGAACTGTCGCTTTTCCACCTATAATTGAGATTGTTCAACTCTTGAAAACATATCAATTCAAATCCGCTAGTCTTTTGTTTGTTTTTCGAAAACTTTGAAGAGTTTTAAATAAGATAAGGTAATAGCAAAAAAATCAAGTGACAGCTTCTCTCTAGCAGCAACTACTTGAGAATATGAAAATCGAGGTTCACATTTGCATTAGAATTTACAATTTGACAAAATAAATACTTGTGGAAAATCACAATGTAGAAAAATGTCAAATATTTCAAACTCCTTCTCCATAATGGAAAAACATGGGATGAGTGGATGATTTGTGGATCATCACCCCAAATGAAACTACAGTGTGTCCACGGATTGAGTTTTCGTAAGGTGTAGACTAAAACAATTCCAGTTAGATTACGATTCTCTGAGAATCGCCCCTGCATGGTTCGAAACTAAGATGTGGAAAAAATTAGTAAAATCAATTGATATACAGGGTGGTTTTGGGGCGATTATATAAAAAATGACCTAGAGTAAAGTACCTTTGTCCAAGGAGATATCGAAGAAACTATAAAAGAAAGTTATTCATAAGAAAAAGTAATGGCCGAATAACCATTTTGATACAAATTGTCTTACTTTGTTTTTTTTTGTGAGTGAAATACCTTTGTTTCAAGAGTAATCAAAAAAAGTTATTGAAGAGAGTTGTCTTCTATCTTCTATCTATCTTTACATTTATAAAAAAGAAGGTATCTTTGTCCGTAAAAAAGATAGCATTATAATGAAGAAGAGAGAAGGCTTCATTCTGGCAATCTCTGATTGGTCAGATTTGTTTACATGGTGTTGCCATGGTGATCGCCGAAGTAACAATAGCTATATTCTGGCGGCCTCAGCAGCTCAAGCTACTTGATAAGAAGCTCACCTGAACGTGATGCTGTTGTAAAGCGTCACGTCAGCGTAAAAAAATGTTGCTTTTCGAAAGCGGATCTTGCTGATTCTCGCTTGACATGTAAATTCGGGTTATGTTTATTTGTTTATGATTACATCTTTATTATGTGGCGGACCTGTCGCGGATTCCCATGTAGCAACACGCTCCAGATCGGTTAGCAACACCGCCGATACTCGCGGCTGGATGTAGCTTCCGTCCTCACAACAATGTTGCCGATTCTCTGTTTGTTGGGTTGAGCTTGTTAAGGTGAGTGTGGGAGGTTGTTTATTTTGATTGTATCTCATCGGAATCCAGAATCTTCATAAAATAGCTTTGTTTCGTGATTTGATTGTGTTACTTATTATAAATCCTTGGATGGATAATGATAAGATAATAATTGTGCTGTGTGTCAAAATCAAAATACTTTTTCATTTACAGTTTTTGTGTGAAATTTTGCTTACCGTTACCTATTTGTCTGTATTAAATTGATGATGAAGGTAGATACTAACATTTCAAATTTAAATTTTATTTTAATTTGAAAAAGAGATTCAAGGTTCATTTTATGAATTTTCATAACAGTAAAGAGTATATCGGATTTCACTTTGCAATTGATGAATTTATTTTAAAATGTTTTTATGTGTGTATTACTTCTTGTGGTTAGAGATGGGACTAATTATTTTTGATTAAAATTATTGAATTTCACAAGTTCTGTCAGAATTTTAGCAGAGGTAAGAAAAAAACATAATGTTAATAATAACATATGGCGTCACTTCATATTCAGCTTTTGTTTCTATTGTAAATTCGGAGGTGAATTGAAAATCTTACATATTTCAAATTGTCACCAATTATCACTTCTTGAAACGCCGATAACTCGGAACAAATGAATTGAGGCATAATCTATGGTCGATAAAAAAATCCAAATTGAATGGACGATCAAAATAAGATATATTCAATTATCTACATAAATCAGGGTTTTATGTAAAAAAGTACAACTTGAACAACTTTTTTGATTCCGATATGATCTAACGTTCTGGTAATCTTTCCTAACATTATATACAGTGTGTTACTCAATGGTATGTCATAATTTTAAGAGGGATTTCCTGGATAAATTTTAAGCTGAAAAGGTCAAATAAACCTGGGTCTGAGAAAAAAATAAAAAAATAAAAAAAAATAAAAAAAAATAATTAAAATGAAAATAAAAAAAAAAATAAAAAAAGTGTGTTCCTATACCATAATATCCTGTGGCAAAATTCAGTTCAATATCTCAAACCGTCTTTGGAAAATTTATTAAAAACTGGAAATAAAATAGATCTTAAACTTGGGTCTTAAAATGCTTGGTTTTTGAGATACAGGGTATCTTAAAAACCAAGCATTTTAAGACCCAAGTTTATATGACCTTTTCGACTTAAAATTTATCCAGAAACTCCCCCTTAAAATTATGACATACCATTAAGTAACACCCTGTATTTATAATCTTCCAAGAATATGTTACTGATAATAAAAAAATGTGAAATCTATTCATACCTATAGACATACAAAAATTACAAGAGTCTAACTGATAATCTGTTGTCTCCTAACCAAACAATAAGACTCATTATTTAGGTTATCACAGGTTTTCAACTTTTTTTGCGGTTCATTTGAATTTCAAAAACAAATGACATCGATTAAAGCATTTTTACCAGAATTCTTACACCTTATATTTTATAAACCCCTATTATTATACACATAGGAATGTATAGTTTCTTATAACTTCAGAACAAATTTAAAGTGTAGACTTACTCATAATGTCAAAACGTTCCTCCACTTTCCTGAAGAATTATCTGCTGTGAAGAATATCAAGCAGAAAATTATCCCATGTTGTAATAAACAGCGCAAGATATTTTAAAATCCCGCATAAATCTTCGAATAAGTACGGCAACATTGGTATCATGTGGGAGCGGGAGCTACATCCAGTAGCAAGTCCGCCGATGAGGTGACAATGCTGACGGATGACAGAAGACAGCTGATTCTGAAGACTGAATCCTGACATTCGATTGCATCGGTCTGCATCGTATCGTGTCATGTGTCATTCGCAAGGTTGCCAGAAGTACTGTTTTAACAGGAGATCCACTGATTTCGCCCATGTGTTTCTGTTCTAGTGTTTTTGATAGGGATCATCTGGCAACACTCGACACAGATGACGTCATGACCGTAAAAGTGAGGCAACCTGTTATCTGATTTTGGAACCAAACGACACGCGATTTTCCGGTTATTCGACCAACATTTGGTTTTTAGTTGTATTTTGTGTAAATAAAATTTCGTATTACGAGTGTGTCTATTTTGCTCGCCCGCAGAAGACCCACAATTATATTATCATGATGATAGTCTCCGTGTCTTTGTGGCACCAACAATATCAACCGGTTGAACAAATTTCTCTACAGCCACGAATAGAGAGTACCAACCCATTAAAATGAAATAATCCTTAAAATAGCTTCCCGATGATTTGGTGTAACAACAGATTATCTGTTTTTTTAGCGTTTCACTTCGAATCTCATCTCATTCACTTTTGGATTTATAGTAATAATAATACTAATAATAATAGTAAATCGTCTTCAAAAATTGAAGAAAAAAAAAGAAGTACTGGGTGATTCATTTTTAGCGACAGGGTGCCAGTTCTCGTAAACTATTGATCGTTGAGGCTTGCAGCGAAAAAATTTAGTACTAAAACGGCCAACAGAAAATCCTGGAAAATATTCAAGTTTGTAAAATAGTCGCTAGGGGGCGTAACAACCAACACCAAGTAGAAAAATATGATTTTTATGGAGTTTTGTCCAATGAAAATATATCGATGAATTCATTTTCGGATCTACTGACTATTCACCTACACTTTTTGTCTGAAATGTTTTTTTCTATCTATCATAATAAAGTGGTGGGGGAAGTTCAATTGTTTTATTAAACAAACGAAGATTTCTCCCGTTTCGCTTGACCGATTTTAACGAATTTGGGCTCATATGAAAGAGAATAGTCTGGGCTATAAAATGCTCATTTGTTTTTTAATTTGTAACATACGCCATCGCCGCTAGATGGCGTTAACTGAAATGGTAGCATATTTTTGAGTTTTTTCCAAAAAAATTAAATGTAATGGTATATCCATGTTCATATATTTCAAAAGGGGATACATTTTCCTATAAAAAAATAGAAAAAAACAAAAAAAAAATGAAAAAAAGAAAAAAAAAACATTTTTTTTATAGGAAAATGTATTTCCTTTTGAAATATATAAAAATCAATTTACCATAACATTTGATTTTTTTGGAAAAAACTCAAAATCATGTTAACGCCATCTAGCGGCGACGGCGAAGGTCGAAAATTCAAAACCAAAAAAGTTGATTGAAGTGCAGATCATGCTCTTTCATATGAGCCCAAGCTCGTTTGAATCGGTCAAGCGAAACGGGAGAAATCTCCGTTGGTTTCATAAAACAATTGAACTTCCCCCACCACTTTATTTTGATAGATAGAAAAAAAACGTTTCAGACAAAAAGTGTAGGTAAATAGTCAGTGAATCCGAAATGAGCCCATCGATATATTTTCATTGGTCAAAATTCCATAAAAATCATATTTTTCTACTTGGTGTTGGTTGTTACGCCCCCTAGCGACCATTTCAGAAACTTGAAAATATTTTGAAGGTTTTTCTCTTGGCCGTTTTCGTAATAAATTTTTCTGCCGCAAGTCTCTACGATGAATAGTTTACGAGAACTGGCACCCTGTCGCTGAAAATGAATCACCCTGTACATTGCGATAATAATTGACATTAATCATTCCTAATGGGCGATTTCTCATAAGAGCAGATCGACGGCGGGTGACGGGGATTTGTTGGATAATTTTTCGATTGTGTTGCGTTAATTAGGGATCACAGCGTTAATATTAATAATAAGTAGGTAGTTTGGTTTCGATTAGATAGGATAAAAATGTTCCACTTTGGTTCTCGATTTCGTGTTTTTTTTTCTGGTTGAGGATATTTTACATTATTGTGCAACGTCAGAGCAGACGATGCCGACGGTGATTTGTTGGATGGTTTTTAGATTGTGTTGTGTTATTTTGGAGACCCAGCGTTAATAATAATTAGTAGGAAGATTTGTTAGGATAAGGATGTTTCACTTTGGTTAAGGATCTTGTATTTCTTCGTTTGAATTAGGATATCTACATTTTGTGCACAAACTACACGTCAGTTCTTTTGTTCTTACCAGTTAGATTTCAATTTTGAGATTGATTTGAATCAAAACTGGGTTTTGCTCGGGCTGCCCGGAGAGCAAGTAATTCAGCTAGTTTAGGATAGAAATTTATGGTCGAGTCTCAATTGTAACACAAATCGGCCAATTTTTTTTTTAAGAACCTGATTTTTCAGTCCTGAAAAAAATGAGAATGAACCAATATGTGTCAAAAATGGGTATTCGGCTATCACTTTTTTCACACAATTTTCTTCCATAACTTTTTTTGATATCTCTTTGAACAAAGGTACTTTACAAAGACATGATAAAGAATATAAAAATAAAGTAGAATAGTAAACGACGATGTATGAGTTAGTTTGGTCGGGTTAGTTCCATATTCCAAACCAACCCAAACCAACGTGCCTACAAGACCTGCGCTACTTAGACTCAACTACTTGTTTCACTCTGATGAAATGGAGAAGATGCATTTTGTCATTTATCACTGTCGTAACCAAGAGCCTGGAAATAAATTTAGCGACAAACCATAGGAACGCAACTAGGAATAATCTCGTAGAAAATCTTTGTTTCAGATCAGAATACAAACAAGAATATAGATTCTCCGAAGAATGTCAGGCTGTGCAAAAGCATCGGGCCCTCGACAGATTCATTTTTATCACTTGTGGATTGCAACGACCTCAGGAGACAGACAGCAGGTTTTGGCCTATGTCACACCAGGAAGCATTGCTCAAACCAACTATCACCTCCTTTAGAATTTGCCAAACCATTTCTCCGAGATGCGTATTGACAAGTTGTTAAAGAATCAGTCAGAAAACCATATTGAGTACTTTGCAGTTATACAATAAAGCTTGCTATAGGGTGATGAACATACTGACCAGCTCAGCAGAGCATTAACCCACTCAAAGAAGAAGCTTTGAAATTTTGTGGAAGCCAAAACCTGCTGCTTGAAAGTATAATAGACCTTGGGCTGAACTTCAAAACTATCTGCAATAAACATATGCCCCTAATAAACGAGAAATATCATTACAATATCAAGCATCATCCCATCAAGGTCAATAATATGAACTTTGTCAGGTACTAAATTGATTACTGACTACTGATATTCAGGCGTTACGAGATTCCGGGGATTTGTCTCTGACACCACAGCTTCTGATGGGCTTGATGTATTTTTTTTGTCTGTCTTTCAATCGAAGAGCTGTTATTCCTGAATATGGTTCGTGACATCTTCTGCTGTTTCTTTGTCCGACCTTCAAGGAATTAGTGTAAATCTCCCATTGTTTCTTCTAAACGACGTCCATTTTCAACCCCCTCCGTGGACACACTGTATGTATTTATATTTGTTTGATCTGTCAATCCAAGGCCCGATAATCTCTCTATATATCGCGATGAGGCAGATGATAATAATTTAGTATGTTTTGACTGTGTATCATTATGAGTAGAATAATATCGATTCTCACTTTGTAGGCTTCATAGTCGATGTTGAATAATTATCTTTGAACAAACAATATTGGAAAAAATGATAATCAATCATTTTCTATGTTGTTGTGTAGATCTTAGGTCTCTACCCTATATTTTCAATCTACAGTGTAACCCCGGATCAACGTATGAATAGGTGAGGAAAAAACATCAAATTGAAATTTCATCTTCTGGGGTTCAGTCCTGCTTGGAAAGAAAATAATGTGTGTCATAATTCAAGTTTCGAAAACTAAAGTGGGTATGTCTTGGCAATTAACCTAGAAGCTATTTTTCCCACAAGTAAAGTGCTTTCTGAGTTAGAATGCAAATTTTCAAAACCCTCCGCTTAGTTTGATATTTCGTATTTTTCCATTCCACGTTTCCAGAATAGCATGAAAATGGATTAAATCTTAATATTCAACATTTGTTTGTGTTTTTTCGGGTTTCAAAATACTTTTTATTTTGCAGAATTGCGTAATTCATAATTTGAAGAACTTTTGCTTGTGGGAAAAATAGCTTCTAGGTTAGTTTCCAGGACATACTTGATTTTCTGAAACTAAAATTATGATACAAATTGGTTTCTATCCAAGCAGGGCTGAACCCTCACCGCCTCAATTGCTAAAGACCTAGGCTCCAAGGAGTTCATTCAAGACTATCAAGGTACTGCAGTATTCATACCCCAAGACCCAGTTTTGATAGATATTTTGAAATGTACGTACGAAAGATACCAGCAATTAGTACATATACAGTTCGGCTCTAAAAGGCCCTCTCCCTTCTGATTTTTGAACAATTTCATATATGAGAACGAAATTTGGACACACCATATATTTTTTGACACAGTAGTGATAGCTGGAAATGTCAAAATTATAGCTGGGCGCCATTTGAATGAAAGAATCAAATGGAGAGAGGGATCGAGTGATACCTCATTTTGAAGGCTCTTTTACCCTGATCATAATTGCCAAGTTTCAAGCTTCTGCTGTCATTCCTGTTCATATGACAGCTTGTCAAAAAAATATATATTTATATTTATATATATATGTATTTTTGTATATTGAATACTCACCCGCAAGAGTTAACTTTTCCAAACTAAAAGGTTATGATGAGGGACAAAAGATATCAACAGAAATGACAGCAGAAGCTTTCAATTCAGCAATTGTGATCATGGTCTATTCGATTTTTTTATTCAAAATAGCACCCAGCAGCCATTTTGACATTTTCAGCTGACACTATCATGTCAAAAAACGCACAACGTGCTCACGTATGGTTTGTCTAAATTTTGTTCTCATATCAACCGGTTCAAGAGTTAGAAGAGAGGGAGAGCTTTTTGAGCCGCACTGTATCATGGTTGTTGATGCATCCACATAAATGACAAAGTCATACAAGAAATTAAACCATTACCATGTCCTCTTTCTTCATTTTTCCAGCCCCAACCAGCCACAGTAGCCAAATTATCAAGGTACTTCGAATACTCAGAACTTTTGCTATCAGCAGGCAAACATGCGGGTGAAACACTGAAAAATCATTCATTAAATCAACTTTTTTCAGAACTACGTTCTCTTTTATCGATAAACAAGATGTCGCAAGATATCCACATTTCATGATATCAATTGAATGAATCAATAAAATACTTCACTGAAATTGAGGCCAAAAGGCATTATTTTATTGACTCATTCAATCTATAAGAGGAATTCTTAGAGACAATGTCCTACGATATTCAACTTGATCTTTAAGCATTCAATGATATTGTCATATTAGTATTCGCGGCAAATATACTTGGTGTAAATTCACCCAATTTGCCACTAGTGGAATCGCTGAGCAAGGAGTTTTGTTGATAAAAATAGACACGTTCAGCAAGATGATATCCAGTGGTTCGCCCAGCCCCTATTCCATTGTGAGTAATGTAACCCCTCTCACCCTGAGTAGTGTAACCCCTCTCAGCCTCAAAGAACATGCTTGTCCTATTGTTATGGTGGTGGAGATAGACTGCACCATAGACGAAAATGAACTGGAGTTCCCATTACCAAGTTTTCCTACTGTTCAAACCGGCTACGCTCCCCTAAAGCACGACAGGTGTTGTGGGTCCGGACGAAGGCCCAGTCAAACATCAAACAAGACATTTGGTGGAGGCACCAACGATCAAGCTGTCATGAAGAGTACAGGAAGGCCTGAGAAAAATTTTGGTTTGATGAAAAGTTTGGTTGGACAAGAGTTAGACGCTCCAAGCTTCGAGCGCCGATCTGATCGGAAGTGTCCGTCAAGGAATGGAAGCCCACCCAAGCCCCTATCAATGGTTGTAATTGGCATGAAGAGAGTCGGGTTCTGATGATGATTTGGAGCATAGTACCCGGCACCTCCACCAAATGTCGTGCAAGGTGTCAGACTGGGCCTTCTTCTGGACCCACAACACCTGTCGTGCTCTAGGGGAACGTAGCTGGATTGAACAGAAGGGAACCTCGGTAATGGGAACTCCAGTCCATCATCGTCTATGGTACAGTCGATCTCCAACATCATAACAATAGGACAAGCATGTTCTTTGAGGCTGAGAGGGGTTACACTACTCACAATGGAAAGTAGTTGGCTAGGCCAACCACTGACCCTCATCTTGCTAGATGTGTCTATTTATAGCACGTGGAAACTTTCTTGACTGCTCCCCACCACCTTAACCTTTCTGTTTATAGCAACAAAACTGCTTGCTCAGCGATTCCAGTAGTGGCAAATTGGGTGAATTTACACCAAGTATATTTGCCTCAAATAGCAATATGACAATATCAGATTTTAGATGGTGTCATCGTCAAACTTTCCGTTGATTGAGGGTATTAAAAATAGAAACTGAAGTGAAATAAAATACCTTATACTCCAGTGAATTTCTTCTGATAGCTCCAAAATGGCAATATCATTTCTAGCTTTATTGCAAGAATAGTCGGGGTGGATGATAATGGATTTTAATCCAGTTTCGTAAGCTGCAGAATCTATACTGCTCAAGTCGTGTTGCGATAAGGTCACCTTCAGGTAAGTCGGTTTGATGAAATCATTCGAGTTGCCACTGAAACTAAGATTGTGAGAAGTACCCTTCAAAATCATATTTTGAAAACAAATCAGAGCATGAAGATCATATTATTATTTTTTATACTTTGGAAATAAATGCTGAATACTCAATTAAATATGTCTTATGTTTGTAATTATGTTGTATCAAAACTTCATCTACAAAAACAATGTCTGACTCACGTGCATAAGCAATGTGCGGCAGTCATAACATGCCTATTTGTGATCAGAGTTCCTCCACAAAAATGATTTCCTCTTCTTGTGATCGATACAAGCCAAGGGAACTCGAATTGAACAGCATTTTCTCCACCAACAATTTTTGCACTTCTTTGGCTTATGGTACGCCCACACATCACGTTCGCTACTAAAACAAAACAGTTGAAAGTACTTGATATTACTCCAACTATAATCCATTATATCTACTTAGTCAGAGACTCAAGTTTTTACAGTAACCAGCAATAAATATCCAGAAGAACAACATGACATCAGACACATCAAATATATATAAAGCACGAAACAACAAGAAAAAGATTCATTTTTTTCATTCTTCAAATTTCGATCGTATTATCGCATGGATATACCAACCAGCAGTTGTTTAATATCATCGTATTAGTCGGACATCCACTGATCATCAAAACAAGAAAATACATTATAAGAAATTTTATCAAGAATCCGATAATACACAGGTATTCAAAGTTGTTCTCTGGCGCTGCGTCAACCACCTACTTTTCAGCGGTGTGAAGCAAAACAATTTATTATTATTTCTGATAAAGCAGTAGAGAGCCATGAGTACGTACCTACAACATTTGTATCTACACTATTTTTCCTTTTTTGAAAAATAAGTTATGAGAGGTTCTAGTTTTGGCGTGACTACCCCGTACATCTCTTCTATCAAGTGTGCTATTTATATTCTAGATTATTTTGTTGATTTTGTTGTTGGTCACTTCATTTCTCATCGATTTTTTTGTTTTCATCATTTCAGTCTCATTCACTTTATGAATGAATGGCAACTCAAGGAGTACCTAGGTATAAGTCTAACCTTTAATAATAATGTGATTGACAATAAGTTAGAGTTATAAAAGAAAAAAAGGAACATACAGGGTGTTTCAAAAATAATGCGGAACAATTCAAGATGAATTTTCCTGCTTGAAAAGAATAATTTCAAATAATTTGTCTATTTGAATAAGAGTTGATGCTGATATTACTTACTGGTTGAATTTTATCTTTTTTACTGAAAAATATCGAGGAGTGATACAAATAATTATTTTACAGTTTCTAGCGAGCTACATTCACCATAATTATACTTTTTCTGTGTTAGAATGATAAAGATTTTTTTCACCAACAAACTTTATACAAGTACGTTAAACATCCCAGAGCTGAACAAAATCGTCAAAATACGTTTAGGTAGCTCCCTCTACATGCTAGAGCTATACTGCGATCAAACTCGAATTTCGTATAACAAAAACTCCCAAATAACAATTTGCAAAAAACAAATACAGATAAAACGTAATTCGACACCCTGTAGCTCAGTAAAGGAGCATTTCCACAATGTTTATACATACTTTTCTTCTCATTTTTAAGCATGGAAAGTAATCCTGATTTTTTTTGCATTATCATCCAAACCTTCTTGACCAAAACCAAATAAAAAAGTTTGTGTGCTATTGCTATTCTTTTCTTATTTGGATCATTCTTTCAAATCATTATGAAGTTTGTTGATTGAAAACGCTTCCCCCCTTTTTTTTGGGTGAAATACATCCTCGCTAAAATGATTGAGTGATAGCTTATTGTTAGGATCTCCTGTCCCTCATCATATCCTCCTAGTTTGGAGATATTATCTTTTGCGGTTAATTATTTATCGAATGAAGAAAAACTTAAAAACAAATTTTTGACAAGCTGTCATATCAACAGGAATGACAGCTGATACTTAAAACTCGGCAGTTGTAATCAGAGCCAAAGGGCCTTCAGAATAAGGTATCACTAGACCTCCCTTTCCATTTAATATTTTGTGGGTGGATGTCACCTTTACTCAGGGGGTGATGCTGCAAAGTTAAAAATAGGCACAAATTGTTTTCCCCTTGAAATAAGAATCGAGGGTTTCGAGGGTTTTTCATTTTTTTTTCACGGGGGCCCGTTATTCAGGGTGGGAAGTTTTCAAATTGACACCCTGTATGATTCGAGTTAAAGGTGTAGGTAGTAGGTGGTAGGTATCAACCATTTGCTTCAAGGATAATGTTAGTTAGCCTTGCTAATTTTGAAAGTAAGTTTAGATCTTTTCACTTTATAATTTATCAGAGACCTTGTCTAATTTTCATTTGTTACAGGTCAATCACAAATGTTTTACGTTCGTTTGGAGCAGATAAATTTGTTTTTATTTTACATTTTTCATCTGTGTTCATCAATGTTCGGCATAATCGTTATATTTTGATCTGATTCTATAATATTCTTGTTTCTGCTGGTTGTATTATCGATAGATATAGTAATACCTATCAAGTTCATCTATTACTTTTGCTGTTGTACCTGGTTGAATCAATACCTTTTGTGAAAACATAGAAGTTCGATGTTATATGACAGGACATTATCAGATAAATCAATAGGAAATTGGTTTTCATCAGGAGAAATTTATTTCAACAGATTAAATGAGTAATTAACTCAAGAAAATAGACATCAAATCATACAACAAACTGTTATCAATTCATCTGTTCCTTTTGAATCCTGAATAATATATACTAAAAAGATCTCAAGGATTCAAAAAACAAAATTGGAGAACATGTTGGCATGGCACACAGAATTGCATTGATCAAACACTTCTCAACCTGCATCTAAGAATATCCATAAGAAAATAATAAGGAAATAGGTACTTTCCATTTGGATACTCAGAAAGCAGAACCGTATTTGAAACTTTTGAGATTTGATAGGAATTTCTTGATCAATATTAATACAACTAGTCTTATTATATAATGATACGACCGATAAAATTAAAAATCCCTTATTTGAATGGTGGATAGGTACTTGATCACTTTTTGAAACTTGCGTCAGCTCACATCCTTCACAAAAGAAGTGTTTTCTGATAAAAAGGCAGATGGATAGGATCAGGATAAATGATTGCTTGCGAGAGTTGGGTCAGAGTAAATGAATCGGTCATTTGAGAAACCCCACAAGTCAAAAAAGGGAATTTGTGGAAATCTTGAAATAACTTTATAGTGAATAGAAAAAGAATGTTTAATTTGTTTTCAATGTCATTTATTAAAGATATGGGTGTCTGAAATATGTTAATACATATCACACATCCAAAAAAAAATGAAAACACCAAATATTTCCATTTTGAAAATGAGAGACATGGGAGGTTTCTCAAATGAACGCAATTTTCAAAGAATAAAATGAAAATAACTGACAAACATATTATTTATTTTGTCAGTAATCTACAGTGTGGGCCATTGAATCAATGATGTATAAGAATGTTTGTATATTATTTGTCTTGAGGTTTCTAGAAGGTGCTTTGAGTTTGAGTTCTTGATGTTATTGCGTTTGTTTACATTCATTGGAACAGAGCGTTCATGAAGTGTCTCCTGAGGAAAAAAAATCTTTTTTGACGCCAACACTTTCAATGAAAATGTGTAGAATCTTAATCCATCAATAAAGTGACTATCTCGTTAATATTTACTTCTATATACTATACAGGGTGCCACAGATTCGAGTGCATGCATGGGGATCTCAGTTATTAAAAGAGATACAGGGTCGGTTGAATGGTTGCAAAGTTGCACATTTTTATGCTCAACAAAATGCCGTTTTGAAATTTAAAAAATTTTGACTACTTCCGAAGATATTCGAAAAAAATCGAAATTTTGCAAAAACGTTATTATTATTTCCTGAGTTTATTTGGGAAGATATTGTAAAATGAATTACACTTTCTCATTGCCACTTTTTCTCTTCTACAAGATGGAGGTATCAAATTGGAAATCTGACATTTCGTCTTTGAGCGGCCATCATCAAGTTCATTTTTTTAAATACGGACCTGGATTTTTTATTTTATTTTTAATTTTCTTTTGACGTCCTAAATGTATTTGAGGTATCGCAATCGTCGAAAAAAATAATCATTTAAAAAATAATACCAGAGAAAATTAGTTAGGCAACCCTTTTCTCCCTAGCTCATAGTTTGGTTCAATAATCCATCTTTATTCGACACGTTATTCTTATGAGAGAACATGCACAACGAAACAAGCCTAATTGAACGAACCAAAATCGAAATAACATCCAATAACGATATACATTTGATTAAATTTAATCTAATCCACAAATGACATGGAAAATAAAAAAAAACATATAAAAATCTGGATTGATTTCTGCAAGTGTTCAAGAATATTGCCATTTTAACAAAATTTTGAAAATAACAATAATAGGTGAAAAATAATTGAAAATATTGAAGTTGCTAAGGCAACCCATTGCTCTACACCCTCATCTAACTACCTCAATGCCTCAAGGACGTCTAAAGATAACTAAAAATAAAATAAAAAATCCAGGTCCGTATTTAAAAAAATGAACTTGATGATGGCCGCTCAAAGACAAAACGTCAGATTTTCAATTTGATACCGCCGTCTTGTAGAGGAGAAAAAGTGGCCTTGAGAAAGTGTGATTCATTTTACAATATCTTCTCAAATAAACTCAAGAAATAATAATAACGTTTTTGCGAAATTTCGGTTTTTTCCGGATATCTTCGGAAGTAGTCGGAATTTTTCAGATTTCGAAACGGCATTTTGTTGAGCATAAAAATGCGCAACTTTGCAACCATTTAATCGACCCTGTATCTCTCATAATAACTCAGATTCCCATGCATGCACTCGAATCTGTGGCACCCTGTATACACACTCCAGCTTGTGTATATACTTGCAACAATTTGATAATAAAACTACTTCTGACTTGTTACAGAGATGCCTCCATGTGAAAGTACCTAATATCGTCCGTTCATTTGAGAAACACCTCAAAAACCACTGGACTTATGGGTTTCCTCAAATGAATAGCCGATCCGCATATTTGTTTGACCCATTAAGTGTATGAAAACAAATGGTGTTTCTCAGTGAATCGATGCGTGTATAGTCGAAAAATCAAAAAACGGTCAAATGTCATTCTAGCTGAAATATGGACTTATGGGGTTTCTCAAATGACCGATCCAAATGTACTCTGGCTAGCCACTGATGCTAGTGAGGGATCCAGAATAATTGCAGACCCACTGTCATAATAGTTGAAATATGAACATTGAAGGGATTCTTTGAGAGCAGGATGACAAAACTTTCGAACTCACTCAGAAACTATGCTGCTGCAAAAATACAATAATGCTCTTACCAATATTGTAGTTTGTGAAGTACAAAGTATCGAGTTATCTTTCATCAGACTATCCTGCTGGCTGATTGCTTGGAGAAGTCAAATACTTTCAACGTAATTTTTTCGGGGATTTGTTTCCATATTTCCATACAAAAGTGATAAATGATGATTAGAGATATCGAGCTGCTCATGCATATTTGTCCAATTGATTACCAACATATTTCTCGCGAAAAATCATTATCAAAAGACAATCTTATGTCTATCATCAAATGCTCATCATACTTGTATAGGTTGTGAGAATGTTTTATAAATACAGGGTGCCCAAAAATATCTTGAAATACCTTATTAATCAGTATTCTACGTCCAAAAATAAGCAAAAAATTCCAAATTAACAAAATATGAGCAAAAATACTTCATTTTCGAGCACAAAGAAAACAGTTTCAACCTGATAATGTATTTTTTAGAAAAATTTACAAAACTTTGAAAGATTAAGAATGAAATTATGTGAGGCAACCAAAATATTCGAGGTCCAACAGTATAATTTTCAAATGGTTCTCGGAAATTGACAAGATGTGCCTTCATTAGAGTAAGTCTTTTTCGTACGCACAGTTTTTGTTTTGACTCAAAAATATGAAGGCTCAATATTTTTATCGTGGAAAGAAAACTCTTGACCAAGTTTTCGAATAAAATCGCTGCTTTTTTTTATTTCCAAAACATAAACATCATCTCCGTCAGCATGACTTTAGCAAACTTTTATCATTAAAACAATTCGAAAGGCAAAAAAAAATCTGTGATATTCAATATTGAGAATATAGAATTGTGAAAAAGTAGAGAAAAAATGAATCCGTTTTTTTTATGCATAATGTAATATGATTGACAATAGTGTGAAAAAATATTGTAAAATTGAATGACGAATTACTCACAATTACTCCAAGCATACAGTTCTAGAGGCATGAGTGATAAGGCAAAAATTATACATCGAAGCATCATTTCACAAAGTATAAGAAGTTATAAATTGTTTTTCAGGAAACAGCTCTTACAATGATACATAAACCACTAAGATGAATATGAAAACTAAATAAGAAATCGAAGGGTATATAAATTAACACATGTTTCGTACACCCTTCCAAAGGTGTAAATTAAAAGTCAAGGGTGATGAATTCAAATTATCATAATTTCTGAATTTACCAATACCATCGTGGAAGTAGTATTGGCAATGTCATGATCAAAGACGAGCCTTGTCATGGAGGTGAGTCTTCCATTGTTCAACTCCGGAAGTACTTCTCATATCAGGCAAGGATTTGGCGAACTTGGATCATTTTCCATCTGAATAATCAGCCAAGGTCAAGTGCAAATAAATGTACATACACGTATAACCTTCAATACTTAGTTGGGCTTGTGCTACATGTTATGTGACGGGTTCCGTTAATTTAAGTCTATTCGTTTGAGTTCTCAGTTTATTCCTTATAATGTCCACGGCTTTTCAATGTGTCAATAGTTGTTGGTGCATTTGTGTCTGTGCAGTGAAGAAGTAAAAAATGAGACTTTTTGTAATTCAGCAAATTTGTCTCACAACTTTGATACAATACTCTGATGCCATATTTAAAATGATCATGAAATTATTGTGCTAATTTTTTTAATAGCGATGTAGATGGAAATAAGAATGTTCAAATCAAGAGCTAGGTTTTTGATCTTTTGGATAGTCTTGAATGTTGCTACACCCCATAAAATTATAAGCTTTATTGATTTACCCTTATCCAAACCAACCAGTCATGATTGTACTAAAAATAAAGTAATTACTCAAATTTAATCGACTAGTAGTTACGTACAGTACGTACGTATATTCCATTGAATATATGCCATATGAGGTGTGCCATTGTATAGAAAATATTTCTTTGATGTACTCAACCACTCACAGAAATGTTTCAAACTTCACGTATCGCCAACGTTTGCCTGGTTGGTCACATAATGTTGAGCCGGTTTTAGCTACTGAAGATCGTTGACGCTCAAGAAGCATTGTGACTCCCAATCTCGGAGTTTTTAAAATTTCGATATTTTTCATAAAGACAATCAAACGTTGACTTTCACCAACCAAGTCAAACACCAAATAAAAACAACTGACGAACTACCCGTCCATTCAAAATCATATCGATACCCATTTATACATAAACCGGAAGTAGAGCGGCAAATTCACGAAATGCTGAATCAAAACATTATTAGACCAAGCGATTCACCATGGTCTTCACCAATTTGGATCGTACCAAAAAAACCGGACGCTCCTGGGAAGAAGAAGTGGCGAATTGTCGTAGATTTTGGAGGAATTAATTCCAAAACTATTGATGACCGCTATCCAATTCCAAATATCACTGACATTTTTGATAAATTAGGCCGTAGCCAATATTTTACTACTCTCGACTTGGCTAGTGGATTTTACTAGATTGAAATGCACCCCAACGACATCAAGAAAACAGCCTTCAGCGTCGAAAATGGGCATTATGAATATATCAGAATGCCCTTTGGCCTAAAAAATGCGCCCGCAACCTTTCAAAGGGTCATGGATAATGTTTTAAAAGGACTACAAAATAAAATATGTTTCGTCTATATGGACGATATAATAGTGTTTTCCACCTTACTACAAGAACATACCGTCAATCTCAAACATATTTTTCAGAGACTACGTGGAAGTAACTTGAGAATCCAGCTTGATAAATCTGAATTTTTACATAAGCAAGTTGCATTTCTTGGACATATAATAACCAACGAGGGAATAAAACCAAATCCTAATAAGGTCAATTCTATTCTGAAATATCCAATCCCAAAATCAACGAAGAAAATTAAAAGCTTTCTCGGACTTCTCGGTTATTATCGGAAATTCATACCAAATTTTGCCAAAATAACCAAGCCATTCACAAATTGTTTAAAAAAAAATTCAACCATAAACATCAATGACCCCGAATATCAGAAAACCTTCCAAGACTGTAAACCACTTTTAACAAATGACCCAATATTGCAATACCCGGACTTTTCTAAATAAGTTAATTTAACAACTGACGCAAGCAATGTAGCCACTGGTTGTGTTCTTTCACAAGGGCCTATAGGTCAAGATAAACCGATTGCCTACGCATCAAGAACATTAAATTCTTCAGAACAAAACTATAGTACTATTGAAAAATAACTTCTCGCAATTATATGGGGAACACGTTATTTTAGACCTTATCTTTTGGGAAGGAAATTCAAAATTGTAACAGATCATCAACCCCTTCAGTGGTTAATGAACCTTAAAGAACCAAACTCTCGACTCGTTAGGTGGCGTCCAAAATTAGAAGAATTTGATTATCAAATTATTTATAAGAAAGGCAAGAAAAACACCAATGCCGACGCTTTATCACGAGTAGAAATTTATGTGAACGAAACACATATCCAATCGTCTAATTCCGGGGAAAACCAAAGTAGCGAAACTAGAATAAGTTCGCAAACACCGCCAATATTACGTTTCATGCAATCTTATAACGAGAATCCCATATTAGATAATCAGTCTATTATAGCACAGGCTGACCCAGACGAAAATGATGACAACCAAACAGTGAATACGAGTGCAGAAGATCCAATTCTCACCATATTCATATCACTGAAAAACCAATTAATTATTTTCTCAGTCAGATATTCATAATTAACGTTGATAGAAATACACTGCCTCGAAAAGAAGTCAAGAACATTTTCACACATCCCGTTAACAGAACTCGATGGTATATTTACGTGAATGACGATACTTTTGAAAATCAAGTTATTCAATTTTTAAAGAAATACGGTGAACCCAAGAGACAATACGTTTTCTATTTTCAAAACGACAACAATGACGAACTTTATAAGAAAATGTGTAATCAAATAAATTAGCAGCTGACATCACGACAAACAACGCGAAACGATCAAAAAGCAACACGAAGGTATTACCAATCACAGAGGTGTACATGAAACTATCGATCAACTTCGATTAAAATTTGATTGGCCAAAAATGGATGATGATGTACGAAAATTCATCAATAACTGTTCGAGTTGTCAACAAGTAAAGAACGAGCGTCATCCACCATTAATCAAATCACAACTTACACCTACACCTAAAAAACCATTTGAAACACTACATGTAGACACATTCAAGTTTGACAAAAATGTTGCATTAACCATTTGCGACAGTTTTTCAAAATTCAGTCAGGCTTTCATTTTGCCAAGCCTTTCAGCCCTCCACATTTACCAATCACTTGTTCAATTTGTGTCAAATTACAAAATACCCGAAAATACAGTTTCAGATAATGGTACAGAGTTCAATCAACATCTATTGAAAGAATTCTCAAAGTTGTATAATATAAATTGGTATTACACCTTACCTTTGAATCCAAATAGTAATTCTATAGAAGAAAGATTTCACTCAACACTTCTGGAACACATGAGAACTTTATCCTTGACAAAACCAGATTCAAGCCCGCACGAAAAACTAAACCTCTCAATAATTGGATATAATAATTCAATTCATTCGGCAACAAAGAAAAAACCAATTGATTTAGTATTTGGTCATTTAGAACTTAAAGATCCTATCGATATTGATAGTAACGCACAGCTAATGAATAATCAATTAAATCAACACAAAGAATCAATGTGAGAAATCTACAAAAATATTTACGAAAATCTGTCCGCTAACAAAAGTAAAGTAATTGAAAAAGCGAGCGAAAAACGGAATGATCCAGTTATCTTGGATCAATCGGTTATCGAAAATTAAGCGACAGACAATTCAAAACCAAACCATTCTATAAACCAGAACATATTTTAAAAACTAATGACTTGACAGTAACAACCGCCCAAAATAACTATCATAAACAAATTTTCAAAAATCCCCGAAAAATGACAGAAAACCCTTTGCAGGTTGATGACCTCACTTCACCTGACGAAGGCACAGAAGGTACAGATTCAGAATCTTGAATCCAACCCCGGCATCCTTCCATTCAAATCAGGCACTGCCAAAATCAAAATTGCAACACATACATTCCTACACTACATTGACCTCATTTCACTAAGAAATCAAATAACCGACATAACAAGTCATTATATCAAACTAGAAACGACAATTAACAACTCTTCAATCGAATCAAAATATCTATTGCTTGAAGCGTATCAACATCTCAAATATGAAGTAAATTTGGTAAATCAGATAATCGATTTTTTCCTACCAAATGGACGAAGTAAAAGAGGCTTAGTCAATCCAATCGGATCACTAGTCAAATTTATAACTGGCAATCTTGACCAAGAAGATGCTAAAGAAATTCATGATCATATAAAAACGCATGAAAATAGTCAAAATAATATAATTCAAACAGTCAATCAACAAGTGTCTTTAACAACCAATTTAATGAAAAACATCAATCACACCATGACAATTGTGAGTAATAATCAGAAAGCAATTGAAAACCGAATAAATGGTATAATTGATGATATCAAAAAGACAGCACGAAACCAATGATCAAATCAAAGTAAATCTTGACGCATTGTTGAACTTCATCAGCGAACTCCACGAGATCTCAAAGAAATAGTGGATGAACTCCAAAAACAACACAATGTTTTCCAACTTCTATTTCTAGGCGATAATTTCGAAATGTATTACCGTGTAGTTGAAACAAATGTTTTTGCAATTGAAAACAAAATAGTTTTCTCTTTAAATTTTCCGCTAGTGAATCAAGATGATTTCGAGATTTTCCATCTCTTTTCCATCCCAAATAAAAACAATTCCATCATCATCCCTCCGTCTACTTACCTTATCCTGAGCAACGATAAGTACCAATACCAAAACGAAAAATGCATGGCTCTGAAGAAGATATACTACCGCAAGAACAACAACGTTCTACCAACACATGAAAATCCTGATTGCGTTACGTCCCTTTTGTCTCTCAGAAATCACTCGGACACATGTCGACAAATACCAATCCATACCAACAAGCCAATCATGGAAGAAATCGATGAAGTCCACTACATCGGAATATTTCCGGAAAGTCAGAAAATCCAGACTCACTGTGAAGAAGACGAAATCGCTCAGCTTCATGAAACTTATTTATTCATAGTTCCACCAAGATGTTCCATTCAAACATCAAGGTTCGTCTACAAGAATGATCAAGAAGCATTCCATGGCCATCCAGTCAGTTTAGATGGCGTCAAAGAAATCCATGTTCCCGTTGCCCAAGTAGAAAAAATCCACCTTCAAAATTTACCTCTGGATCAACTACACCAATTGCAACTACAAGAGTCACATATCAAGCCTCTGGACTATGTAGTAGAGTATAGCCCTTATCAACACTGGTCCTTCTGGATCCTGATTCTTCTGATCCCGATCCCGATGGCAATTTACCTTGTCATGAAAAGGAAGCCAGCCATAATCAAGCCATTGATGAAACTCAAGTGCTACCCCCTTGAGTTTCCTTTGGGAAGGGAGGAGTTATGTGTCTAATAAGCCCTTACTGAGCAGCATCATGACTGTGCAGCCGTCAGCAGTTTCTTGGATACTTACGGCTAGGAAACGGTCCGCTCGAGGAGAAACGGCATAGACACGTTAGAGATAAGTTTCAAAATTGTATTTTTCCATTTAATTTTTCAAAATCGTAAAAATAAAAATCATTTTTTAAAAAGGGTTTCTTTATGAACAGAAACATAGAGCCACTGACGTATACAGGGTGAGTCGGGAGGAACGGACCAAATTTCAGGAGTGTATTATACATGCGAAAAAATGTGAAAAAACCCATATTTTCTTTTGCGATATTTAATCTACATTGCTCGTGTGCTTGTATAATACATTCCTGAAATCTGATCCTTTTCTCCCGACTCACCCTTCATACAGGCTCATCAATAATTCGATATATTCCTTTCGAGATGTGATAGAAGAGGTTTGTATTGTAATACATTATTTAAAAAAAAAACGATATTTCCCGGTCTTGATCTATACAAACATAAGATATCATATGTAGCGTTGGGCATGTACTTCACTTGGAAGATCAAGAACATGTATGTAGTATTTTCGTATCCACATTTTTGAGAAAAACAGAAAGACTTAAATATCTATCAAAAACCATTAACTTTTGCAAAATTCATATTGGTATTAAATTTACTCTTCACCACCTCCCCTGTCACATCCAATGAAATGTATCGAAGAATTACCAATAACACTAGAGGTATACAATATACCAGAAATAAAAACAGTTTTGTGAGATGATTTATGACAAATCATGAACGGCATTTTAAAAATTAACAATACAAATTCAAAAATTCAACTACAACCAGAACTTGTTGATGCCGTATATTTACAGCAGTGGTCTTGAAAACAACTATCCATGAGCGTAGCAATTTTTTCCAGGAGCTATCGTCACTTTTTTTCCGTGTCATTCCAATACTTTTTGAATAATTTCCAGATTTCAGTTTTTGTTCTGAATACGAATACGAAAAATGTCAGTTGACGCGATTGTGGGATAATAGGGGGCAGAAGGTATGATCTCATTTCCCTGTTTATATTCCTTAAGTCCAAAGCAGAGAACAACTGTATTTAGTTTTTTTTTTGTAAGAATGGAAATGGAATATAATTAGAGCGTGCAAAAATTCGAATTCGGGGATGAATCTCACCACCTCCTTTTCAAAACAAAAATCGACGGGTCTGGTCATTTTTAAATTTTGTTTCCTTAAGAGCCCGTTACTTGGGCTGTACAGTGTGTCCACGGATTGAGAGTGGGTGAGGTATAAATGACAAAACATTTCCAAGATGGAACCTGTTATTCTGGGAAACGCTCCTGCTTGGTCTCAGACTATGTTGACAAAATGAACTAACTCGATTGATATACAGAGTGATTTGAAACTGATTCAATAAACATTGTCAAGAGTAAAATACAAATTGTATAAAATATATGAGAATAGTTCAATGAAAAAAGTTGTTTATAATCAAAAGTTAGACATACTCCCAATGTTCAGATAAATCATTCCACTTTGATTTTATGGGTAGATTCTATCGTGATCGAAAACATCAAGGAGAAAATGGCTGATTTTAAAATATTCACATAACAAAAATCAATAAATAGTTGAGTATAGCAATACAAAACGTTTATTGCTGACAAAAGTCAATACGATCAAGAAAAAAATTTAGAAAATGATCAATAATTTCAACAAGCTTACAAATTCAAAGTAGGCGGACATGTTTAAAAATTGAGAGTCTGCCTAAGCTAGATCTCAACTAAACAACTCTTCTCGATAGACATTTCCGATATCTTTTAAAACCAAGCTACTTAACTCTTGACATTTTTTACAAAATCAGTTCGGAACCACCCTGAATATCGATTGATTTGGCTCATTTTCTCAACATCTAAGTTTGAGACCAGGCAGAAGCGATTTTCATAATATCAGAATCACACTCGAGAAATGTTTGTGATTTATACCCTACCTGTACCGGATCCGTGGACACACTGTATGCCAGAGGGTGTGAGAGACACACTAAGAAAGAAACACTAAGAAATTCAGTCTCAAACATGAAACATCACATGACATATAATAATCGCGATAAACAATCTTCAGGACTGTAATCATCAATGACAGTCCTAAAAAGTTTTTCGTATACTTTATTGTGCAGTTCTTGGTCAAAAGACTATCATTGATCACTGAGCTGCTCTGTTGTGAAACATGAGTGTCAAACACAAACAAAGGAGTTTCGTTCGTTCATATTTTTACAATGATTTCATAAATATATTCATCACATCAATTCTAATACAAATGTATGATCACATTATTGCAATAATTGTTGGTAACATGATTATATATTAAGCGTAACTACATTTTATCATTTCGGTCGAAAATAAAATTATAAATAGTGTTTGAAAAACATTGAGCCAAAATGAAAAGATTGACCTGAGGTTATTCTAATAAAAAAAGTTTAAACAAACCTAGGTCCGAAAACGCATCGTTTCTATCAATAATTCAGTTAAATTTTGACCAATTTGTTTGAAATTTGACAGAGTTATTGTGAGTGATAAGGGGCTATTTTGGACCCTAATGGATAAAATATATTGTCGCGTTGAGGGCGGGCACGATAACATCAATTTTTGAAAAAAAACGATGCGTTTTCGGAATTATTTTTATGGAACTTTTTTTCTTAAAATGATCAGTGATCACTCCTTTCATTTTTGCGAAATGTTTTATAAATACCCTGTATATTCAGGTAGCTACAGGTGTTTGTCTAGTGTGTATTTTTGTTGACCCAAAATTGCTCCACAACAATGAAATATGTTGCTACGCTTCCAACTACAGAGAAAATCATAGATCTATTAATGTCAAAAAAACCCATTGCAGTGAATCCAACTCTTATCGATGAGAACTTCATAGTAAACTGTTGCAATTCTTCGTAAGGCTTAGAATAAATGGATATACTGTCCTGAATATCGTAGCAGGTTGTCATAATGTTCTTGGATTCTGTTATTATTTGATCACACAGAATCATAATTACTGAAGTGCCAATCTGAAACAAATTATGTCTGTTCAAGAGATTGAAAGATAAAGGTAGAAAAACTAATAATATCTGTAAACTTTCCGTGGTCAAGTTTTGAAACGTCTTCATGCGCGCTGAGAGTAATATTTCGAGACGAGCTGCGTGACCCTTGCTATGACACACGAGTTGTTTGATCACGAGGTAGTAAATTGAATTTTACGGAAATAAATTGGTTTGCGAGGTTGATTTTGGTTTTTTGTTTTGCCAGAGGATAGGTGTTCTTTAGTTTTGCCCTTTTGGAATTGAATCAGGGTTTTTTGTTAACAATCTGCTGTTTGAGGTTGAGACTTCAATTTGTTGGTTGAAGCACCTAAAAAACGTTTGTCGAAGTGACTGGTTCTGTAAAAAAAATATCGTTTAGAGTAGAGTACTAATTCTGGAATGGGACAGCCACTTGGGAAGGTGTGAACCTTCCTGATCAAAAAGTTATCAAATCTAAGTGCTGATAGGCTGGAGATTCAATCCAGCAGCTGAATCTTTCTATTTTCTGGTTTGTTTTCTGGTTTCTGGTTCTTCATAACTGAAAGCTGAATGTGCATCGTTTTCGTCGTGACGCGATAAATGTATAAAAAGTCGCTACGACACTGACCGATGAGACAAACCCACTCGCAAACGCGAGCACGGTCCATTCTAAAGTTTGTAACAAACTACGTAGCGTTTTATCCACAGACATTTGTGATTGGGGTTTCATCGACACGGAAATTCTCGTCTCGTTGGCAATTTCTAGTCTCGTCTCGATTGTCGAGACGAAAAATTGATAGTCTTGATTCAAGATTCTCAAAATTTCTCGATCTCGAAATAAAAATAGACTTCTGATTTAAAAATAATGTAGGCATTTCACGAGGCATTCCACGAAAGTTCAAAATTGTTTTTTTGTTTGTGAAGAATGTGAAATTCGTTTTTTTTAAAATCTCTGACAGGTGTCAAAATTGAGAGTTCAAGGTTGGCATTGGCATGTAGACTACTCGCAATTTGAAATGGAAAAGGTAGACTCGAATGTAGACTTGTCAAAAAACTATCGAAATTCACATTGGATTATGTCAAAATTCTATGAAATTCTGTCATGCCCTCCGAAAAACATCCAGCGCGACAAAAGATGCGATCTACAAAGAATATCAAAATCTGTTTTCAGATTATTGGATTTCTGAAGTACCCACGTTATTGGTATCAACTAAATTACCTTCATACGAAAAACTACTGGAAATTGTTGTGAAAGACCAAATTTTGGAGTACTGTGATGCTAATGCGGTGATAGACAAGGCTCAGTCTGGGTTCAGAAATAATCATTCCTGTGAGACTGCAATTCTTCATGTGTGTAACAATTGGATAAAAAATATAGATAGGGGTGAATATGTTTTATCCGTATTCTTAGATTTTAAAAGAGCATTCGAAACTATTGACAGAGAATTATTGTTGAAAAAACTATATAGAATTGGAATAAGAGGCACGCCACATGAGCGGTTGAGATCATATCTGTCCGATAGGACTCAGAAAGTCCAATTTAATAACGTATTTTCCTGTAACAAAAGTGTTGACTTTGGGGTTCCACAGGGCAGCGTATTGGGACCGCATTTGTTTCTGATCTACATCGATGATATTGTCAAACATGTCAAACATTGCCTTATCAAACTTTTCGCTGACGACACCATGATCTATCTCAGTGTTCCTAATATAGCTGAATTGGTGGAAAAGATAAATACCGATTTCAAGAGCTTGAATGAATGGTTATTCGACAACAATATGAAGGTCAATGTTTTGAAATGTAAATATACCCTTTTCGGAACACCCAATATGTTGCGCAAAATTAGAGATCGTTGCATAGATATCGAATTGGATGGGCTACACATTGAAAGAGTTAGGGAATTCAAATATCTTGGAGGATAGGAAGAAATCTAACAACTTCTGTAAGTACAAGTCCCTTCTAGCGCCACATTTTGAGTATTGTCCAACATTATTGTTTAATGTGTCGCAAGAATGTATTTTTCAGTTGCAAATAATACAAAACCGTGCTATGCGTGTCATTTTAAATTGCAATAGGTATACACCGATACAACTTATGTTAAACACACTTAATATTTCAAATGTAAAGCAAATAATTCACTACAAAACATATTGTCACAATAGGCGTGAGACTGGGTCTTCGTCTGGACCCTCACACTTATTGAGCTCTAGGAACGTAGCGCCAGGTGTAAGGAAAACTCCGTGGGGTTGTGAAGTAATAGCATGTATTCACCAATATACCAGCATAAAAACAGTAGGACGGGCATGTTTTATTGTTGATTCCTGAAGGAAGTAACGCGTAGCAACGTAAAGTTATAGTGGACGTGGTTTTAAGGTGAGAGGGCTTCTGGTCTTTCGACTGACACTGCTCATGGGAGGAAGATCGGAGTAATCATGTTTCTTCCAACCATTTGAATAGCGTATCGGGCTTCTATATATACCCGAAACTGTGCTGAGTAAGCCTGACCTGGTTGTGCGTCGTCCATTTGAGTGGGTTGATTTACTCGGTGTTGCCTTGATCCGTTATTTGAATGACATATGCCCCCTCCCTAATAGCATTGGTCTCCAATGCTCAAAAAAGAAAAAACATGCTCGTCCCTTACAAAACTTCTCTAAAACTATTGTCACAATAAGGGCTTGTGGGGTCTTCAACTGTACCCTACCCTTATTGCGCGCTAGGAACGTAGCACTCAGACAGAAGGGAAACTCGTGTCACTTCACAACATCTCTATTTTCTTTGACGGTCAACAATTACAGCCGAGGGATCAGCATGGGCCGATGGCTCGAGAGGGAAAATAGGAATTCTTGCCAAGCTAGAAGCTTGACTGACACTACTTTTCCCTCCCCCCGAACCATCGTTCCGTGGCCGAATTTATATAAAAAAAACTTTTGGGTCAGCATTGTAGGTCATGCGTCATAACATCATCGTAACATAAATGAGTGGATTTATTCAGCGTACTTTCCACCCCATTATTACGATGACATATGCCCCTTTCCCGCGAGCATTGGCCCCCAATGCTAACTGACAACATGCTCCATCCCCTTACAAAACATGACTTAAAACTTAAAACAATAATAAAACTGCTCCGGTCCTGTGTTACATTATGTCAATCTGCTGAGTATGGTTTTGTCCCTGACCATCACCAACAGCAAAACAACTACAATTGCAATCTACTGTCAGCGGTCACCGTGACCCCAATTTCTGATCTTCGCTGACGGTGCGAAGATTTGCTGGCTGGCTCATCAGGGTTTTGCAATTGCAGCTTGACCTTGTTGGTGGTGTTTCGTAAGTATGGGACTACAGGGTGACACCTGACACTCCTACTCAGTCCGGAGTGACATGTATTCCCGATCATGGAACCATACTCTTCAGCTGGGTATCGGAGGACCGGAAGCAGACATTGAATGCTCTATGAAAGAAACAAAAAAAATATATATATGGATATCTCAAAATAATAAAAACACAATATATACAAACACAAGGAGGTTGGTAGTGTCAGTCAAGCTTCCTATTACTGTGGTTTTCCCCGGTGCTGTGGTACGTCTTGGACTCGTTCAGACCCCTTCTGGTACGCCCTTCTCAATTCTGGGCCGTAGATCATCCTGTACTCACTCTGTACACTATACACGCTTGGCGTGCGAGAGATGATCGTAAGGCGCCTCCACCAAATGTCACAATAAGGGCTTGTGGGGTCTTCAACTGTACCCTACCCTTATTGCGCGCTAGGGACGTAGCACTCAGACAGAAGGGAAACTCGTGTCACTTCACAACATCTCTATTTTCTTTGACGGTCAACAATTACAGCCGAGGAATCAGCATAGGCCGATGGCTCGAGAGGGAAAATAGGAATTCTTGCCAAGCTAGAAGCTTGACTGACACTACTTTTCCCTCCCCCCGAACCATCGTTCCGTGGCCGAATTTATATAAAAAAAACTGTTGGGTCAGCATTGTAGGTCATGCGTCATAACATCATCGTAACATAAATGAGTGGATTTATTCAGCGTACTTTCCACATTATTACGATGACACTATATTCCCTATATTCTTGCTCCGGTCCTGTGCTACTCATCGAAACATTGTACTATCTAGTGTGCTGAGTACGGTCCTGCCTGACGTGGTCCGCCGCCGAGCTCAAATGGAATTCGCTGACGATGCAACGATGCTTGGTCTATGTGTCGTCATTGCGGCTTGACCGTGATTTTGCAGCAATACAGGGTGATTCCACAGGAGATACTGGGTGCCCCTGCTCAATCCAGGACGCTGTATTCCTGCGGTGTCCTGATGTTCCTGTTTGGCGGGATCCGTACTCATCAAGGACCGGGAGCAGCATTTATGTAATACATAAAAAGAAAAAATAAATTAATTAATTTTAAGCATAACAATAAATCTAGGTCTTGTTGACTGTTTACACTATACAAATTATAATATTTAGATAACCCTCTTAGTAACCACAAATTCCGTTTTACCTCAACACGTCTTGACATTATATTTATAACTCTGGAGCAAGGTAAAATATTTATAGAATGCGATACATATTCATTTGCCTTACTCATACAGATCTGAAGATTATGCACTTTCTTCGTCGTCTTCTGGGGAAAAATTACCCTCATCTTCCTCGCGTGAGTACACCTTTATATATTATAAGCCTATAGATTTTTCCAATATTCAGAGATATCCCTTCACGGTTGTTCCGGTAAGCTGTGGGGCCTCCGGAGCTGTCCCAAGGGGAGACCCAACTTTTCTATGGGCCTATGTCGGGGATGACGACCTCTTATCTATATTTATAAGTAATAAAGAAAAGATAAAAAAATAAAAATGTACAATTTCGTTCTGCCGGCCTGGCCACTCTGTAGGATGGAAGGTATCAAATTACGTTGTTTCCGTGTATTTCTCGGCTTTGCCTGAGTGACTCGGATCAAGTGGTATGAGTTGGCATTTGTATTGTTCCTGTCCCTCCTGGTCCTTTTCGCCTATTTTCATTAAATACTGAAGTGGTTCCTGTGGTTGTGGACCACTACTTTGTGCCTCGGGAAGTGGTTCTTGTGAGTTGGATTGTCTAGTTTTCTGTAAGTAGTTTTTATTTGCTGGTATATTTTTTACAGGAGGTACATTAAAAATATTGAAAGGGTGATGCATGATTGAAAATACCGCGTCATGATGACTTGAATTACCAGTGCTGTGGGCGGCGATCGGTTGGACGATGGTCAAAGCTGTCCACAGATTTCTGTAGAACAATGGGTATAGCAGGGCTATTGACAGGGTTGTGTTCCATATTATCATTAGCGTGTGGTTTTCCAAACGCCAGTTATAATCTTCATAATGGGGTTGGGTATCTATTCTTCTCAGTATATCAATGATAAGGTAATTGCTTGACGTGAGGTTAAAGTAGGGGACCTGCAACGTCCAATTATGGTCCAGACATTCCTTCATTTCATTAAACTTGGTGGGGTGGGTGGCTGCTATAGGCTTCATCATGAATGATTGGAGGGTCGTGCTGCTGGTAGAGTGTGTGCTATTGCTGATTCTCTGTTGTTGTCCGGGCAAGGAAATCGTTTAGGAATTAATATTCTTTGTTCTAGTTCCAGCTTTTTCAAAGAACCTGGTGCTGTGAAGTTTGCCTTCAGTGGATATGTAGAGTTTCCGCAATCCCAGGTCATCCCCTCCCGCGGGTGAGTAATTAAGAATTCATCCTCGCTGATTTCAGTTATGATTAGAAGTGTAGATTGATGACACCTCAACGGACAGTGGGTGGCGAGGTCTTGCACCGTAGCTCCATGCAGAAGTTTCCTGGCACACGAAGGTCTTTGATGGATTCCTCCAGTGAATCTGGGCAGGTAGCATAGCTTGTCGTGGTAGGGTTTGCAGAGGTGTAATCCCGTGCCCGTGATCTGACGTGTGTGGACTGGTTGATCTTGACTGTCTCTTGTGATGGCCATGTTTAATACGTCGTGTTCAATGATGCATGTTTCTTTGCCCCAAGCGAATGGGTGAGTGATTAGCTCAAACATTTTCGAATTTTGTGTTTTTCCACTTATAGGTATTTTGACGTGTACTATCAATTCATGTTGGGATGATGATTTTTATAGTTTTTAGATTAAAAAAACACTTGGGCCTTTTAGTAAATTATTATAATCAACGGGAACAGGTAACAAAATTATTAGCTTGTCAGCTTGAAAACTCACACTTCACTTTTTACTAGGAATGGGCATAAGTAGAGAAGAGCTGGGTATTCTAATAATCATTTCTCAACACCCTCTCTTAATTATTAGAATATTTCTGAGTACACAAAATTTTAATAATAAACATTCACTTGTTGACCAAAAAAAAAACTTCCTACTACTAAACTACTTAACTAAAGTATATCTACTTTCTCACATTTTAATAAACATTGTTTAAACTTCTTGAACTTACTTATTTCAAGAGGTTTTGTCAAAATATCAGCTATTTGGTCTTGTGTTGGACAATACTCCATTTTGATCTGTCCATCCTTAACTTTCTCACAGATAAAGTGATATCTGACATCAATGTGTTTGCTCCTTTCATTCATCTGATTGTTCTTGATCAGCTTCATGGCACTTTGATTGTCAAGTTTTAGAGTTGTTTAAACTTCTTTTGATATCAATTCTTCTATAAGACTTTTGACATAGATCAGCTCTTTTGTACAATCTGCAGCTGCTATATACTCCGCTTCGGTACTGCTAAGGGCCACAATAGGCTGCTTTCTCGAACACCACTGTATTGGACCACCTCAATAGTAGAAAACATAACCACTTGTGCTTTTCCTTGAAACTATGTCTCCAGCATAATCCGAGTCACAGTATGCCACTAATTTTGTAACATCACTGTTTTTATCAAACTGTAGTCCTTCTTCTGGATACGTGTTTAGGTACTTCAGTATTCTTTTAACACTTGTTACATCTCGTTCTGTCGGGTTTTCCATTTTTCTGCTACTGTAATTCACTGAAAAACTGATATCTGGTCGAGTTCGATTAGAAAGATATAGTTAACTTCCTATAGTTTCTCTATAGGGATATTTTTCATCAGGTACTGTCTCATCCGGTGTATTATTGGTCATCATTGGTGTATGTATTGGTTTGCAATCTTCCATTCTATATTTTTGAAGCAAACCTCTTACATATTTATTTTGCTTCAAAACAACACTAGTCTCATCTTCTTCTATCTCGATACCAAGATACTCGTTGGGTTTGTCTTGTTCTACCATCTCAAATTCACTTTTCAATGATGAAAAACTCTTTTGTCTCACCTTCAAAATCCTTAGAATAAAACAGGAGTCCATCATCCACATAGATAGCCAAAAACAATGAACCAGTTTCATTCTTGAAGATACACTGTTCGTTTTTGAGGGGTTCCAGTCCACAAACTTTCAAGAAATTGGTGAACCGTTTGTTCCATTGCATTGGTGCTTGTTTTAGTCCATAAAGGGCCTTTTGTAACAGACACACTTTATTTGGGTCTGATTGGTATCCATCAGGTATATGCATGAACACCTTCTCGTCTAAATTTCAATATAAGAATGCAGTTTTGATGTCAAATTTTCTTACCAACAAATTTTCACTAGCAGCAATTGCGAAGAGCACTCGTAATGCACAAATGTTCACTACCGGACTAAAAGTCTCCGTAAAGTCAATTCCGTATTTTTGTTCACAACCACGAATTACTAGTCTAGCTTTATATTTGTCGTTACTTTTCACGCGAAACACCCATTTACTGATCAGGATCTTGTTTTCTTCAGCTTGTGACTTATCAACAAGTTTCCATGTTCCATTTTTGTCAAGAGAGTTTTTTTCTTCATTAATCGCTTGCTGCCATTTTTCTTTTTCTGTACTAGATAGTGCTTCTTCATAAGTTAATAGTACATAATCGTCATATTTTCTAGAAGTCCTCACTTGTCTTCTGCCCTCTCTATGTTGTGCAATATTGGGTAATTCATTTTGGGTTGGATTATATGGAACATCTGTTACGACATCTGTTAGCTCTTCTTCGTTGTCTGTAGTGGCACCAATCGAGTCATCATCGTCCACATCGGTTTCTTGACTTATTTTGATTTTCACTTGATTTCTTTCTTGTTCCTGTCCTTTTTCTTTGAATATTACATCTCTGGCACATATTATTCTATTCTTCTGGCTGTCAAATAATCTGTATGCATTAGGCGCATATCCAACAAAAATATACTTTTTGCTTCTTGATTCTAGTTTTTTTAAGTGTCCTAACACTTTGGCATAAGCATCACATCCAAATAGTTGCAGTTTGGATAGATCTGGCTCCATATTTGACCAATTTTGTGATGGTGTTTTCTTGCTTGATTCTGTTGGACTTCTGTTGAGTAGATAAGCCGACACTCGAACTGCCTCTTCCCAAAAACATTTGTCTAATTGTGAATCAAACAAAAGTGCTCGTGCTTTTTCCATTAATGTACGGTTTAGTCGCTCCGCTTTTCCATTGAGTTGAGGAGTGTTTGGTGGTGCATAGTCCAATACTATTCCCTTTTTCTTACAACAGTTTTTGAAAGAATGATCCATGTACTCCCCACCATTGTCACACCTCAATTTTGATACTCTGGAATTATGGAAGGCTTCCGCTTCTTCTATATACTCTTGTAAATATTCCTTAACTTCATTTTTGTGCTCTAACAAGTACATCGTTGTATGATGTGTAAAGTTGTCTAACACTGTTAAAAAATATTTCTTCCCATCCCACGTTGTTTCATCTAATGGCCCACAGACATCGGAGTGCAGTAGTTCCAATGTTCTTTTTGCTCTGGTCCTTGTAGTAGTGAAAGGAAGTCTTACCTGTTTAGCTTCAATGCAAGTCTCACAATCCTTGTCAAAGAAATCACAGTCGTTTTTAGTCACATCCATACCATTTGAAATTTCCAATAATATCTTCATTCTTGAGGCACTTAAATGACCAAGCTTTCTATGCCATTTTTCTGTATTTGATTTTTTATTTTCTGTTATTAAACTTTCATTTGTTTTATCTTTATCAATATTTATGAAATAGAGGCCATTTTCTTGCTTTTTACCGCTCAATATTTCTTCATTGTCTTTTATCACCACGACTTTGTCCTTCGTAAATTCCACTACTCCACCTTTTTCAGTAATTGCATTTACCGAAAGCAGATTTTTACTCAATTCTGGAACATATGTCACGTCATTCAGGATACATTTTCTTCCATCAACTCTTCCTTTACCTTCTGCTTTCATCGTTTGTTTCTTTTTGGCCACAATAATTTCACTTTTCTCCTCTGTCATATACTTGAATAAACTCTTGTCGTTTGACATATGACAAGTTGATCCCGAATCCACAATGAAGTCTACCGTATGTTCCTCATGTTTTTGCGCTAGGAATGAAACTTTCTTCTCGGTTTTTGGATAATCTTTTTTACGGAAAAAACAGTCTTCGTCCTTATGGTTAGTTTTTTTACAAATGCCACATTTTACTTGAATTTTGTTCCTGCAATCCTTCGCTAAATGATTACGTTTTCCGCAAACGTAGCACTTTCTTTCTGGATATTTTCTTTTATTTAGTTCATCTTTGAACGCGACCTGATTTTCCGAGTTTTCTTTCTTCTTTGTTCTGCTTTCCTCAGCAAACAGTCTGGATGTTAAAGATGTTAGTGTTCTTTCAGCTTTTGTTGTAGATTCCCATGCAGTGCAAAAATTCTTGTAGCCATCTGGTAATGTTGTCAATATTTTGGACATCAACATCTCGTCATCAATTTCCTGTTTCATTGATTTTAATCTGTAGACTAGGCTTTCTAATTTACTGATATGTAAAGACATATCAGAGCCCTTTTGATAACTGTAGTTGAAAAACTCTTGCAACAAACTACATTTCTTATCTTCAGATTCTCTTTGATAGATGCCGCATAACTTTTTATACATTTCTTCTGCAGTTTTACAGGTAATTATGTGCATTAATAGTTTTTTATCGATGGTTGTAACTATTGTCTTTTGTGCACGTGCATCTTTTCGTTTCCAACTGGTTTTTTTTTCTTCTGTGGTTGAATCCGTATATTTCTGATCACCCGTCACTATTTCATACTGTCCATGTGCTTTGAAAAGGATACTTATTTGAAATTTCCATACTTCGAAGGTTTCACTGTTTGTTAACTTTTCGATCATAGCAAACTCATGTTCAGCACTGTCTGAAGCCATGTTTTAGTCTTTTATTTCACTACAATGTGTGATTGTTCTCCACTAAGTCTTTTAACACCGTTTTTATGTCTTTTTTTTTACTAAGATTTTACCTCGGATTTTTCTGTCTAGAGTCACATGTACTCCTGTAGTCACCTGGGTTCATCTGAGATCAGTTGAGGTCATCTGGAGTTACCTGGAGTCATCTGGGCCCATAACCTGATGATTTTTATAGTTTTTAGATTAAAAAAACACTTGGACCTTTTAGTAAATTATTATAATCAACGGGAACAGGTAACAAAATTATTAGCTTGTCAGCTTGAAAACTCACACTTCACTTTTTACTAGGAATGGGCATAAGTAGAGAAGAGCTGGATATTCCAATAATCATTTCTCAACAGGGAGAACGTGCACTCTGCTATGGGTAACTCGTAATATTTGGTGACCTCTTTGATTACCAGAGAATAGTTACTGCGGGACAACTCCATGGTCAGTTTCTTCAGGTCGATGCGGAGAGTGGAAGGTTTAATGATGCCCAATGGCATGTGGCGGGGTTTGCATGCCTGGATGGTGTCCTGTTCACGTATTGCCCTGGTAAGTCTCACCAATTTTTTAGATACGTCAAAGTTGCTTCTTAATACTTCCAGGCTTATATTGAGGTTGGTCTGGTCTTCATCCATAACCATGTTCCGAAGTTTCTCTGTGTAGTATTCTAGGTTCTTTATTTTTTCCTCTGTATTCCTAAACGTTTTCGCTGTATTTTTCTGTATTTTTTTGTAAATATCGTGATTCTTGTCCCAATGCTTTCAAGGCCCCTCCTAAGTTGCTGGTAACTGAATTTAATCTGGTCCTTAACTGCTCGGTATCCATGGTTATAAAGTCTAGTTTTTCTTGTGTAGTCACGCCACAACACCAGTTTAATCCGTTGGCGATAAATGATAATGTCCGTTTTTGTTTTCTTTCCATGTTTGTCAGGTTCCAACCGTATATGAGCTCGTTAATTTCTATGTCCACTGCTAGTGATGTTAATTCGATTTGCTCCTTAATCTGGCAGTAAGTTGTCCCTTGTTCTGGACAATGGAAATTATCACGTTCCGGAGTTTCTTCTTCAAACCAGGCCGTCTTGTAGGTGATAGGAATCGATCCTTCGTAGGTGATGACTAGTGGTAATGGTTTCCGAGACGCTCCTGCAGTAATCTCTACCTTCTGGGCATATGTTGGCGATGATCCCAATATCCTATTAGCAATGACCTTTGTTAGTAATTTCCTATTATCCCCCTGCTGAGTTTTCCTTCAATCCGACCCATTTCCCTTGCTCCCCCTTTCTGGATATCTTTTATTTCCCCTCGCCTTCCTCGCTGCTAAAATACTCTTCATCTGCTACGTCTTCATCCACGTCTTCTTCTACTCGTTCCTGTATTGGGGCTTCCTCTATTGTCCAGGGATCGTTATATGGCAGCATTCTGCTTACATGTACTGTGTCTGTCTTCGATTTGCCTCCAATCCTTTTCACTTCATAATTAACTTCCCCCATCTTTCTTGTTACTTCGTTAGGCCAAAACCATCTTAGTAGGAGTTTCTCGCTTCTTCCTACTTTTCTCACGGGACTAAAAACCTTCACCTTATCGCCAGCTTCAAATTGTAGGTCTCTGTGTTTTTCGTCAAAACGCACCTTGTCACTCTTCTGTCTCCTTTGAATATTCTCCGCTGCCACTGCTCTTATCGCCAATGCTTTTTCTCGAAGTTTCAGTGCGTCTGTTGAAGAGTTGTTGTCCAAGAGTCCTGCTTCTGGCAGTAGTGTAGGTTCTCTTGCGAAGGTAAGCATAAACGAGCTGAATTTCGTTGTATCTTGAATGGCAGTGTTATATGCAAAGGTGACAAAAGGCACGTAACTGCACCAGTGAGTATGCTCTGTATTGCAATACATTGCTAGCATATCGGCCATGGTTTTATTCAGACGTTTGGTCAATCCATTGCAACAGGGATGATAAGCTGTGGTGAACTGTCTTCTTACGCCCATAATTTGTTTGAGTTCCTTCACTAGCTCTGATTGGAACACTTTTCCTCTGTTGCTCAGAATTGTCCTTGGTGCCCAGAATAAATTGCGCGACTGCCTCTGCTTTTCCGTTTGGTAATGCGGCTGTTATTGAATACCTAGACGCGTAGTCAGTTGTAACCACTATCATCGTCTTCCCCTTTTTACTTTTTCGGAAAGGCCCTAATAGGTGAATACCTATTTTGTCAAAAATTGTTCCCACGGGAATTGGCTGTAGGAAACCAGGGGTTTTCCTGTAGGGCTGGCCTTTCCTAGCCTTGCAGTCAACGCAACCTTTCACGTATTTCTCACTATCTTTAGCCATCCCAGCCAGTAGAATCTATTCTTGACCTTGTCCAGAGTCTTACTTAGTCGCAGGTGACCACAGGTTGGTGCAGCGTGCAATTCCCACATTATCTCTTCTTTTATTGACCTCGGTACTACAAGCAGGTATTCTACATCTCCCCGACCTGTGTTGACTTTGTACAGGCAGTCATCTCTTAGTCTAAAGTTTCTGGCGCGTCTTCTGAGGGCTATTGGGGAGTTTTCTGGATTTGTGATGGTTTGTATAAGCATTCGAAGTTCTGGATCCTTCAATTGTATCTTGGCTATTTCCTGACTTCTGATGGCGAAGGTGGGGACTTCATTTTGATTTTCGATCTCCTGTACATCTGCTGGGGGTATTTATTTTTAAAATAAAAAACGGTCTCTTGCCTGAATATTTGGGAGACGAATTGATGTATGTCAGTAATGTTCATAACTATAATACTAGGAACATAGAGAACTTTTATATACAAGCTAGTAACCTGTCAAGAACATATAAAACCATATTTTTCAAAGGCCTGGTCCAATTTAATAATCTTCCTATGGAGTTAAGAACAGCTAATAATTTAAACAGCTTTAAAATGAAATTGAAAATGTTCGTTCGCAGTAGTATCAATTAATTTATTGTGAGATATTTAATTTTTGCTTTACTCAATGTTTTAAAAGATGTGATCGTCAAATGTTTATTTTTTCTTTTTACCCATATTCAAATGTCGTTTTATTCATATTTTTGTTTATACATATTTTAGAAGAGGTGGATATTTCACGTATACAATTTGTTAAACTGTGTGATTTCGTGTTTTTTTTTCTTATTTAATATCAAGTATACACTTTTATTTGATGTACAGTCTTAGTTCTGAAGGTATGCCTTCATTCAGCGTTTCCTTATTTATTTATTATAGTTTGTTTTTTTGTATAGCCATTGCTTATAAAGATCCTTATTATTATTATTATCAGTAGTGCCAAGACTTCAACACCAGAATGGACAATATGTCATGGATTTAAAAAAAAACAACAACGGAGTATACCTGGACCTGCAGTCCTGCATCAAATGAATATGGTTGAATTTATAACAAAAAAATATTGTGTCTTTCGATTACACAGGTCTAAAATATTTTTGCGAGATGTTTTTTTATTAATTTGTCAAGTATTTTTATATATATGTTTATCATTTTGATGCGCTGATTCCAATTTTTTTCATGCATTTATGTATATGAAGTAAGATATTTTTGCAAATTGAAAAATAAAACAAATGCACATATCAAATTTAAATACAGTCGAAAATGTCAGGGCGTTATTAGTCCGACCCAAGACTCAAACTGATGTTTTTACTTGAAGAAAAAATTTTGCTATCGCGGCCTTTATTCTGAAGATACAGGGTGATTTTTTATATTTTATTTTTGATTATTTTTTTAAATAATGTTTGCGTAAAATTGAATTTTTGCACAATTTATTTCTTCGTGGGTATTTTGAGGTAAGAGGTCATAATTTCTCATCAGTATTTGTGTAGCACTGAAAAGAAGCTGCCTATGCCATCATTATTTATTTTATTTGCAATTTTTTTTTCGTTACAAGATATCGATTCGCGAAAAATTGGGATGTGGTAGGATAAAACCAAGGTCAGTTTCGGATTTTGGAGGTCAAAATTACTTAAAAAAAGATGTTGCTTCAAAAACAACATTTTTGCTGTAGACCTGTGTTACTAATGTATCAACGATACTTATAGCATCATACAAAACATCAAACCTATGGTTAAATATACTGACTGAAATGCACGTCAAAAATAACACTATGCAGGTCAATGGAACATGAAAACTACGATAATCAAACTACAAACATTGTACACTGAGTGAGTGAATGGAGACCAGCATAACATTAATTTAATCAGTTCTTCTTGTGACGCAAATATTCCTGATCCATGAGCAATCACGTGTCTCAAAAATAAGGCGCGTTTGTTCGTCACATTTGGTGGACTTGGGGTGACTCGGAGTCACTCTTTTATATAATTAATATCAAGTGAATTCATCACAAACTCAGTCGTTATCTCGGTATGGTCTAGAAGTTTACCATCAAATTAAGCAAAGAACAATGCTGCATGCTTCTAACTGAACCACTTCTCTGTATTTAACTAAAATATCATGCTAAGTTTTAGTCGATCTCGTCTCGAAAAAAAATTGTCAATCGCGTCTCGATCTCGTCTCAAAATCGAGAAGAGACGAGACGGGAAATCTCGAATTTCGGGAATCTCGTGAAACCCTATTTGTGATGCCAGGTGTCAGAAGATCCTCGAAAGAAATCAATACAAATTACGAATACGAAGAAACTAAGCTCCGTGATCTCTACGAAACTCATATAAACAACCAAAACATATCAAAGACAAGTGGTTCGAATAATGTGTAGGAGACATAGCACAAAAACGGATTCCTGTACAATTCTAGGCGTATTGACCGAGGTCGCATTTCTCTCAAACACCTTGCCTTCAACATGTTCTTTCGCTTTAGACTTTGAACAAAGATGATCCTTGGAGATGAGAAGCCAGGAGCCAAAAGAGCAGGATTTATTCAGAGAACACACGGATGACATGTGATACAGCAAAACGCGCACGCCTCTGTGAATGAATCTACCAGAGAGAAATACATATTGTAGCCGCCACCTCTAATTGATTTTGTTAACATAAGGTTTGTTCCAACCCCCATCTAACGTCCCAGAGCCAGTTATTTCCAGTGGGCCACATTAATTTTGACAAGTCAAGACATTTGTCAAAATTGACAAATGAATCGATTGACTGAAAAAAACCGCTCTGAGAACGTTCTTGTGGGAAGTTGGAACAGACCTATTATAAAAAAAAACGGGACAAAAAAACTTATGCGAGCACCGAACAGACAGGAAATCCGAGTAGCGGTGGGTTTATACACCGGTCACTGCCTGTTAAGAATGCCTATGCACAGAATGAGGCTCACTGACGACACTGACTGAGACTGTGCCTAGAGGAGGAAGAGACAGCCAGACACATTCTCTGTCAATGCCCGGCGATTTCTCGCCTCCGACAAAATGTCTTCGGTAGCCCTCGGATTACTGCAATTGATCTGAAAAATGCCTCACCCAGAGCGGCAATCAGTTTAAAGGACTCATGTGTGAATAACCTGGCAATCATGTGAGCCACAATAGACCCACCAGTGGTCGCGGTGGAAGGGTGCCATGTACCCACTCACAACTCGAATTCACGAAATCACGAATCACCGATAATTCCAAATCAATATGCACAAAAAAGAAAGTGCAAAAAAGATCAAGTCACAGCATTGCAATTTGGTATTATTGGAGTAAAATATTTTACTTTGGACAAACTAAAATCAATTATTTGTATTATTTCAGTTTATTGATCAAAGATGATATACTTTTTCAATGAAAAAATAAGTAAAATAACAATGGCATCACATTGAAGATAACAAAAACCACAATATGTAATTGGTTTGTTTGGCAGCTCGTTTAATACATTTTACTTCAATTTTCTTGGACTATTATGAATGTCTTAGCTGTATGTTGTGAAATGAAATATCTGTGGAGTTGACAACACCTATCTTTCGCACACCCTGGTCTTTTAGGCTCTTGGTTCACAAGCGTTATGGGTTACTTAACTGAAGTTAAATTTTGTGTGGGAGTATTTATATTTCTTTTCTATTCTTGAAATTGTGGCGGAATACTTTTTATAGTTTTCCACTTCGTATAAAGTTATTGAAAGTTAGTTTCCTATTCATACCACCAAAACATGAGAAGACTATCTCCAAACCTCGACTATCCTTCAAGAAGATTATTGGAGATATAAGCATAGGTAGATATCTATCGGTCACTCGTTCATGAAATGTGAGACGTTGTTATACATGTTATACGTATGCACAGACGGCTCCAAAACCCCCGGCACTGGTACCGGAATCGTAGAAGAAAACCCAAAGTGGAAAACATATGAACCACTTGGGATGTACGCCACAGTTTTCCAGGCAGAAGAACATGTAATAAATGTATGCGTGCTAGAGAGTCTCAGGGGAGGCTAAAGAGGAAGGAAAATCCTTATCCTCAGTGAAAGCCAAGCTGCGATCAAAACCATCTCCTGTCGGGAAACCAAATCTAAACAAGTCATGGACTATCAGCAAAACCTTGTTACACTAGAAGCATCTAATGATGTTACTCTTGGATGGATACCAGGGCACACAGGGATATCTGGGAACGAGTGGGCGGATTTACTAGCACTCAAAGCTGCAAACACCCCACTTCTGGGTCCAGAACCTGCCATTGGTATCACAAAATCCTCTGTAAGAGGTTGGCTGAACTGTTCGTCTAAAAAACAACAGAAAGCTGGATGGTGCCAATCACCAGGACCGAAACACAGCAAATTAATGAGGACGGACGAGATCGAACCCTCATTTTCTGGAATCCTACTGAAACTCAGCAGGAATCAGCTTAGGAAAGCAACAGGTATATTAACTGGACACTGCATTCTCAGGAAACACATGCATATCATGGGCCTTTTCAACGAGGAACCCATATGTAGGCTGTGCAACGAAGGGAAGGAAATAGCCTCCCAGATTGTATTTGAATGTGAAGCGCTGGCGACTGAAGAAAAGATAACGGGAATTCACAACCGATCCTCAAAGGTCGGACTAAGAAACAGTAGAATGAGTTATAAATCTTATTCGGGCAATGGAGCTCTTCGACTGAGAGACAGGCACAGGGAATATACAATAAGCCCAACTAGAGGCTGCGTTGTCGGGGCCAACAGCCCGAAACTGCTAGCGCCTGTACTTCGGTAATCAGTAATCAGTATTCATATGCTTGTTGAGCTCATCGAATTTTCTAAACAATATTGTAAAAGTGTGAAAAACCTCCTACCAGCCAATCAGGGCGGTGGCCCCCACGATGGATCTCGCGAGAGCCACATAAACAGTGATTTGGACAATAACCACCGCTTTATAATATCCGCGATATGGCTTCGTTCAGCGAAGACGAAAGAACATTTCTGAAAGCCCACGGCGAAACAAGAATTTCACCTCCATCTCAGAAAATTGAAGCAGACAACAATCTATTGAGATACGAGCACAATAAAGAGCTCTTGGACCAAACTTATCAAGCAGCCGACCTACTGATGGCAAGACTGAAAAAAACCCTTGGCCAGCTACTTGAGAGACCAACAGGTAACGCATCATGGATATGGACATCAGAATCAGATAGTGACTCAAAGGACAAAGGCCATAACTATCCAATGTCATCGGTGTCAACTTTACGGACCCTCACAAAGAAAATGTCAGGCTACTTCCCGGTGCCAGAACGGAGCCAGCAATGTGCCATAAGCACTCCTGAATCATTCCAAGCATGCCCCAGGCACCCTTTATACATCAGGTCCGCGAAACCACCTCCAGACAAGTTTCAATGGAAAACGCGAACTAATTCCAACATTACAGGCAAAACATCCCCCAGTCTCAGCCACAGCAAAAGTAAACGAAGGCAGCCGCCAAACTAGCCAACGCTCCCTCTACCAAGAGTGAGAAATGGGTCAGAATTGTGCACTACAAAATCTTTGACGAGATCACAATGAGTAACAAAACCATCAAAATACTCTGATGGAACGCGAATGATTCTCAAAGCAGCAAGACTGAACTAGAAAATATCGCTAGGCATCATGGCATTGACGTCATGTTAATTCAGGAGAGATTCCTGAAGCCAAGTCATGGATTAAGCCTGAGCAACTATAGAATCACAAGGGACGATAATCTCCAGAATACCAACGGAGGCACCCTCATGACCATCAAGAAAACGCTGGAACACTAAGATCTGCTCAACATAGCAGAAGATTGAGCGAAAGCAGCGTTATCAAAAATCCGAGTAGGGAGAAGCATTATGACATTGGGCTCATTCTACTTCAGCCCGTCCTCAAAGCTGACCCAGGAACAACCAAATAATATTTTCACAGTCTACAACGCTCCAATAATACTAATCGTGAGGGTCTTCAACAAAAAACATCATGAAACGACAAGAAAAAATCATTCAAGATGCATCAGCACAATTGAACTTCGGTTCCTGGACTCCAGTCGAGCAAACACATTTTGGGACGGGTAAACTTGATCTCTTGGTCATATTCAAAATCAAGAACATTGCACAGCCTTCACTCCTCCAAGAGGTTAACGACTTTCACTCTGATCACCTCCTAGTGATTTTGGAAGAAAGCCCCAAATTCAACACAACCGATAGGCCAGGTAACCAGACTGGAAAAAATTTCAACCAGCTTTGGAAGACCATCCACCAAATCTGATGCAAATGAACAACGACCAGGAGTTAAAATTGGAGAAGGCAATGCGCCTTGACAAAAGCGGAAAAAATTGTTCGTTACAGACTACAAGTTCCTGCCAGATGAAGTCCAGATCAAAATCAAAAAGAGAAACAGGCCAACAAGAAAGGAGCATTGGTCAAATGACCTCCAACTTCTCCGTCTGCTTGACAAACAAAACAGGACAGTCAAAAGGATCATCCAACAGCAACAGATAGACAAATGTGAGGAGAGACTAAAGGAAATTGACCCCTTCAACAAAAATCTTTTCTCACCAACAAAAGAATTCTCAAAGGATGCAAGGCCTCAGTGCTAGAACCATCGATCAATGAAAAGCAAGTATTCGTACCCCAACAAGAAGTCGAGGCAAGGACTGATAGTCAAGAAGAGCAATTCTCCTTAACCCGCCATCCTTAACATGCCCACATGATAAGACATACTTTATAAGTATGTATATCAACTCGTGTTCAGGATGCTTCGGAAAATATCCTGAGAAGTCTTCATCGTACAGAAAAACTCAATAGTTTATATGTACTAATACCAATGGATATATTCGTCACTAGAAATGTTCGATTGTGGCAGTCAAGTTCTTCACCTGTATATAAATCTTTGAATTGATTGACTCCTTTGTACCATGTCGTCGAGCAAAGCTAGCGGCAAAGTGTGACGGATAAACTGCTCTAATCTTTTTCCGTTTCCATTATTTGTCCCTTGAATGCTGGTCTACGCGAGTCTTCATTATTTGGATAAGCAGTATACTGCCCTGTTAATTCAAATAGGCGTATCTGCACATTTTGTCAAAAATGAGTTAAAAGCATATACAGGTCCGTTTATGAGATATCTTCGCATATATTAGCACAAAAAGGCGTATACGGCTTTGCTATGTCTAGGAAACATCTTAAAAAGAAAGGCGTATCTGTATTTTCATCAACTTTGTTAACTCAAAAAGACGTAAGTGATATTGTTACGAGAATAAGTCGTATATGCACAGTGTGTTAGAAATAAATGGCGTATCTACAAGACCAATTCACAAATACGCCCTTTCTCATCAACATCTGTTATACAGTATGTCCGCAGATGCGGTTAACAAGAGGTGAAATTAACTAAAAATTTGAAAAATACGACAAAAAGTCATTCTTGATAAAAAAAAAAGTCTGCTTGCTGAAAAAATAGGAGCTCCGATGAGAAAACACTGATTTTTATTATACAGGGCATCTCAAAAATGTAAAAACATAAAATCATACAAGACAAGAGCAAACAGTCGTTTTTTGGCCTTTTAACGTTAAATGATAAATAAAAAACTTGGTGCAAATTTACTCCCAACCTGAATCCGAACTTACTTAAGAAAATTCGGATTTTTTTTTAAAGAATTGGACAATTTTGCAAGTCAGCATTTTACCACTTCCATATTATGACTCTCATACCTACAACAACATGTAATCATGAACAGGTATAAAAGTCATAATATACAAGTGGTAAACTTGCAAAATTGATACATTTTTTTTTTAATTATAAATTGAAATTTTTTCGAGTAACTTCGAAACTATGGTTTTGACTAAATTTGGAGAGAGTTTTTCATTTATCATTTCACGTTGAAAGGCCAAAAAAAGGCTCTTGTTTAATTTTATGTTTTAAGATTTTTCAGACGCCCTGTATAATAAAAATCAATCTTCTCGTCGTGACTCCTATTTTTTCGGCAAGCAGACTTTTTTATCAAGAATGACTTTTTGTCGTATTTTTCAATTTTTGGTCCATTTCACCTCTTGTCAACCGCATCCGCGGTCATACTGATGCGTATATGCGAATGGGGAACTTGTCTCAAATGTCTTTATTGCTTAATTCGAAAGTCCATGAAAAATAAGGAGAACCGTTATTTCTTTTTGATGTTAGTCGAAAATTGGAGATATAACGCTTTGAAGTGTGCCAAAATTGCAATGTTATGACGTCATAACATTGTAACACCATGCTCAATATATCTATAAATAGAAAACTTCAAACTTGAATAACTATTGGAAAGATCATATTTTTACGAAATAAAAAAAATACGTATCGATTTTTTTGAGATTTTCTCCAGTTTGCAAATGAAAAAAACGATTTAATTTTTCATGCAAGTTCCCCATTATCGGTGTGTTTTCTAATCTCAATATTAATATTATTATTATTCGTGGTTAGGATTTCGATTCTTTCGCGATTATCATGTTCTCTTTTTTTTTCTACTTATTATTAAAACTCTATCTTATGATAGAATTCAGAGGCGTATCTGTTATTTGCATTGTTTTTGTTAGTCGTAAAGGGCGTATCTATCAAAACTCTTATTTGAAATCAAATTTTGGAATTCGAACGATACAGTAGAATAACTATCACTATTCATATTTATTCTGTACAATCAAAGTTCTTATTTTAGTAAAACATCATGGCGGCATAAGTCAAAACATAAATATTCAATTTTCTCCGTTCTTTCTTTTAGACAGATACGGCCCTTTGAATTAACAGGGCAGTATAGTAGTATGCGAAGAATGAATGTACGTTTCATCCATAATAATAATTCGCCTATTCCCAAAGCTCCTGCGATAATATGTTATGCCTCTGAAGTAGTTCAATCCACGATACACCTATACACGGTAAATGGTGGAAAATGTGAAATCACGCCGTTTCTATGGATACCATAATAATATGCGGATTGAAGCTTTTTATGGTTTTTATAGTCTCATAAGATGCATTGTTTTTTATGGAGAACAAAGCTTTTCATGGTGATTATTTTGTTTTCCTTAGCAAATGACGTCACAGTGAGATGTGCGTTGGCATACCGGAAGTTGCGTGTATCGTGCTCCACTCGCAACTTCTTTATTTCAGTTTTTTACATAAGCAACTATTTTTTGCTTTTTGTTTTGTTCCCTAGGTTAAGCCTATTTTCATTATTATTTCCCGCAGGTGCTCAACACTACCGGTATAATCGTAAGTATTTTTAAACTTTCGATCGCTGCGGCATAAAGTAGGCGAAACACCTGATAATGTTATTCTTTGCACTTTTCTTTTTTCATTCTGTATTGGGTATTGAAAATGAGGCTATCGTTCCATCTAATAAATCATTTATTTCACTGATCCGCATAAGTGGGCCTTTTACCCCGAATGTAAGGTCAGAAGTCCGTTTTCACAAGAAAAATATTTATGGAAGATCCAGAAAGCAGTCGTACATAATAGATTGGTTCCAACCTCACGTTTCTGTATCGCCATGAAATGGTTTCAGAACTGTCAGGATTGATTTCAGGCGCATGCGTCGACTTTGCACGGTTTATTACGGTACTGTAGCGAAAGCTATTTGATTTTCATGAGTTTCATGACCGTTTTCAAGATAAATGATTCCATATTGTCCAATTTGGTTATTAATCTATCAATAATTCCAGCTACAAATAAACCAAAACTACTTCCAAACCAAACTATCCCAAACTACTATTGACAATCGGAAATGTCCAAAGAAACAGTCATCAGAGTAGAATTAAATTATATCTTCTAAAACATGATTCTGGAAGCCTTATAGTAATAGGTACTTCTGCATCCATCATAGACCATCACGTGTCCATAGACTAATTGGTAGCAGCTTGGAAAAACCTATTGCCAGACTAGCCTGACTTGTCCTTTCCTCATCTACACATTTGGTTTTTATTCGACGTTCTCGTTCGAGCTCAAAATCGCTTACACTTGAGACCAATTCTGAGAAATCACTGATTTCTTCGTCATCACTCATTATTCTAATGTATAAGTTTTCTAAAGAAATCCAGAAATAGTTGTATGTAGTTATACCCGTGTGATGCTGGATGAAAATCTTAATTTCAATATGCATGGTGATTATATCTCATCAAAAATGTCCACAAAGGTGTATTTAATAAAAAGAATCGGCAAAAATCTGTCACCCTACATTAAGACTCGATTGTATAAATCTTTAATAGCACCTCATGTTCAATACTGTTCTACAATACTTTTTATTCTGAATCAAGAGAAATTGTGTCAACTTCAGAATAGGGCCCTTCGATCCATTTTGCGTTGTAACAGATACACACCAATTAGTCTAATGTTGGAAACTGTAGGAATTATGAGTGTACAACAGACTATTCTATATAGAACTTATGTAATGATTTACAAAATAATGAATCACTTTGTCCCCAAGTATTTGTCAGATGAATTGATGTACGTGAGTGAACACCAGAAATATGACAAATTTTTATGTACAAACAACTCGTTTGACCAGAACTCAATGTAGTTTATTTTTCAAAGGGCTTACTCAATTTAATGCACTTCCATCACACCTTAGACAAATTCAAGACTTGGAAACTTTCAAAAATGAACTCAGATTATTTATTTTTACATTTTAATTATATATTTGTGTTGCTATTTATATGTTTGTATAACTGTATCAGTACATATTTTTTTATCTAGTTTATGCCCTTTTTTTTGATATTTTTTTGCTCTACCGTTTTATCGTTTTTTTTTGTAAAGCAATGCTCAATAAAGAATCATTATTATTTTTAAAAAAATAGAGAATTTCGAGGTAGATCAAATCTAACAAATTAAATTACGGATGCTGGTCATGAATCAGTCCACATGGTTTAGCTTTTCAGCCGGAATCGAAATGACGGTCACGAACCAGGTTCTTGAACAGTCACATGTTTGAGTGGAACTGTACCATGAACGATCATCTCTTGGTTCGAACGCGTTACAAGTATTACGCATGCTTGTCACCGTACATTGAACGGTTTTTGTGGGGGTTGGAAAGAACCTTATACAGTGTGACGCAGATAAGATGAACACCTGTATTTTTCTTATTTGAAGAAGTTGGGGTTTGACATTTTTTATAGTCATATTGACTGATAAGCGCCACTATTCATGGTATTCAACTATGATTAGATATCTGAACCCCGACTACTACGTCTTCGCCTTCAAAAAGGGCCAATTCTCGATATTTTGCTTGGTCAAAGATATCGAGAAAATTTACAGGAAAAAGTTGTTCTAAATTATATTCTTCTCTAGATATCGAATTTCAAAAGGAGATTCTGATTTTTATTTTCAGATTGAATGAATCACATAACGAAAAATATGTCTAACCTTCAAAATTATTTTGAGACGCCATGACAGCATTACATTAGAAAGAAGCAAAATTCTTGGTTTTTATGGAAATTATATTTTGTCAAACGGAAAAATAAATTCGTAAAAGAACAAAATCATTAAAAAAATGTTTTCATGAAATTTGGAACCCGGGTTCTAGAACAATTTTTTTGCAGTAACTTTTTTCGATATCTCCGACGCGAAACAAAATATCGAGAATTGGTAGTAGAAGACGTAGTAGGCGAGATTTGAAGTTCCAATTTCAGTTGGATATGATAAAAAGTGTGGCTCATCAGTCTGTATTTCGAGCCCCGACTTCTTCAAATGAGGAAAATACAGGGCTGTGTTCATCTTATCTGTATATCAAACTATAACTATACCAATAGATGGAGATGCCGTCTCCAAACCTTCATATTCCATTTACCTATTGGTACGTCCCTGCGAAGCGGTGCATTTCTCTCCTGCAGATCCTAGCCGCACTGATGAGCTGTGATACAGCAAAACGCGTCTGTGGATGGATCTGTGGGAGAGAAATGCATGTCTTTCGCAACTCCTAGCCTTTGGGCTTTTGGTTATAAAAAACTATAACTTGGTTGTTTCCTGCTGACCAGTTTATTGAAATTTATACGCCATAACAGTGATTTCTATTAAACAATAGCACTTCGAGCACTATATACGGACATTTGCCTCGGGCTTACTAAAAATTTGCGTTTTTGGGGAATAAGAATAAGATTGATGCGAAATTATCTTTGCGTTCCTTGAGAACTTCAAACACGCTAGACTTTACCATGTTGATAAAAGCTATAACCTTCTCTTTCGAATGTGCAAAGACTTGGACCTGACCGTCCCGAAATGTGTTGGCTCGACTGGAGTTCAGGAACCGAAGTTCAATTGTGCTGATGCATCTTGAATGATTTTTCTTGTCGTCTCATGATGTTTTCCGTTGAAGACCCTCACGATTATTATTATTGGAGCGTTGTAGTCTGTGAAAATATTATTTGGTTGTCCCTGGGTCAGCTTTGAGGACGGGCTGAAGTAGAATGAGCCCAATGTCATAATGCTTCTCCCTACTCGGATTTTTGATAACGCTGCTTTCGCTCAATCTCCTGCTATGTTGAGCAGATCTTAGTGTTCCAGCGTTTTCTTGATGTTCATGAGGATGCCTCCTTTGGTATTCTGGAGATTGTCGTTCCTTGTGATTCTATAGTTGCTCAGGATTAATCCATGACTGGGCTTCAGGAATCTCTCCTGAATTAACATGACGTCAATGCCATGATGACTAGCGATATTTTCTAGTTCAGTCTTGCTGCCTTGAGAATCATTAGCGTTCCATAAGAGTATTTTGATGGTCTTGTTACTCATTGCGATCTCGTTAAAGATTTTGTGGTGCACAATTCTGACCCATTTCTTACTCTTTGTAAAGGGAGCGTTGGCTAGTTTGGCGGCTGCCTTCGTTGACTTTTGCTGTGGCTGAGACTGAGGGATGTTTTGCCTGTAACGTTGGAACCAGTTTGCGTTTCCCATTAAAACTTGTCTGGAGGTGATTTCGCGGACTTAATGTATAAAGGGTTTCGGGGCATGCTTGGAATGATGCAGGGAGTGCTTATGGCACATTGCTGGCTCCGTTCTGGCACCGGGAAGTAGTCTGACATTTTCTTTGTGAGGGTCCGTAAAGTTGACACCGATGACATTGGATAGTTATGGCCTTTGTCCTTTGAGTCACCATCTGATTCTGATGTCCATGTCCATGATGCGTTACCTGTTGGTCTCTCAAGTAGCTGGGCAAAGGTTTTTTCCAGTCTTACCATCAGCAGGTCGGTTGCTTGATAAATTTGGTCCGAGAGCTCTTTATTGTGCTCGTATCTCAATAGATTGTTGTCTTCTTCAATTTTTTTGAGATGGAGGTGAGATTCTTGTTTCGCCGTGGGCTTTCAGAGATGTTTTTTCGTCTTTGCTGAACGAAGCCATATCGCGGATATTATTAAGTGGTGGTTATTGTACAAAACACTGTTTATGTGGCACTCGCGAGATCCATCGCGGGGGCCACCGCCCTGATTAGCTGGTAGGACGTTGTTCACACTTTCACAATATTGTCTAGAGAATGCGATGAGCTCAACAAGCATATGTATACTGATAACTGATTACCAAAGTACAGGCGCTACTAGTTTCGGGCTGTTTGCCCCGACAACGCAGCCTCTAGTTGGGCTTATTGTATATTCTCTGTGCCTGTCTCTCAGTCGAAGAGCTCAATTGCCCGAATAAGGTTTATAACTCTTTCTACTGTTTCTCAGTCCGACCTTTGAGGAGCGGTTGTGAATTCCCGTTATCTTTTCTCCAGTACGCCAGCGCTTCACATTCAAATACAATGTGGGAGGCTATTTCCTCCTCCTCGTTGCACAGCCTACATATGGGTTCCTCGTTGAAAAGGCCCATGATATGCATGTATTTTCTGAGAGTGCAGTGTCCAGTGAATATACCTGTTGCTTTCCTAAGCTGATTCCTGCTGAGTTTCAGTAGGCTTCCAGAAAATGAGGGTTCGATCTCATCTGTCATCATTAATTTGCTGTGTTTTGGTCCTGGTGATTGGCACCATCTAGCTTTCTGTTGTTTTTTAGACGAACAGTTCAGCCAACCTCTTACAGAGGATTTTGTGATACCAATGGCAGGTTCTGGACCCAGAAGTGGTGTGTTTGCAGCTTTGCGTGCTAGTAAATCCGCCCGCTCGTTCCCAGATATTCCAAATATAAATCGATAACCAGGCCGCATAGCTATGTTGGGTTAGTACAGGTACAGATACGGTTGATATATTTTGTCAGTCTTTGGAATTTGATGTTTGAGAAATATCACCAATTTGCATAACATGGAGAAAACAAATTATTTGAGGAGTTTTGGGAGCACTTTATCCAGGACTATGGAGTTCAATAACAGTATTTACTGGTAATAAATATGATGATCGTGTTATGTTTGAATCAAGTTACATGATCGCGCATTTCTTTTACAAAGGACAATGATCGTTATTTTCTGCCACCCTTTATATTAAAATATTTTTCAAAATTGTTGAAAGTTTACCTCGGCTGGACGCAACATATTTAGTAGTCCTGCAATTTTCTGATGCCGTTTTTGGAAACGTCGTATTTTCCCACCCATATCCTCAAAATTTGAAAAGGTTAAAGTTTTATAATGAGGGAAATATTGTGGTTATTCCAAAATAGACAATTTCCTTTTTCACTTTGTATCTACATTACGGTATCGATTCAAAATTGAATAAAGGTAGAATATTTTTGGGCATACAAATACGCATTTTTGATATTCAAGCGATGTCATATCTCTTACCGTTTCCAATATTCCCATGAACATCATTTTATTGTGGACACACTGTATACCCAGCATATGCAACGGAAAGTAGTAGATGCTTTGTCATTGTAGCGGATTTTTCAAAAATGTACCATTCACTTCAAGCATGATAAGCATATCGATACTTGAAAGGATAAAGGGCATAAGCAACATTAGTTATTCAAATTCTATTAAATGCAGTTTTTTCTAGTACGGACACGAAACATGAAGTAATACTTCATGTACTTTTTGATGCGCAACGTTATGACATGCTACAATGAATATCTCCCGTGTGTGCACACATATACTCATTTTTAATAATACGTATATGTGTGCACAACAGTAAGGGCGCACACCCAGAGATGCATGGAACTCGCGACACGAAACATCAAGTAATACTTATCGTATTGTTGCTTACACAAGTGAGATAATTGATTTTAGCATGTATCATTTGGTTTGCGACTTTACTTAATTATACCATAATTCATTAGTGTTTGAGGCGTTTTATATCAATTTTTATTTATTAATTGATGGATTTAACTTGTATTACATTCTTCTTAGAAAATGTTCTATTGGTGGTTTAGACTTTTCACATCAAACTTTTATTTATTGATTATTGGATTCAAATCCCTATAGGTTCCTATGTTAATTTCAATAACAAGTTTGCCTAACCGCCATTATCTCGGTGTTATGAGAAATTAATTATTAATAATAAAACTAAAGATGATGAAAAGTCCTCAAATGTACAGTGTCTTCCCGGATCCATGCATGAATAGGTGAAAAAGAAAAAAAAAATAAATTGAGATTTCTTCTTCTCGGGTTCAGACCTGCTTGGATAAAAACTAATCTGTGTCATAATTTTAGTTTAGTAAAATCAAGTATGTCTTGGAAATTAACCTTGATGCTATTTCTCTCACCAGTAAACAGCTTCTTCAATAAGAGATACGACAAAATGTTTAGCAAAAAAAGTTGTTCAGAATGTAAAACTGAGTTAGAATGCAAAATTTCAAAACCCTCCATCTACTTTTATATTTTGAACAAATCAGTTCATCAGCGAATCTTTTCAATAATGAATGACTCAATTCTGCAAAGTATACAAGTATTTGAAAATGCAGCAATTGGACGAAATCTTTAATTTATAGTTTTCGTTTATATATTCATTTATTTATTTTTCCATATATTTATATCGTTATTTAAAAATTAAGAGAACACAAATAAATGTCAAAATATCATGAATAAATGTATTTTCATGGAATTATTATTGAACACTAACTCAAAAATTAATATATTCAAATAATAATTACAATATTGACTATCAATTAACTGCGATCTTAAATTGTCGAAAATCAAATGATAAGTGAGTAATTAGAATTACGTTTTGGTCGTCATGATATAAAAATGCTTACTAAGCTAACTAGAAATATTTATACAACGATAATCAATATAGTAACGAGTATTCAATAAAAAAAGGGATAAAGTCACCTCTGGATTTATTTTTCTGTCATGAACGTAGGTCGTGGCTAGTTCGTATGGTTTGGCATCATGGCATCTGTGACGGTTAGAAGGTGGATGTCATGTCATAATTGCGATGTTAGCCAAGACATACGTTTTTTGAAACAATTGCAATCCATAGGTGACTTGATCCCTTTTTTTATTGAACACTCTTTACTTATAACATTTTAAGAATTCTCCCGTCCTCAAACATCTCCAAATCGATGTTTCCACCTACAATCAAGGAAGGTAACTAGATTCGCCCGAGAAATATTCGATATTCACCATAATCACAAACTTAGATAGATAGATAGCAGAGGGCTCTGGTCAAAGTAGAACTTTCAAATACCAACAGATGGTGATTTGGTTTGTGAACTGCTTTGAAGATGTTAATAATAGCCTTTGGATTTGTATGGGAGAGTATTCTCAAGTGTGTCAGGTGAAAACATATCACGTCACCGATTTTGTTTAAACTCTGGTAGATTGTTGTTATTGTTCATAGTAACCGATATTGAAAAGGATTTTTTTCTACAAACATTTTAAAACACCTACTTCAGGTAGGTATATAAGTTTGAAATTTTGCACTAGCTTTCTTAAAATTCTTGCCTATCTCACGTCACTCTTACGATCCGTATTCCCAATAAGTGACCATCATACTATCGGAATTGGAATGGGGAATTTAAAAAAAAGATTAAAAATTTTACAATGATTGAGAATTACCATAAATAATGTTTTTCTTGCAAAATGTTTGCAACAAAATTTCTCAACTAAAATTGACTATTTCTTTCGAGAGCAAGAAAGACACCGGTGGCAAATTTATTCCACCTTTTTCTGAAGCGGCTATTAACCACGTGAACTATGGTTCGATTAATGAACAACAATATCAATCTAAGGATGTGTTTGTTATTTCAATATCATATTATTATTCTGTGTAGCGCGAAATATAAAGGATACGAAAGATTCGTATATTCTTCTCGTTTTCCGAGAACATAATTTTAAATGAGCGTTGTTGTAGACTTAAAAATAATAATATTGATGACCAAGTTCCAAGTTTTGTCTATAGTTTTTCTTTTTATATCTCATGTAGATAATGATAGTTTGATAAATTAGATTATATTATGCCCGATTTAACAAAATCACGTACACTGATCTGCAAATAAATAAAGTAAAATATACCTATAAAATATGTTTTGATTATAATATACAGTGTGTCCACGGATTGGGTTTTGGTAAGTTATGTATAAATGACAACCATTTTCCGAGTTAGATTTTGATATTCTGGGAATTCTGTTCGGTCTCAAACTAAGATGTTGAGAGAATGAACCAAATCAATTTATTGAGAAAAGTTGTTTAGAATTAAAAGCTTAAGCAGTCTCAATTGTCAGACAAATCCGCCTTCTTTGATTTTGCAATCTATGTTATGAAATTGATAATTATCAATTAATTTCGGATTTTAGTCCTGTTCGTAATGATTTTTGTCAGAAATAAACGTTTTATATTGTTATAGTCGATTATTTATTCATTTTTGTTTCAGCAGTATTTCAAAATCAGTCATCTTCGATGACGATAAAATATACTGTTAAAATCATTGTGGGTTGATCTATCTGAAAATTGGGAGTATGATTGAGCTTTTAATTCTAAACAATTTCTCCCAATAAACTTTTCTGATATCTTTCAAAACAAATGTACTTTACACTGGTCAATTTTCACTAAATCAATAATTCCAAACCTCACCTGTATATCAAACAATTAATTGATTTCGCTCATTTTCTCAAAATCTTAGTTTTAGAGGCAGGAGCGATTTCCAGAATATCAGAATCTAACTCGGAAAATGTTTGTCATTTTATACCTTACCGAAACCCAATCTGTAGACATATGATTGAATTATATCATTTTATAAATAAAATACCTTTGGGTCTACAACTACTCATCCACTCTAAAATAAATGCAAGGCAGTATTGTAAAAGGAAATTGAAATAAATAATGGACATTTCCGGGAATAATGGAAATATTTCACCCTTTTATACGGAGTATAGAAAGTCGAATTTCCGAGGTAGAAAAGTAACAAGAGAATTCGAAGAGACTTCGTCGCCGCTATGATCGTTCAACCTTCATCGATTTTGTTTCTTTGAATTTGGTTTATTGCACTCACAGCGAAAGAGAGATCATAATGTCATCGAATGATGAACGTGTCAAAATGACAGAGAATGGTTAGTTCTTTCATAACTGATTTTGGGGTCCCAGAAAGAATGGGACATAACGGTAACAGCAGATTCCTCACACAAAAATGTTGCGATCGCCCCGAAGTTATCTATCCCGAAAGTGATATGAAGCAATGTGGAGTAGCCGTTTTCAAGATATTTGCACTGTGATCCATGCAGTGTGGTTTCGAATGTAAAATTTAGACATAGGGGGCATCGAAAATGCCGTTGTCAAGTTGATTTTGACAATGAGCGTCTCGATGTTCAATGTTTCTTATGAAAAAAAAAATAAAAAAATGGAGAACATTTTTCAAACAAAATTTTTTTTATTTTCTTGTTAAAAAAAATATAAAATTAGATTACATCTCTTTTAATCAAAAGAAATTCAGCAATCAAGCTTATGTCAAAATTAACATGATAACACCGTTTTCAAAGCCCCCTATGTTTATTTTCAAAATTTTCCATTTGAAACCATATTGCATGGATTACTTCAAGTTCAAATATCTTGAAAAAGGTTGCTCGTAGCCACTTCTACAAAGTATACTTTTTTCATATAAATGTGATGGAGAAATCAGTTTTTCAATTTCAAAGGAATATACGGGTGCGTACAAAAAAGTTATGATTATTTGAATGAGTGAAAGGGTGTGTAAGTGGCGCCCCTTACAAATAAGAGCAATTCCGTGCTCAGATTTAAATTTTGCATATCAAACAACCCCCATAATAAACCAAATTTTATCACTCGATTATTTCGAAAGTTATTCAAATAAATCAAAAATGAAAATTCAACTCTGATACCCTGTACTAGTTTTAGTTCTCGGCCCTGTATCTCTATTCATATCAACTTTCGGGATAGACAAGTTGGGTGCGATCACAATATTTTTGTGTAAGGAATCTGCTGTTACCACATGTCCCATTCTTTCTGTGACACCCTGTATAATAATGATTTTTTCACACAAAATCAAGTTTTGCTAAGCATGTGGATGGACGTAAAACAATATGAATTTTGAGGGTATGTTACTATGAAACATGCTGGTTATTCAAATCATTTTTCACAATAATCTACTACATACCACAAATTATAAAAAAAAGTCTTTTTGAAAAAACTCCGGTTTTTCAAACGGAATACTTCCTGTTCTAATTCAGATAATAACTTTAGACAAACTCTTCATTCGATAGACATGACACTCTGCTCTACATAAAAAAAACAAAAGATTTGATTATAGATAAAATTTTCTTTCGTTTGATACTACATTGTCCTACAGCTAGAAGTGATATCATGTTATTCAATTTTTTTTCAATAAAGTAATTTGAAAATCTGAATAACTCCAAAACTATCAATTTCTCAGTATAAGACAATGTAGTGTCAATCGAACAAAAATTTTGTAAAGGATTAACATCTGAAATGAAAAATGGGACATTCCATATAGAAAACCCGAGTTTTTTTGGAAAAACTGAAGTTTTTTGTTTTTCATAATTTGCCAAGACCCTGTAGATTTTAGTAAAGAATGATCAAGATCATTATTGAAATACCATCAGCATTTTTTATAGGTAACCCCAAAATTTTATTTTTTTACGTCTTATAGTCTCTGAGATACAGAGCCTCAAAGCACCCAGGTTAACTCTAATTTTTTTTCTTAAAATGCAACTATTTCCAAAATGGTTTAAGAATGCCATATATATTATTCAGTAAACTGACCTTAATTTTCAAAAAGGAATCTTAATGTGAAATAAAAAACTTGGGTACTCATTTAAAGTAAGGAAGTTGGTAGCTACTTCCGGCATAACCGGAAGTTATAGAAAACTGCCAGTATTTTAAAAAAAGTAGTTCATGGTCGAGAACCTTTGTAAGAGAATTTTTATGAGCGTATCACTATTACTTTTAAAAGAAAGACCCTATATAAGCACTGGTTTGATTAATTTTTCAAGTGAACAATCACTACTTGTTGAATAAATGTTATTAGATTTCCGGATAAGTAATTTGGTGTGAAGTTTTTGATGGGATGTGGCGGAAAACCCAACAAAATCTGGTAAATAGTGTAAGTAATAATAATTGTCTTAAAATAATGTATTTCAATAGTTTCCGATACATACAAAAATATACATATTATTTCAATCTCCAATCAGGTACCTAAATCAAAGAAAAAACGATATGCAAAACTGGCGCTACCTGAAATTATTTAATTTCCATATTGCATTCCAAGATATATTCCGGAGAATAGCATCATAGCATAAAAAGCATTCTGAAAAATTTGGGCCGACACCTTACCAGTTTGATGGTTTGAATCCGAGAATAACGTACCAGGTACCATCATGTTGTTCTGCGACTTTCTTTTTTGACGTTATACCACGCCTCCTTTAAAAAAGAGATCTGTAGTATTCTGTAGGAACGAAATGCCGATAATCGTCAACAGAGGGCTTTTTCATTTTTTATAAAAGTGCAGCTTTGCGCCACCTAACTGGCTTTTGTTGAGCTACTAAAGTTTGGAGAATTGCTTCTATAAGAAATATCCTAATATAGTCTTATTATAAAATGCTAATAATAAGTACATTGCGAGGGTCGTGACCATGGCCTGGTTGCATCACATAACTCCTCCCTCCGTAAGTTCGGAAAATAAGGGCTGCAGTGGCTGCTCGTTTTTCCGAATCTCTTCTGAGGGTTCGTCGGAAGGGGCGTTTCCATAGTGGGATGAAGCAGGCTTGATCCATTTCTTCCATCCATACAAGGGCTGTAATGGATAAAAGCGGAGCGATTCAAAGGTTTTTCGAATTTTCGGGACTCTCCAAAGGGTGTAAATGATCTGTGGACAGTATTTTCTGGGCAGCTTTTGATTCCTCCAAGCTAATTTGCTCGAGGGTAGGCGTAGAATTGTCGCTTTCTGGAAGTCCTGGAATGCTCGAAAACTATGTCAGTTCTAACGCATATTGAAACTGCGTTTTGGTTTCACCTCCGTACGTTTTGTTACCTATCTCAACAGGGCACATAGACAGGGTAACAATACTAGGTCCAGTGATTTTGTAGAGTCCTTGTTGGCATTGATCTTGGGCGATTGTCTCGTTCACAGGAATGACCAGAATTTCGTTACCATTCAGGCGTTGAATGGTACTTTTTTTTGTTGTTTACATTAGTAAACGGACACCGGTTTGATGACGTTGTTAGCAGCTCGAAGAGGCAATGTTCGACTTTTGATAGGGTGGTTTGTTTACAGATGAAGAGGTCTTTTAGTTGCGGACATTCTTCCTCCTTGGTCCAATAATCATCTTTTGTGAGTAGAATATAGGAATTGGATAGGAGAATAGTTTTGTTTGTGATAGGTATTGGGCAGAGTTTATAAAGGACATAGTGGTTCGGAAAAACAATCGGTGTGTGTATTGAGAATAAAATTGAGTTGTTTTTTATAATAACTTGGACTGATAAATAGCTATAAAAATTTATTACCGTATATTCTTTTTATATTCTCTATTAAAGCTAAAAGTTGGTTACGATTGAGTATGGAGTTGTGCATTTTGTTCACATGAGCAAATGAGATTGCGTTTTCGATGTTGTTCACTACAGAATTAAAAGTATTTAATTGCAACATTATATTGTCCAAAATTAAAGACATAATATACAGGGTTATTCACGTTATTCGACACGAAACATTATGGCCGAAGTATATGATTTTGAAAAAGTTTTTTTTTCTGGATGGATAGGGACCCTTTAAGGCTACATTTTAAAAATATTTTCACGTTATACAGGGTGTTCCTGAAACACGAAACGCATCAAAGTTGTATTTTTTTTTATGGAACCCCCTGTATATTAATTGATATTCCAATTCTTCCTTCAATTTTGAACAAAAATTGTGATACAACTAATGTTCCTAAATTCAATCGTTATCGAGATATCGCGTTTTGAAAATTGCATTTTTGCAACTTTGACATGCTATAAAATTCAAACTATTCAAGTTAGAGGAAAATGGTTTGCACTTTCCTATCTTAACTTTTCAAGAGCTCTTCTGTCATTTGGATAGAAGGTACCGTCAACTGTCAACTTTTTTCGACACATTTTGACATTTTTTCACAAGAATGAATTCAATCTCCTTGAATAGCTCTTGAAAAGTTAAGAGAGGAATGTGCAATCCATTTTTCTCTAACTTGAATAGTTTGAGTTTTATACCATGTCAAAGTTGAAAAAATGCCATTTTTAAAACGCGATATCTCGATAACGGTATCACAATTTTTGTTCCAAATTGAACAAAGAATTGAAATATTAATTAATATACAGGGGGTTCCATTTAAAAAAATACAACTTTGATGCGTTTCGTGTTTTGGGGACACCCTGTATAACATGAAAATATTTTTAAAATGTAGACTTAAAGGGTCCCTATCCATCCAGAAAAAAAAAGTTTTTCAAAATCATATACTTCGGCCATAATGTTTCGTGTCGACTAACGTGAATAACCCTGTATAAAGCGTTTGATAGATCTAGCTGTTTCTGAAGCAGAAAAAACGATTATGTCGTCCATAAATACTAAACAAGTTTTACCAATAAGATCTTTGAGGACGTTGTCCATGAGTCTTTGAAAGGTTGCAGGGGCGTTTTTCAGACCAAATTTTGTGAATCAAAAACTTGTGCTACTTGTCGGGATAGAATTCTAAAACGATGCTTTCGTTGCCTAGATTTCGAAATTCAAGAGAAACAGTTCCGTTCCAAATGTTTAGAAGGGAACCAGGGATCTCGATATTTTGAGCAATGCATACATGAGGATGATATAATTCGGTTTTTTCGGGTATGTCAGTGTAAACATTTTTTATTATTACAGATGAGGGTAGTATTTCTATTTTTTGTGAGTCGAAATCATCTCTGTAATAGATTGGAATTTCAATCAAGTAATCTTTTTCTTATATCTATATTGAGACCTTATTTACGTAGATCTCTAATATCTATTATTCCTTCAAAATAGTCATGGAAGCTATACAAAATGAACTCAAGTTCGTTATTCACATTAAATTCTTTTGACAAGAGAATTTTTGCCATATTTTCGGTATTTGTGTTGCCGGTGCTAGTTACTAGAGTATGCTTACAGGGAAAAATTAAGTGTGGAAAATGTTCTGATTAAGGAAGTGTGGCTACCGGTATCGACAAGAAGTTTGGCTGGAGGATTTTGAAGTTGGATATAAGGAAGGGAATTTACTTGAAAACTATTAAAATTTAGGAGGGATGTTCGTTTAGATGGCTTTGAAAAAAAAATCCTCTTGTAAATTTAGCTGGGTTCTGGGGGTTTGGATATATTCTGTTTCTTCATAATATTCGGGAGATTCGAAACAGCTTTGATATCCTTGTTCGTCAGGAGAATGGTCAAATTCTTGTTCAGATTGAATTGGATCGTCTTCCAGATAAGTTATGTCGATATGTGGAGTGCGGTTTTGGAAAAACCAGTTTTGGTTTTGGGAAAATTGTCTTTGCGTATTACGGCTTTGGATTGACCGCATGTGAACATCTGTATTCCTACTCATTAATGATGGAATTCTACGGCTTATAGACATTGGGGTTGGAGGACTTAATTTATAAGAATTTCCTTTGGAAAATACATTTTTTGGCTTCCCAAAAACTTGTTCGTTGGTGGGGAAATGTTGACGGACTGGTCGAGTTTGAATATCTACAGGTTGACTGTTTAGATATTGCGCCTAAATGATTTGAAAATTGGGGTTGAATATAGCTACGATTGATTATATTATTATTTGGCACTGGAAGAGGGTTAAAAAAAGATTGTTGGATTGGTGGATGCATACAGTTGAAATTTTGGTGATTATTTACTTGAGGTGGTATTCTATTTTGTTGATTATTATACAGTTAAAATGAAAGAATTTTTTTTTGTATAACGTGTATGTCGTAAAAAAATTTTTAGCAAAGCGCTTTCGGTGAAACCACCTTCATCAGTGCCTTTCTACAAGAAACACAAAATATCAGGAATACAAAATTAAATGGTGTTAACTTACATAGTCAAAAGAACATAATGCTGAGCGAACTGCACAAACAGGTACATAGATACATGAAACATAAATCAATTAACTTCCACTTTTAAACAATCAAAATAAAAACAAATCAATATCGAAATCGAAGTAAGGTTATGAGGTTATGTCAAGTTTGGAACCGCTAACCGCAAGAATAGCTGCTACAATTTGACAACATCGTCGAGGGCTGAGATGAGATGATCTTTGGGATTAATTATTCACATAGAGTTCAGTCTTCTGTGTAGGGGGAGGAATGCCCTGTTCAAATTCATTTGAGTGTTCAAGCAAAAGGCCTCGTTATTTTTCATTTCCTTGGAAATCTCCAAATCTTCCATAAAATCCAATCTCATGAAATTTTTCTTTCGAACATTCACGAGAATTGTAGAGTCCTTCTCCGGGTCAAACTTGTGTTTGGACGACTTCACGTGATCTCCAAAGGGTGACTTATTGGGATTTTTCAGATGTTCGTTGATCCTAGTTTCTAAGGTCCTGCAAGTTCGGCCAATATATGAAGTTTCACAATCCGGACACTTGAGTTTATAGACCCCACTTTTCTGCAATACACTCACCTTATCCTTCGAGTTATTAAGGGATGTGCCTAGGTTATTCGAGACCGAGTGCGAAATTTTTAGATTTGGGATCTTATCCATAAAGGCCTTGGAAATTTTCTTTGTAAGATTATTATCAATGAATGGGATTGATATGAACTTTTTTGTTATAGTTCGTTCTTGTACAACTGCCGATTGTTTCAACATTTTATTCCGGCACTTACCAATCTTCCTGTCAACAAGAGAGGGATCATAGCCATTGTTGAGAGCTAGTTGCTTCAGTGTCTTCACTTCCAATTCGAAATTTTCACTTGATAAGGGGATCTTGAGAAGTCGGTGAATATGAGAATTGAAAGCTGCCATTTTATGTTGGTGTGGATGATTAGAAGAGTTGTGTATTAGATGGTCAGTTTGAGTGGGTTTTCTAAAAATTGTATAGCTGAGATTGCTGTTGTTTCTTTGAATTGTGATATCTAGGAAATTCAGAGATTTATCCTTTTCTGGTTCTAGAGTGAATTTGATATTGGGGTGGATGTTGTTGAGCCTATTCAGAAGATTCGCAGCAGTGTTCAAATCTCCTTTAATGATGACCAAACAATCATCAACATATCTAAAGTAATGTACCACTTCATCTTGGTTTGTAATATAGTTGGTTTCAAAATTGTGCATGAAAAGATCCGCCAGAAAGGGTGAAAGGCAGCTACCCATTGCCAGACCTTCTGTCTGTTGATAGAATTTCCCATTGAACCTGAAAAAGTCTTGCGACAAACAGAAATTTAGCATAGTTGCGATGTCAATTATGGTTGATTCTTGGATTTGTTTCTTCCTTAACAGCTCGCGAACAAGAGGCAACGTTTCCTGTTTCGGGATCCAAGTGAAAAGGTTGCAGATATTAAAGGATACTATGAAGTGTTCATCACTGATGGTCAGGTTGCTAAGTTTAGTGGTGAGCTCCACAGAATTGATGACTGAGTGTTCGGGTTTGAAGTTTGTCAGATCCTTGATAAGCTTATAAATAAACTTTGAAAGCACTTGAACTGGAGTGTTTGAGAAGCTAACAACCGGTCGGATGGGTATGTTGTCCTTATGAATCTTGGGCAATCCATATAATCTTGGTACTGCTGGGTTGCTGGATAGGAGTGTCTTTGGAGCATTAAAATCTTCAAAAAGGGTTTTGCCTAGTTTGATATAGGATTTGGTTTTGTTCACAAATTTAGGTAGAGGGTTGTTTTCGATGTTTTTGAAATTATTCTCTGTTAGGAAGGACTCTACTTTTCTTATGTAATCCTTGCTCTCCATGATGACAAGGCAATTACCTTTATCAGCTTTAGATATGGTCAAACTGTGATCTTTGATCTTATTTTTCACTCTTTTAAATATGTGTGTGAACTTTGAATTTTTATTTTGGATGCTGCTTCTATGTCTGTTGAAATTATACAAAACGTTGTGGATTTCATCTCTTATTGATTTCTTGGTCTCATTGTTAGAAGAAATCTTTTCGATGAGAACGTCCATCTCAATGGCAAAGTGTGAGAAGTCTCTGCCCGAAACGTTGGTCTTCATGGCGACCTTAAGTCCAAGATTAAGCAGTTCGGTTTCTTCTTGGTCAAATACGACCTGTGACAGGTTTTTAATTCTTTGGTGGAGGTGTAACTCACAGAATTTTGATTGTTGTGGCCTACCGTTTTCTTTCTTTTGTCTGATTAGATTCTGTAGCTTTCTGTTGACTCTACGAAATTTGTTTTGTTTCTCTTGTAGAACTAGGATCGAAATGTCTTTGATGGTCTCTTGGAGGGTAATGAAGTTCAGTTCCAGAGCCAATCTATCGTACAGTTGTTTAAGTTCCAAGTTTAAACGGTCAAGCTTGGCATATTGTTTACAAATTGCTGATCTTAAAATTCTATGTTCGATTTCTTTCTTGATCTGCTGGAAAACATACCTAGAGGTATTTACTTTCGCAAATACGGGTGTTACTCCATTGCTAATGCATCTATTGATGAACCAAATGTCCACCTGTCTGAGTGCCCTTTTCAGTGAGTATTTCTTGTATTTGTCAACCAGGGGTACCATACTGTACATATCCATGGAATGAGGATGATTGAGTACACGTGAAGTAGTAAAATAAAAGAAATTTTTTGTATAACGTGTATGTCGTAAAAAAATTTTTAGCAAAGCGCTTTCGGTGAAACCACCTTCATCAGTGCCTTTCTACAAGAAACACAAAATATCAGGAATACAAAATTAAATGGTGTTAACTTACATAGTCAAAAGAACATAATGCTGAGCGAACTGCACAAACAAGTACATAGATACATGAAACATAAATCAATTAACTTCCACTTTTAAACAATCAAAATAAAAACAAATCAATATCGAAATCGAAGTAAGGTTATGAGGTTATGTCAAGTTTGGAACCGCTAACCGCAAGAATAGCTGCTACAATTTGACAACATCGTCGAGGGCTGAGATGAGATGATCTTTGGGATTAATTATTCACATAGAGTTCAGTCTTCTGTGTAGGGGGAAGAATGTCCTGTTCAAATTCATTTGAGTGTTCAAGCAAAAGGCTTCGTTATTTTTCATTTCCTTGGAAATCTCCAAATCTTCCATAAAATCCAATCTCATGAAATTTTTCTTTCGAACATTCACGAGAATTGTAGAGTCCTTCTCCGGGTCAAACTTGTGTTTGGACGACTTCACGTGATCTCCAAAGGGTGACTTATTGGGATTTTTCAGATGTTCGTTGATCCTAGTTTCTAAGGTCAAGCAATATTGACTTTAAATTAACTGCGATCTTAAATTGTCAAAAATCAAATGATAAGTAAATAATAAGAATTACGTTCTGGTCGTCATGATATAAAACTGCTTACTAAGCTAACTAGAAATTTTTATACAATAATAATCACTAGAGTACTAATAATAAGTAGATTGCGAGGGTCGTGACCATGGCCTGGTTGCATCACATAACTCATGGTATGCGGAAAACTAGGAATGGAAAAAAATCAAAGTAGGCGGGGGGTTTTGAAATTTTGCATTCTCACTTAGTTTTTCATCCAAAACAACTTCCTTTCCTTAACATGTTGTCGTATCTCTTATACAAGAACCTCTTTAGTGGTGAGAGAAATAGCTTTCGGGCTGATTTCAAGGACATATTTTTCGTAACTGAAGTTATGACACGAATAAGTTTTCATCCAAGCAGGGCTGAACCCCAAAAGATGAAATTTCAATTCAATTTTTTTTGACTTTTCCACTTATTCATGCGTCGATCCGGGAACACTGCATAATTAACAAAATAATGTTTTTTTTCAAAGAAAATTGTTTTTAAAATGTTCTGCCTTGAAAACTTCAAAATGTCGCTTATCACCTTTTTTTCTTTCCAAGCATCGATATTATACTATGGTAAATGCATTCCTCCCATCCATTTCTTGTATGGCAATCCGTGATGCAAACACAAGCTATGTTACAGAATGGACAATTTGCATACATTTTCAAATGACTTGAAATTTTATATACGTATTATAGACAATACTAGAAAGTCATCAGCGAACATTTTTTTCCAAAGTACCCAAAAATATACTAAATAAATTAACAAGAAAACGCAAATTGCACTGAGTGATCAAAAACGGGGCGGAGCCAAATTACCCTCTCGAGAGAGAAAGTCATCTCAGTCAATACGCCAGGCGAAGATAGATAATGTATTCTGTGACGAAGTGGATGTTCATTGGCTCTCTTTAATCGGTGATCACTACATTGATCAAGGTCGTAGGTTGATTTTTTAAACATCAATGGCACCAGTACTAACTAATCCTTATATTTTTCATATTTCCAAAAAATGTGCAAATTGTCCATATTACTTTGAAAATAGGAGAATATTTCCGTCACAATATCAGGTGGAGTTACTTCTTCATCATATTTGTGGTTCATGATAGATCCGGGATATTGAAGCTCATGTTCATGTTCTCTAATAATTGGTCATTTTACATGAAAATCGTTTTTTTTTCGACTGTTCTACGATATCGATATATTTTGGTTTTGGACGTGATAAGTTGAGATCGTATTTTCCGTGTCTGTTTTTATTGGTAGATTTCCCCCATGGATGTAATAATTGGCTTAATTCTTTAAAGCCCCCAAGACTGAACAGTAAACTCGGATGATGGATCAATTGATACGCAAACCAATTGTGATTCCAATTTATAATATCCCTGTGCTGTCAAGGCCAATAACTAACGAGAAAGAAATACGTTACCGATAAGAGATTTTTGCCAGACTCAAGTAACTGAGAAAAAAAAACAATAAATTATTTGAATGTTTTTTATCCAGATTATCACTGATCGCTTTTTTAAATACTCACCCAAAAACTTGCCATAAATAGAGCAGAAAGAATAATGGATGAAGCATATTTGGCAATATGCTTGGCAAACAAAATATTGCCTAGCATCCAAATGACACATATGACTGGAAGCAGTGCCAACACAAAACCAAATATGGAGTGAATATCGTCTATCATCATCAGTGTTTCATCAAATATGGTATACATTCTTCGTATCTCAGTCACCAGGGACTTTTCCTCATATATTTTTGAGTGTTTCAGAATAGCAAAGTCATGTTTCACAAGCTGAATTTTTTTTTTGCAGATGATCAGTATGTGTCCAATAAGGAAACCAATGATCAGTACGTAATATCGCAAGAAAACTTCATGACAGTACGTGAGGAGAACATCGATTATCATCTTCTGAAGCATCATTTGTGAGGCATAAGACCACAACCAAAGTATCATCAAGAATATGTTTATGATTATGAATAATATATCAGTCTTGTTGTCATTTCTGTATAGTTCTTTCAAGATATGTTTGTATGATTCACCTTTTGATACCGTGTTTTCCAGAACTGATATTACGAGTAGACATGATAATACATATTTCATAGCATCTGCAATAATGTAAATCAAGGGAATATCTCCAGATGAATAAAATATTGTTCTATAAAGCATTGATGTAATGAATAAACTGACATGTGCCAGAACCATCAATGATATTTTCACTTTGTACCATCCAGTGAACCGTAACAGGTTCTCGTGAGGATCATAAGGAGATAGAATATTGCAAAACTGATAGATCTTGGGAAGGATCGGTAGTAAATTAGAAGATCGCATCTTCATCATCCTGCTAAAACTTTCAGAGGACAACATTCTCTCTCTCTTAAAAAGGACTTTTTGATAAATTCAATGTTATCTCAGGAGTGACTTGATGTTGCCTAAAGTTCCAGTCCATTTGGAACACTGCTTAACGTGTTGATAATATCCATCAGAGTTTTTTCAAATATTTTACTGAAAATTGCTCCCTCAACTTTTCATAATATCAAGACGATATTATTATTTGGATTTTTTTTTCAGTTTGATAGGACTGATTAAAAATATAAATGTTCATATGGTTCACCTACTGATGTGTCCTATTTCGCAATCATATAGTTTTCATGAGATTCAAAGACCCTGCGTTATTTTATGGATTCTAGAAGGAAATAATATGAAGAACTTTTTTTTAGAGAACTGCAACACAAGATGATACAGTGCATTGTAAAACTTAAACATATAGATTTTTGCTGTGATTCCATGTTCCTTGGGAACGCAAATAAATTGTATGTTGCTCAAATCATTAATCGGAGTTGACAATCACCATTCTCAATAATAACCTGCTTACACTTTGAATAACGCGCACCGACTTATTGCTCAATAATAAATCAACTATATGAACCACTTACATAATTCAACTGTGGCAGATTATCAGCCAAATCCATCAATCCACTTTATATGTTCTAATACTTTATTGAACAAGTTTGTTTGCTTAATTTACTTGAAACGATTGAAATCGAATTGTATTTTATTTTTGTCAAAATTTGTTTTCCCAAGTACTTGGTGTGCTAGTTACATATCTAATGAGAACTATCTTTGAATGTTTATAACTTAATTATGATTTATATGATGATTGAGGGTTGCGGTTGGTATAATATATTGTTCTGGACAACCTAAATCCTAAATCCACCGTTTAGGTTTTCTTCCCTTAAGGCTCTCGTATAGAAAAAATTGTTGATTATTGTAGGGCCCATAAACGTAATTTTTGACATAAAATTCAAGATATTATGTCGAAAATGGTTAAACTTAGTTATAGAACATTATTCACATAATATTTCTAGAATTTTCCGGGGAATGTGTACGTCAATGAAGGCCTTGTGCGATGCATAGAAAATGCATATCAAATTTCACTACAGGAGTTTCATAGATATCATAAAAAAATATGTTTTTTTTAATACTTTACCACACTGTATCACAAAAGTTGAAGTTTTATCAATTCACCCAAGAATCACCCCCTGAATTTGTTCGCGCTTATCTATTTTCACCCTGTATATGGAGGAAGGACAAAACGAAAGTGCCTGTACAGCCCGACCATTGTAACTCTGAAGTGCGCGAAATCAGACTCCAAGAGTATGTTTGCGTCGAGGATGGCGAATATATACAGTCTGCTCCGTAATCTGCTTACTGAGACAAGAAACTACACAGCCAATAAGCTTTCCCTTGGGTTTTCTTTGTGCCAATTCTTCTAGGTCGTGAGGGCAATCTATCGCAATCTTCAATGTGCGCCGCGCCGATAGGAGATCAGGGCTTCCAGGGCAGCCTGACTTTACAACAGAATGTAGATGTTTCCGTCTAGCAATCTTCTGTGCACATGCTTGAATTTCGTGAATGTGAGCCAGGTACATAGTTGTGTAGTATTTTCTGGTCGGGTCCAAACCAGACCTCTTAAAAAAAGAGGTGCTTCTGCCTGCCAAATTACAAAGTCACATATCACATAATATGACTTCTAGAACCTGTATATGCCCACCATGTGATCTGATTCTATTCTCAGGATGTCATCATCAGTCGATTTTGTGGCCGTGACGTGACCATATCTCACGGCGACACCCGCAATGCTCCGATGACCCTTGCTCTGTGCAGCATGGCCACTCCTTGGATGTGCATGTCCAAGGGGTTTAGATCTAGAACAATTTCCAACGCAGCCACTAGTGCTCTCCTCAGTGTCCCAGTGGCGCACAGACAGCCTTTGGAGACTTCTCAGTCTCATGACCGTCGTTGCTTGTAGTGTCCTTGTCCATCATATTGCGGACATATCCTTAATATAGGCTTGATTACCGCGGTGTAAAATCGAACTGTGTTTAATTTTCAATAATTTTTTGTTTTAGTTAAAAAGCTGAACTTGTTGCCCGAACAGAGATATTAGAACAACACCATAAATATCTGAACTGACAGAAAATCGTCACACGATACAATTTTTCACATAGTTCCTTTCAAAACCGCAAACAAAATTGTAGGTATGCATTGAATGAAAATAATAGCGCTCCAATCAGGGGCGGCTCGTTGCACTATCAGCGAAAACAAGAACAGAAATAGAAACAAGATTTTGAAAAGTGAATCCTTATAACAGCTTTATTTTGCATAATGGTGCATTTTCACTATTTTCATATAGCCCAGAGTCCCACGAGAGTGAAAAGATATCGTTATCTATCAACACAAACCTCCTTCGTCTCTAGCATCTTCTACTCCATTGCATAGTCACTGTTCACTCAGTGTGAACCAGCCCATGTGTGTATGCGTTCGGCGCTCCAGTCAAATGCATTTTCGCTATGGAAATTTGTCGGAAGTATTCAGGAAACCGCCCGATGTAAGGGCGCCACCGTGCGCTATGTGAATACAGTCTAGCGACGGGAAGTGTTTTCACTTTTTCAGCTGTGTGTCAAAGCTAGTACAATAATTTGCGCTTATTGTACTGATAACTTGGTTCAGTATCTTGGTGTAGTACAACAAAAAACACATTTAATACATTTGTCTTTTTCCAGAACAATTGTCTCCTGTCTAGTCAGTTGTCACTATGGTCATTGTCAGTCTGCCTTCTGCGATCTGCGTGTATTGATTCAAGATAAACAGTGGTGCCAAAAGTGGGGATTTCTTCTTCCGAGTAGGGATAATCATGCTATTTATGGACGTGATTGAGAATTTCTCAAAACCAATAAATCGTAGGGGAAATTAAGACTACACGGTGTTTTCGAAAGTTTTACGCCTTGGTCATATATCTATTGATAACTATATGCGAAGCAATTCTGCACGCTTGATGCCAGGATGAGATAGAAGATCCCGCTGTAGTGTATATTTTTCGCATAAGTCTATCCTTTCCTATCGCCAGGAAATGGTCCCCTCGCGATAGAAAAGGATAGACTTATGCGAAAACCAAGCGAAAACTATACAGTACAGCGGGATCTTCTATATCATCCTGGCATCAAGCGTCGCTCGTTGTTCAAATGAGGCGGTTTCCATATAGAGTTAAAAGATATATGGCTTTGGTGATACCACGTGTATTTATTGATACCTCCACTTTTACCGAATTGGACTTTTTTTTAACGGTAACCTGACTAAAATGTTTTTTTACAAAATAATATTCAACTATTGTTTTTTCCACGGTTTTTGCCCAAGGAATAAATACAGCGGTTTTTTAATTTGGTTTATTCCGATTTTATTTGAATCTCATTTTGATTGAGTCACGGACCTCAAGTAAATAACCAATATTGCTGTGGTTTTCTTTTGATAGCGCACATCCATAGCTACACGTCACGAGCAGCCACTGGCTCCAGTGAGGAGACTCTTGTATCTTATGAGGTGTTACCGGTTGATTTATTGGAAGCATCTTCAGAGATAATCATTTCATTATTGTATCTGTTCGGTGGCCCGTCTATAGTATAAATCCGATTTATTCATCTTATGATCAATATTGAGTTTTAAGGGAACGAATCAAGATTCTGTAGGTATATTTTGGAATTTATGAATAGGTTATATTCAAATTTTCTACATAAAAAAAATGAACAAACCGGTGGCGCTTTGATAACAATGCTCTGGTTAACATGATAACAAATTGATCGATAATGCCGTTCATTTAAGCGGCTTCTTGTGCCTGTTTATAGTAAAAACCGAGGGAGAAACAAAATTCTTTTAAAAATCACAATGACTCTTTAAAAGCCTGAACGTATATCACGAATGTTTCTGCGAGTGATTATTTTTTTCATGAACATCATAAGCGTGATGCTATTTTTATACAAGATACTGGATCACCGACGTATTTTTCTCATTGACTGACATAATATCAGCCACATACACCTGAAAATCATTCACCAAATTATTTTTAAATACAATTCATGCTCAATGTTCATCAGTGTAATGGCCAGTGTGAATAAAAATTAGACTTTTCTTTAACTGAGCAGTTTTTGCTTTTGCTCGAAATAGTGTGAATAACCCTTCACTTCTACTCTCTAGCAAAAGCTTGTTATTTGAAGCGTCCACTCATACGATGCACACCAAATTTAACGCATTAGGAGTTTATTTCTCATGAGACTCAATGTATACATGCATTGATAAAAAACAAATATTATCTTTGAAAAACATGAGCAAGTTAACTCGAACAATGATTTGCGAAGGAATAATGTAGCAACAATGATTTAGCAGCAGAAAAATATATTTTAACCTGCACACTTCACAGAGTGATTTTGAACTCCAGGACATTTCACCCAAAGGTGAGTGAATGGCCGGTGTGGCTCCAATATTTTGAAACACTCTGTGAAGAATACTGGTTAAAATAGATGTTTTCCGTTGCTAAAATATTGTAGCTACAGTCATGATTCACATTGAGTCTTATAAGAAATACATTTATTCCTTATGCGTTGAATTTGCTGAAAATATGCCCGAAATCAGCTTCTCCGTGTGATAAACATAAAGGGTGAGTCCGAATAGGTCCGCATTTTGTTATGCTGAATAGAGTGAGAGTATACTGGGATAATCACTTTTTCTTTGGAAACGTGTGTCTTCAAACGTCTCGTCAAAAAGATACGGAGTGTTAAAACTTTGCGAAATTATATTTGGAGCGTCTCAAGCCCTTCGGACATTTTTAAAGAGTGAGACTCTTCAGCATTTTCTTGAGAAAAAACAATACTTCCAGAAACGGAACTGGAGCTACTCTAGTTGTCAATTGAAAGATGAATTCGCTACTGGGTTTTCATAAAATAAAAGTAATTCCAATTCTTCAAACTTCGAATGATTAATGATTATTTATTATACACAACAGCTCAAAATTAATCTTCAAATAAATCTAATGCAACAAATGAAAAATTAAATTTTAGTCCTACTTGAAGTTCTTGCACCAACTGGGCGGATTTTTGAAGGGCGTCCACCTCGACCCCTCCCAGACTCAGTTACCCAGAATGATGACATGCGCAACTCATTCCATAATTGCATCAACTTATCAAAGGGCTGTCTCTTTTTTGATTAGTAATTGACGAAACTCTTAAAATTTGATTGAAATCGCTCCAGGCGTTTGGAGTCGACAGACGTAAAACGTTTCCAAAATTGCAACATCCTGTATTTTATTAACAAGACCTTTGCGGGCACATGATCCTTCACACACAGTGATCATCTCACTATACTCCATATACCATGACAAAATTCGCACTTATTTTGGACTCGCCCTGTATATATTCCAATTTGAAACGAACAATTAATTTTTATAGTGAAAACGCCATTTATATTTGCATCAACCAAACAAGTGAATAAACTTTGAGTGAGCATATCGATAGCTTTGCTTAACGAAATTAATAAAAAGTCATCAAATCGTTGGAGAAAGTTCTGGCAAAATATCTGGAAAATCTTAGGTGAGTCAATATAATTAAAAAAAAAACATATACACTCGAAACTGGAGAATAGATGTTTGGAAAACAGTTGAGGCAGAAACATCAGAATTTAAAGACTAGATCTAAACAAAAAGACGGATAATAATGCAAACGTGATTGAAAAAATCATTTTGAATGCATGGGAGAAGCATCTCCTGATTTCAATGAAAGGCAAAGACAACCCATATTTTGATAAAATACCAGGTAAAAAAATAAACTTCACTGTATTATCAAGTTCACTGTCAAAAGACGGACGTATCAATTTTAATCAAACTCACATACTCACAACATTTCGTATAGGAATAATTTTAGTCATTTTGATATCCCTGTAACTTTCTTGATTGTGGTCCGATTTTGGCGAACTTTTCACCAAAGTGTAGTCCTATGTTTTGAGATATTCCCCCTGATTCATGTTTCCAGAAAGTACTGATGGCTTGGTCATTACACAAGAAGAAAGAGAAAAGCTACTTTTGTACACTTACTTTTTAACACCCTGTGGAAAAATTGAGATGCAAAATCTAGCTCTACCATGTTCTGTTTTGAAGTGCGGTCTTTTCTTAACAAAATATATGCACTTTTCGATATTTTTGCCCATGAGCATAGAGACTGGGGCAGTGCCAGTGGGAGTCACAAGAGTATCCACGGGTATCATTCAAGGATGAATCAAAGTTTTGTCCGTGACAGACGTGAACGTGTCTCCAGGAGACGAGGTGAACAATCTGCCCAATGTTTCATATCATTCAGAGCACCTTTTGAGGGCGGTAGTGTGGGGGTATCACTATATGGCCGTACAGATCTTGTATTGATTGAACATGGGAATTTGGACATGTATGGGATATGCCCTGTCCGCAATACACATATGGAAACCTTGCCTGATTTGCGAGAAGCCCTTCTTGAAAATGGGAAATATTTTTCAAGAGACCATTCAGAGCTGCATAAAAAGCATGCCAGGTCGCATGTCAGATGTCATAAGGATACAAGGTGACAACACGCACTATTAGTTTTTAAATATTTGTCCATGCTAGTCCAAAGCTGGCTTGCCACGGCCCATGTTGATAGAGGCCGGACCGCGCCGCGCGGGCTTGAGCAAGCTCGGATCAATTCAAGAGACTTCCGGCGGCTCCATTCGTACGGCATATCCCCTTTATATTAAACGTCACGGCACGTATTCTTTAGTTGGTCCGCGAGGCTCAGTCGATCCGTTGGTGCAAAAATGTCGCAAGATCAAATGACTGTTGCTGCAGCAGCTGTCATATTATCCAGTGAACATCATTTACTGAGCAAAACAAAAAAGAAACGGCGCTGTTGGACAACATTTTTCAATGTTGTGCCTCGGGGTTACTTTGTGACAGCTTGATTTTTGCATCTAAACGACGTGCAAACAGCTTGCTGGCACCATGTACTAGTTAAACAGAGCTTAAAAAAAAACCAGAGACCATCAAAAAACAAAAAAATAGTCAAAATAAACAATTATACCAGACATATAAAGAAATAATGTTTCATTCCTCAACATAAGAGGGCCTCAAAACTGTTAGAGGAATCACAAAAATACAAAACTCATCCTATAGTGAGGTGAAAAAACTTTAAGAAAATGTAACTGAACAGAACTCATTCCGATGTCTCCTGTAGGTACCTATTTACCTAGGTATTGTGAAGATCTTCTTATTCGAAAATATGAAATATGGCCCGTTTTCCGCGTTGTTTGGGATTGTTAATTGGCATTACTATATCCTCGTTGTCCTGAAAAATTTCGTCTTTTGTATCTGGCCACTTCCACTGTTTTCCATGAGGAACCATAACGTTAACTGTGGCTCCATTTTTTGAACGCTGTTGATTTCGCCAGCGAAATATTTTGCATCATATTTCACCACCACAAACCTGCCCACTATCTTTGCATCAGATATAGATAGATCTAGTCTCTCCTCTGTGCTCTGTGTGTGATTGCCATAAGAACGGGCACCGATTTTGCGTTTATATGTCCTAGGCTTAATGCACGATATCTAAGAAATAAAATATTGCTGTTAAAAACCTTTTTATAACAATTATTCATAAACAAAAACTTGGCACATGTTTTAAGGGGTTACTTTGGGACAGCAAAAAAGTGTCACCAAATGACCCCTGGATTCGTCGAAAATTTAAACAATTAACAAAATCAGATATCAACAATTCTTAAAACAAATTCAAAATATGGACAAAATAGTTCTTAGATACTAGAATTTGGAAAAAAATACCTCTGTGAACCAATCTGTGGTGAAAACTTCTCTGGAGGACAAAGTCGGGGGATGAATTGGTTTTTACCTGATTTCAAGGTTGAATAGATCAGGATGGTACACGAGGACGTTTTAAGTCAGAGAGCCCGCTCTATGCGCAACGGGTAGCGCGCCCACCCGAGCTACCTACATACATTTTGAAACGATTGTGGGTGAATAATCACCTGTCCACAAAAAAAAACAATGCATCTTTAGGGCTCTGTCACAAAGTTACCTTGGGTGGCACAAATAACCTCAGTTTACATCTTTTCTTGTGGACAATACCCGTTTTTCCACGGGCCACTACATGCATGCTCGCGTCGCGCCGGGTCGGGCCTTTGAAGTTACCGACTCGCGGCGGATAGAATAGCCCACCACATACAGGGTGTTCCAGCAAGGGTGGCCACCGGCCATATCTCAGAAACTACTGGACCTAAAAGTTCAGGAAAAAAAAAATTATCACTAAAGTGGCCACGAGAAAATGCTGGGAAATATTTATAACTTCGAAATTTTTCCGCTAGGCGGCGCAATCAAAGCTTAAATATTAAAATTCGAAATTTCTCCGGAAATTCTCAGATTGAGGTATATCTTTATCAACATGGTTAGAAAACCTAGACAATTTCACGTCTTTTTGGTACAGGGCTCATTGGCGTACCGATCTTCGTGTGAGTAGGGGAAGGTAGTGAAAGTGTAATTGTTCAAGTGGCTGTAACTTATAAACGACTTGTTCGATTTTGTTGCGTATAGGCTTGTTTGGAAGATAAATGTGAGTACTTTCGTATATCGTATCCAGTGATGCGTGATTGTCTCCAGAAAAGTTACCCCTTCTAGCAACTTTTCTGGAGACAATCACGCATCACTGGATACGATACCACGGGCGGGCCTCTTTCCACGGCGCGTTGGCGCGTCCCGGCCGCATTTTCGGAATTCGCCGACATATTAGACGCTCAGGAGGATTCGATAGTTGCGAATCACTAGTGTACAATGTCAACTTTGCATAGATACCATATTGTAGAAAAAATACTCAAGTATTTTTAGTAGGGGTTAGTCTGAGTTAGTTTGGTTTTGGCAAAAAATATGATCCTTTGCGACATCTCCAAGTGCGGTCCAATCTGATCAAAAAAGATGCTAATTTTGAGTCTGCGATATTAATTTCAGAAATATAAAAATCGCCGACGCATAAGACTTATGCGTCGGGAAATTACGAGCCTGTGATCTTGGTACTCGAATTCTCCCGAACGTCTAATCTTCCGGCGAATTATAAATATGCAGCTCGGCCTACACTATAACGAGCCGTGGGAAGTCAGCTTCCGCCGCGAGCCGGTAACTTCTAAGGCCAGACCCGACGCGATGCGAGCATGTGCATGTTGTGGCCCGTGGAAAAGCGGGTATTGTCCAAAAGAAAAGATGAACTGTATGTCTACCAACCGGTCGACACTTGTTGTTTAATATTTGTTGAGGTCGAAAGTAAAGTAAATATGGAGAGGACGAATGATGCAATGAGCGAATTTTTGTATTTGTATGCAAGTGAGCCTGCTTTGTGGAACACTGCTTTTATTAGAAGATGATGTCCAACATTGCCGTTTCTTTCTTGTTTTGTTCAGAAAATAATGTCCACTGGATCATATGACAGCTGCTGCAGCAACATTCATTTGATCTTGCAACATTTTTCCATCAACGGAACGACTTAACCTTGCGGACCGACAACAGAATACGCGGCGTGGCCTGCAATATAACGGGCCGTGGGAATGGAACCGTCCGAAGTCTCTTGAATTGATCCGAGCTCAAGCCCGCGCGGCGCGGCCCGGCCGCGTAAAGACGAAACGTACCATTGCACAACACAGTAACGCGTTCGGTCGTGGTACGCTTTGGCTAGAAATTAACGGATTTTTTTTCCCGACAAAACGTACCTCGCTGCAACGCATCTTACGCTCTCTATGTACGTACAATCACATAATGTGCGTACAACATAAAATGTGCAATACATTTTTATGAACCATCATGCCAATCATGATAGAACAGAAAATGTCTTTTTTTCTTTTAGAAGATTGACAATGACCTAGTGTGGATAATAAATTATTTAAGAAACATTTAAAATAAATTGATCTAGGTTGCTGTTTTCCGCATTTCTTCTGAAGATAATTTTTCACAGAAGATGTTTATTGCTTTGACCTCTAGCTGATCTAGTTTTCAATTTTCTACTATTCGTTACTCTACAGGGTGATTCACGTAGGTGATCTATTAAAAGTATTTCAAAAAGGCTTTTCCAGACCTGGTGAATCTTGGTATGAGTCGATATGGAAGTGTAATGCAACTTTTAATAATTTCTTGTGATTCCGGCGTTGCCGGATCCACTACTTTTTCTAGTGAGCTTTTTCTTTCAAATTAAACAACCTCCATGTATTATTTGATTTTCGAATTCTGTATGAAATTCTGAATAACTTTTATGGAATATGTTATACAGGGGTCCCTGCGAAAAAGTCGCACCCCTATTTCTGACTCTCCTGGTATATTTTGGAAAAAACTCTTGGACGCGTCAATTTTGATCATAACCGTACAATACAGAGTGATCAGTGATCCAAAGATAAGATATTGCGTTACACTTTAGATTTTTGAGTGGAGCCCCCCATTTTTTATTTCAGATCTAGATTCCTTTTTGAAAATTAAGTTTAGTTCATCGAATGATATCTATGACCATCTTTGACCGTCATGAAGATATTTTCATTCGAAGAAAAAAAATGACAATAATTTGACGCTTTGTATCTAAGAGACTATAAGACGTAAAACAATAAAATTTTGGAAGTACCTACCCATAAAAAATGCTGGTTATTCAAATAATCTTGATCATTTTTCACAATAATCTACACAGGGTCTGGAATTTACCCTTTCCACATTTCATTTCAAAAATGACATATTTTAAAGATTTTTTTCAAATATTCCAGAAATTCTACAGGGTTCGCCAAAAAACTTTTAAATATTCTAAAAAGAAATAGACTGACTCTAATTTTTTTCGTTATTGGAATACCTACTTCTTGTAACCGATCACCGAGCAGATCACTTACGTGAATCACACTGTATAGGAAATATTACGGCGGTATTGGGGTACTAACACGAAAAAAAAACTATTTATTCCATGGAACGGAACTTTTAATTCAAGAAAAGATTTTGCATTGATAGGTAGGGATTTGGTTTTGTGTTCTGTGGTAAAAAGACAAAGCTCGCCCCCATAGCGAGCTCTCCCCTTTTCTCATTTATTTTACCGTACTGTTATTAATTTGAAGTTGAGTTTCAATATGGGTGTTCCTTGGATCAAAACAAAAAAAAAACAGTTGCTTCAAACATCTGAAGAAATCGCATCATGATTTTCTACTCGGTGTTAAAGTTTAGAAATTATTGGAATCTCTTTAACTGACGTGAATATTTTATTGTTTTCTAATAATGTTATGAGGTGTCTTCTGAAATTATTATTGGGTAAAATGATTTGGAAGAAAATCAAATAAAAAAACATTGAAAAATGCTTTTCACAGCATAGATAGGTGAGTTTGATTTTCTTAGTGGTGAACGGAGCGGAATCTAAAAAAATAAAAGACAAAAAATGTGTTATTTTCCAGAGATTCCTGCATTTAGGGTTCGGGTTATTGTTTTTTTTTATGGAATTCTAAAAAAACTCTGCCCCATGGGCACCTACGTGATTTTATTGGACGCTTAGTACATACAGCACAGTTGAATATACAGTTGGTTCACTCCCTGTCGGCTTCTTTGAAAATCGTGTCTCTGAAGCGATTTGCCGAAATTACTTAAATCATAAACAAAATCCGGTCAAAAACCGACCCAGAACAGGTTTTACGAGGAAGACAAGTTGGAAAAAGGCGATCGATTTCCAAGCGGTGTACGAAACTGCAACGACGTATCTTAGGCGGAATTTCAGATTGGCGACACCTAGTATGCGGCAAACCGGAGCCACTTTTGACGACGAGTGAACCTTCTTGTCTTTAGTTAATATTCGGTACAGTTGATAATAGCGCCATTAGAAAATGGGGCAGAGCTTTCTCATAATAATTATTCAACAAAACCTTAGGATAATCTAGCCAAAAATGGCCCATTTTTTGATAAATCATAAAAAATGGATGGGTGATTCTTGTCTGAAAGTTACACAATTTTTTTTTTTTTTTTATCGCGCCAAATGGATTGGAGTTTTTGAATAAACTATCACTGTGACAACTGATGCAGGATCAATGAAAAATATCAACGTATTTAAAAAAAACTTTAAAAAAGGTGTTATACTCTAGCTTGTATGAAGCGTTCAAAAATAAAGGTAATTATCAAAAACTTATGTTATATTAGTAGAATTAGAGCCAAGAAATGACGTGCATGTTATAAACTATCATGAAGAATTTTTTCAAATACCAGTACATTTGATCACACGTCCGTTAATTCTTGTCACTCTTGTCCTACTTAGACAGAAGCTACCCAAAAATAGAGTTTTTGAACAGGTCTTGTAAAATAGGCTAGAGTATCACAACTACTTGGATGTGTACGTGTACTCGTACTTGTTGCGAAATCTTTGCTAGAATTTTTAAAGGGTTGTTAAAAAAAAATCCTGTACAACCTGTACCTGTGAAATTTTACTTCAAAATTACCGCTAATGTGTTTTTGGATAAGCCAAAATCAGAAATGCTATCTGTTTATACATTCAAGAAATGTCTATTAACTTTTCACGTTTTTGAAGGCCTTCTATATTCTATATAGGAAGCCATGAAAAATTGAAATCACAAAAATTACTACTCTACCGATTACATTCGAAATCGATTAGAAAAGATTGCACTTCACAACAGACCATAATAAAGCCTAATTTTTCCGCTAAATTTTTTCACAGGGTGTTAAAAAAAAGTTAAAAAAGTTGCTTCTGTTCCTCCCAGTATAATGCCCTAGACATCAGTATAATTCGAAAACCAAAATCAAGGGTAATATCTCAAGACATGGAGCTACACTTGGGTCAAACTTTTACTTAAATCGGACCATAACTAAGGAAGTTACAGCTCCAAATTGACTCAAGTTATTCTTGCCCGAAATTTATTGTTGGAAAGTGTGGGTGGAAAGCACCTCTTTGAAATATCTTCAAAAAAACTCAAATCGTGTTCCATGAACACCTCTTCCTATCCCTATTTGAATCATTCAGGAATTGTAAATGTCTAATCTTCAGAAATATTCTAGATCAAACATGACCTGTATAATTTCAAAAAATAACATAATTGGTAAATTAGCATAAAATTATTGAATTATGACCTACAATGATACCATGTAAACATCTATGTACAAATCACATTCCGCTAAGTAAGAAAAAATAGTTGATTAAATTGCTTCACACAGGTATCGTATTGTTATATTTTTCGCTAGAGAAAACACTGTTCAGCTTTAACTAATTTATTTTACAAGTCACTATGTTCAGAACTTACTATTCACAAACAAAATCACAGCTTATTTATGTTTTACGATTTATATTTCACGACGTATTCAGAACTGAACTAACTAGAATTCCCCTCTGTCTACAACGTACCCGCTTATATAGCTTATACGTAAATTCTAGAATAAAAAAAATATAGAAGTATAGACCGGAACAAACAGCATGACTCATCGCGCAGGAATGCGGCTCGCCGGCTTCTGTAAACATGTAGTAGATTCCGGATTAAATGCAGTGGGCTGGAATCCCGAATGGATGGGACAATTATCGTTTCCGCTACATTGCCCCCTCCTTAAAGCATTTCGTCCCGAAATGGCTCCATGACGGTATCGGCAACTATACCCAAACCGGCAGCCTGATGTCCCATGGAAGTAGCAGTCCACTGTCCTCTGGTTCGTTCTCCGGGAAGGATAGCAGCATACCAGGATGTCAATGCCACTTTCTTTGAAGATCAACCCCAGCATGCTCCCTACTACTCTCCAGGGTTTCGCCCGTCGATTCATAAACTGCTGAGCTGTACGCCATGAGGAACAGGAGGAGATGTTGATCCCAGTCCCTTTGATGGTCAGAGACAACTTTGGCCAAGTGTCGATTGATGGTTCGGTTCATTCGCTCCACCATGCCATCCGATTGTGGGTGCAACGCCGTTGTCCTTGTTTCCTTGATCTTCAAGACATCGCAGACGTTCTGGAATAGCGTCGATTCGAAGTTCCTGCCCTGGTCCGAATGCAGCTCCAACGGGACACCGAAACGGCAAAACCATTCCTCAATCAAGACATCGGCAACGGTAGCCGCCTCCTGGTTTGGCAAGGCATACGCTTCAGCCCACTTGCTGAAGTAATCCATCGCGACCAAGATGTATTTATTTCCTTTCTCCTATTCAGGAAACGGTCCAGCCACGTCGATTGCGATCCTTTCAAAGGGGCTCCATTCGTTGTATTGACGCATAGGAGCCTTTGGCCGTTTCTGGGAACCGTTACTTGCCGCACATACGGCACATTTTTTGCACCATTCCTTCACATCGGCTTGACAGTTGACCCAGTAGAACCGCTTCCGCAGTTTACCCAGCGTTTTCGTCACTTCTAGATGCCCACCTGTGACGCCATCGTGGACTTCCCTCATCACTTTTGTCTGTCGGCTTCGGGGAACCACCATCTGCTTCCGATCTTCTGTGCCATTTAGATTCTTCACCACTATCTTCAGGTCGCCATCGTTGAGTACCATAGAGTTCCACTGAGCCCAGTAGGACTTCACGTTGGAGGAGAATCGCGCGACATCTTGCCAAGATGGTCTGCCTGTTTCCATCTGATGATCAGCTTCAGATCTGAATCCTTTTCCTGGTCCCCTCGAAGTGACCTGGTCTGCCAGGAATCATCCACCACAGTCGTCCTGCAAGTGCTCGCTTCCTTTTCCTCGGCTCTTTGATAGTGCTTACATTGTTCTGGACAAGGTCTCCTGGACAGGGCATCAGCGTTGTTGCGGCTGGATCCAGCTCGATGTTCCGTATCAAAGTTGAACTCTTGAACTCTCTCAATCCAACGAGCAACCTGACCCTCCGGATTCTTGAACTGTAGGAGCCATTTGAGCGCGGCGTGGTCGGTTCTCAGCAGAAACTTTCTTCCGTAGAGGTACTTGTAGAAGTGTTCTACCCCTTTGATTACTGTTTGTAGTTCCCTTCTCGTGACGCAGTAGTTTCGTTCCGGCCTCGACAAGGTTTTGCTGAAATAGCCGATCGATCACCCTTCCCAACAAACACTAAGCCGGCGGTTGAGTGGCGGCCGCTAGACAAAACTGGCGGCTGGGCGACGGTTCGGAAGGGCTTCAGCGGCCAACCCGCTAAAATCATGATATACAAAGATATGCATTTTTGAGCTTTCTAATCGGAGTCGGCACAAAATCGGTTGCCCACCATCGTTAGGGCGCCTTCTTAAAGAGCGACATCCGTCGGCTACAAAACGCCGCCATCGCCAACTCCGTGACTCTTTTGGGCGCTTGCAGATCACCAGCTATCCGCGATATAGTTTCGTTGATTTCGATTTTCCCGCTTTTTGTAAGTGGAAACCACACAAAACAGCTGAAGTTGCACCAAGCCAAGCCACGCTCTTATGTTTTGGCGTTGGCCATTGCATCAGTCTAATTCTATTATTTCGATCAGTTATCGTTCGAGACAGTACAATAATTATTGGGTGTGTTGTGTGTGCTTACTGTGTTCAAAATTTGATTCAGGGATTGCTCCTGTAAGTTGTATTTTGTTGAAACAATCCGTTGTTTAGAGGTTATGATGGATAATTATAATCAAGAGGCGTGAGTAATTATCTATGGTTTGCATGATAACTTGAATACTAGTATAAATACCTTCCTTAATTTCTAGATTCCAAAATTTGGGTATATGGTCGCATTATAATGTTTAATTATTTCACTCCATAATCATTGAAGATTTTATGTATTTCCAATCATGTTTGAAACTTGAAATATATCAGGTAGCTTCTGGGCTTTAGTTATATACATATACAGTGGCGGACATAAGTATGGAAAGGGCCTTAAATATGATAAAACCCTGACCCTGCATCAGTAAACAAAGAAGTGATGGTGCATTTGAAAACTTCAATCCATTTGTCAGTTTAGAGGTCCTGGCGATTTAAAAAAAAAAATTGTTTTTATAAAAAAATGTTTAGTTCCTTTTTTTCTCGTTCAAAAAAGGGTACTTTAATAACTTTTTTTCTGTGTAACTTTTGATAAAAATGGCCAGCACCATTCAAAAGTGGGGCAAAAGTTATCTACTTCCTGAGAATTTCATAATAATTGAACAAAGAATAGTCTAGCTATAAAATTTCGAACTTGGCAAAAATGACCCATATCATGCAAAATGAGTCATTTTTGCCAAGTTTAACATTTTATTGCTAGATTATCCCCTGGATTATCCTTTGTTGAAATTTTCAGAAAGTCTAGGTATAACTTTTGTCCCTCTTTTGAATGGTGCTAGCAATTCTTATCAAGAGTTGCACAGAAAAAAATTAGAAAAATAGGTAGCCTTTTTTGAACGTGAAAATGGAACACTAAACAATTTTTTGAAAAAACCGTCAGGACAGGTAAACTGACAAGTGACAAATGGATTGATCACTTCTTTGATAACTGATGCAGGATCAGAGTTTTTTCAATTTCAAGGACTTTTCCATACTTATGTCCGCCACTGTATATACTTGGGCTAATATCATTCCAGTAGAAGAAAATTGATAAAATATTGTGATATTCATCAAATTGTTATTAATTGATTCACAGCTTGACGTGCGTTCTTCCATAAATACTGTTTTGTGTTGAGGGGTACTTTATCCGATAATGTTATGTTTTTTCTATATAATTATTATTCAAACTTCCATTTTTCATAGGCACCTCGAGGAGAAATGCACATTGCTCTACTAATGTGAAAATCGACCAACCCGTTTGAACTTGCTGGGGATAGAGAGGAAAGAAGGCCTCGCACCGTAGGGGTAAAAAATGAATAATTTTATTATTACATAGGTGTTTCTTCCACTTAACGCTTTTCAAAAGAAAGAGAACACATCGGTCGGCCTTCTGGCGCCCAAGCGGTCATGGGCGGAATGTATGCCGCGGTGCCCCTAGCATTCTAGCCGCCAGTGAACTTTCTGAACGTAGCATACGTTTCGGCGGCGGCCCGCCAAGGTTGTGTTTGTTGGGTTTCATGTCCCTGCTGGATCTGGGACAGCACTGCACCACGTCCTACATTGCTGGCATCTGTATCCAGGATGAAGTTACCCTCAGGTAGTGGGTAGCCTAGGATGGACGCGCTGGCAAGTGCCCTTTTAAGCGTGTCGAAGACCTCCTGACAATCCTCGTCCCAGTGGAAGCGTCTCTGTGCCTCTGTGAGCCTGTGGAGAGGCCGGGCGATATTCGCAAATCCCTGGACATAACGCCGGTAGTATGTGCACAGACCCAGAAAACTTCTTAGCTCGTGGAGGTTCTTTGGTACTGGCCACTCCTTAACTGCCTCCACCTTTTGCTGGTCAACGGCTACTCCCTCAGCCGACACGATATGACCCAGGTATTGTACATCCTTCCGGAACAGTTGGCATTTCTTGGGAATCAGCTTCAAACCGGAACTTCTGAGTCTCTGGAATACCTCCTCCAAGTTCTTCAGATGGTCTCCAAATGATTTGCCAACTACAACCTCCCAGAAATGTCGACCAGGATAGTCCTCTGAGCACAGTCTTCATCAGCCGCTCGAACGTAGCAGGGGCGTTGCATAACCCAAATGGCATAACAGTGAACTGCCACAGCCCAGCTCCAACGCTGAAAGCAGTCTTCTCTCGATCTTCGAGGGTCATTTCTACCTGCCAATATCCGCTTTTCAGGTCCAGGGTTGAGGAGATCTTCGATCCGGCCAAGGTGTCCAGAGTGTCGTCGATCCGTGGTAGCGGGTAGCTGTCTTTCTTCGTCACGTTGTTCAGCTGACGATAGTCCACACAGAATCGAGTTGAACCGTCCTTCTTTTTAACCAGAACAACTGGCGATGACCATGGACTACTAGAAGGCTCGATGACACCGTCTTTCTCCATGTCCTTGATTATCTTGTCCGCCTCCTTCTTCTTGGCCAAAGGTATTCTTCTAGCTGTTTGGCGGATCGGTCGTACTCCCTCTGTGTTGAAGGTCCCAACAAACACAGCCTTGGCGGGGCCTGAAACGTATGCTACGTTTAGAAAGTTTACTGGCGGCTAGAATGCTAGGGGCGCCGCGGCATACATTCCGCCCATGACCGCTTGGACGCCAGTAGGCCGACCGGCGGCATGCCGTCACTATTCCGCCTACCTGCGGAATTCCGTCTTCTGGCCGCTAGCTTATATCCGATGTGTTTTCTTTCTTTTGAAAAGCGTTCAGTGAAAGAAACACCTATTTAATACGCTGGCGGCTCACTAGCGGAAAATTGGTGTCCAGACTACATCTTTCGAGGCGGTAGTGAAGCTATATGAAATCATCGTCTCGCTAGAGGGCTATCAGTAAGAAGAGAGGTGTGGTTTAGGGTGTAGCATACAGTTGATTTTGATATCAGACTGATGTTGCTTTGATGAATAGGTACCAACGAGATCCAGAATTAAAAGCTGCCGAACTGCCATTTTCATAGTAATCAAGAATCCTAGCAATCGTGGATATGAAATATACAGGGTGTTTCCTAACTTCTGTGACAAAATGAAAGGGGTGATTCTTCGCTTAATTTCAAGACGAAAATGTGTTATAACTTTTTTTCGAATTTCGCTTTGTTTCCAAAATACAGGGTGTTCAATTTTTTTTTTTGATTAGTTTTTTATTTTTAATTAATTTATTTTTTACTCGATTTTGTTGAAGTTTGGTAACGGTATTTATAGTGATAACGGGCTCATTTTGCCATGAACAAATAAAAATTATCGAATACAGTGGCGTCCCGAGTGGCACTTAAACCAATATTATTGGGAAAAAAATTTACGCCACAGACTTTTTGTGTCATTTTCATTTTTTTCTCTGGTTATTCAACTAAAAACGCAACTTTTTGATCTCTTGAATTTTTATCGTATCTTGCCTAATTTTTGAGATAAAAAATTAAATCTAGTTGAGTGAGTTTTGACGCAAAAAGTAATTTTATCGCTGATGTTGAATTTTCTAACAAATACAGCAATCAATTATAATCATTTTAATGGAGAATTCAAAAACACTAAATAAATAAAAATAAGTTAAATAAACTGCTGAAAATGTCCTCCACGAGCCAGTAAACATCCATGTACACGACGTGCTAAGTTATCTCTCACCACACGGAAAATTTCGGGACTGGCGGAAATCGTATTGAATCCATTAATAATACGCATTCGTAGGTCTTCTCCGGATTGAATGGGAGTGCTATAAACAAGTTGCTTAAGATGTCCCCAAAAATAAAAAATCCGGTGAACGTGGTGGCCATGGGTGAGGTCCTCCTCTGCCGATCCAACGATCAGGATATTGCTGATCTAAATAATTTCGAACACAAATTGCAAAGTGAGGGGGGGCACCGTCATGCATGAACCACATTAGAGATCGCGTTCTTAATGGCACTGCTTCCATCAATTCGGGTAATTCATCTCTAAGGAAGTTGTAATAGACCTCACCAGTAAGTCGATTTGGGAAAAAATACGGTCCAACTAAGACATCTCCAATAAACCTGCCCAAATATTAAATGAAAATGTATACTGGTGATGTCCTTCGACGATAGCATGAGGATTCTCTTCTGCCCAAACATGGTTGTTGTGAAAATTCATTATTCCATCTCTAGAAAAATTGGCTTCATCGATAAATAGTACTTTTGCCGAAAAATGAGGTACTCGTAAAGACATTTCTTGAAACCAGTTACAAAAATCAACGCGAGCTGGAAAGTCTCTGGGCAACAAAGCTTGTACTCTTTGTATGTGGTGAGGATAGAGTAAATAGTCTTTTAAGATACTCCAGACTGTTTTGTGACTCACATTTAATTCACTTCCAATTTTCCTAGTACTCATGTTTGGAGATTATTCTACCATGATCAAGACTTCTTCCTCAAGTTGGGCGGTCCGAACCGTGAGTGGTCGGCCGCCTATTTGGCTTTTTGCAAAACTACCCGTTTCCTCTAACCGGAGATGTAACCTTGTAAATGTTGCCGAACATGGTACTTGTCTATCAGGAAAACGTTCTGCATACAAACGTCTCGCCTCTCGGGCATTTCCATCCGCTAAACCGTACATAAAATGCATTTGAGCCATTTCTTGATTGGTAAACTCAGCCATTATGAAGAGAACGTAATTTATTACGAATAAATTGAAAAACAATAGTTACTTAAATACATTATTGGAAACTTTCATACAGTAGGAAAATGTCATGAAGAAAACAAATAATGTGGTTGCCATGGATCGAAGCAAAAAGCCTACTTTGCATCATATTGTTATTTTTGTGTAGTCCAGAGACATGCAATAAAGTGGTTTATCTCAAAAATTACGCAAGATACGATAAAAATTTAAGAGATCAAAAAGTTGCATTTTTAGTTGAATAACCTGAGAAAAAAATGAAAATGACACAAAAAGCCAGTGGCGTACATTTTTTTCCCAATAATATTGGTTGAAGTGCCGCTCGGGACGCCACTGTATTTGATAATTTTTATTTGTTCATGGCAAAATGAGCCCGTTATCACTATAAATACCGTTACCAAACTTCAACAAAATCGAGTAAAAAATAAATTAATAAAAAATAAAAAACTAATCAAAAAAAAAATTAAAAACACCCTGTATTTTGGAAACAAAGCGAGATTCGAAAAAAAGTTATAACACATTTTCGTCTTTAAATCAAGCGAAGAATCACCCCTTTCATTTTTTCACAGAGGTTAGGAAAAACCCTGTATATACTGATTAAAGCACGATTTCTAAAATTATTATGCAAAGTATCATGTGCAAAATCAATTTCTGGAATACTTATATATGTAGCAACCCATTTTTCTGGTGACAATTTTATGTACTTACTGATCATTCTTCTCTACCTTGATAATCATTTTTGACAGTGGTCAAAGTGATATTTGAAAGCTAAATTCCTTTTGATGGTATTTTGAGTGCAGAATGCAGAAGATGAGCTCTTATGCTGCCAATGTGCGTTGTAATGATGAGCCAGATACCTATTTTACTGATTATGGTGAGTGGTCTCACAGAGCTACCTCACTTAATTCAATATTACGCGTTATTAACTAATTAAGAGAAATCCTATTGTGTTTCTATCTGCAGCCACTTCTGGCGAACTATGGTGAGAAAATCTTACCAGCGGCCTAAAGAGTTTGATTCTTGAGCTATCATGAATTAGGTTGAAATGATCTGCCGCCGCCCCTTTTTCCGAGTGATGGAGATTGAGGAATGACTCACCATCAGTAGTCTAAAGAGTTTGACACTTGTTAAATGATCTGCTACAGCTCACTGTTCTTATAGCGTAGTTTAACTACATTGGTATGAAATATGATCATACTTGTGGTATGGGAGTTTGGTTCTTGTGAATGAAGTGATCTCGAGTTATGAGTATCTAGTTAAATAATCATTCATAGGGCTATATCGACTTGTCACGGCTCTATTTGAGGCGATTGCGTTAGAGACTAAACATATATAACGCGTAGGTTTCACATATTGGCTTGACGTAATTAGCTGTGGGTTGATATTAAAATTGATTATAGAAGATAGCTATTTGTGCCAAGTTATATGGTTGTCCTGCAGCCTAGGGACGCCTTGGGGGACGCCCCATATTGTTGTTTATTTTTGGATTATGTGTAGAATGCTACACCAATTCTTGTGTGATGGTCTACTTATGATCAAATATAATATAATGGAATGTCTGTATTTCACTTGCATTGTATTCGGAGGTTGATAATCACATTAGAGGAAGTAATATCCCTGGCATTGTACAGTAGTATAGATTTTACAATTGGTGTATTTCTCTTATTTTGATTTTAGTTTAACCCATATTAAAATATCTTAAACATGACAAATACCTCAATGTGTGTTAACATCAATAAGAAAGGTGACTCAACCTACTTTTTAGTTTCAGGTGCGTTTGTTCTGGCCAAGAGTGAAACTGAGTTCGGTGAACCAGTCAAATATTTATTTGTTATTATTACAAATAAATCCTGACATTTGTTGGAAGTGAATTTTACTCCACATATATACCTCTAAATAATAAAAGTTTTGAGAAACACATTTTAATATAAAAATAAGAATTCTGTAGTGTATAAAACAAACATTGGAAACAACAATTCAACTTAAAAAAAATTATAGATTCAACTACACTATAATACGGTACACAGGAACAACAAATAAACACAAAAGGGTCGACCAATTTTTTCTCCTAATTAAATTATTCATTTTTTACCCCTACGGTGCGAGGCTTTTTTCCTCTCTATCCCCAGCACTTTTCGAACAGGTTGGTCGATTTTCACATTAGTAGAGCAATGTGCATTTCTCCTCAAGGCGCCTATGAAGAATGAAAGTTTGGATAATTATATAGAAAAAACATAAAACATTATCGGATAAAGTTCCCCTCAACACAAAACAGTATTTATGGAAGAACTCATGTCAAGCTTTAAATCAATAAATAACAAAATAACAATTTGATGGATATCACAATATTTTATCAATTTTGTTCTACTGGAATGATATAAGCACAATCATATACAGTGGCGGACATAAGTATGGAAAAGTCCTTAAATTTGAAAAAACTCTGATCCTGCATCAGTTATCAGAGAAGTGATGGTACATTCAAAATCTCCAATCCATTTGTCACTTATCAGTTTACCTGTCCTGACGATTTTTTTCAAAACATTGTTTAGTGTCCCACTTTCACGTCCAAAAAAGGCCACTTATTTAAAAAAAAAAAATCTGTGCAACTTTTGATAAAAATTGCTAGCACCATTCAAAAGAGGAACAAAAGTTATATACTTTTTGAAAATTTCAACAAAGGATAATCTAGCAATAAAATGTTAAACGTGGCAAACCCATTTTGCATGATATGGGTCATTTTTGCCAAGTTCAAAATTTTATAGCTACACTTTGTTCAATTATTATGAAATTCTCAGGAAGTATTTTGCCCCACTCTTGAATGGTGCTGGCCACTTTTATCAATTGAAAGTTACACAGAAAAAAGTTACTAAAGTAGCCGTTTTTGAACGAGAAAAAAGGAAACTGAACAATTTTAAAAAAAGTCGTCAGGACCTCTAAACTGACAAATGGATTGAAGTTTTCAAATGCACTATCACTTCTTTGTTCACTGATGCTGGATCAGGGTTTTATCATATTTAAGGCCCTATCCATACTTATGTCCGCCACTGTATATGTATATAACTGAAGCCCAGAAGCTACCTGATAAATTTCAAGATTCAAACATGATTGGAACCTACATACAATCTTCAATGATTATAGAGTGAAATGATTATACATTATAAATTATAATGCAACCATATACCCGAATTTTAAAATCTAGAAATTATGGAATGATATTTTATAAGTTATCATGCAAACCATAGATAATTACTTGCGCCTCTTGATTATAATTATCCATCATAACCTCTCAACAACGCATTCTTTCAACAAAATACAACTTACAGGAGCAATCACTGAATCAAATTTCAAACACACACAACACAACCAATAATTATTGTACTGTCTCGATCTCGAACGATAACTGATCGGAATAATAGAATTAGACTGATGCAATGGCCAACGCCAAAACAAACAGCTTGGCTTGGTTCAACGGTTCAGATACAACTGGTTTGTGTGGTTTCCACTTACAAAAAGCGGAAAAACAACGAAACTAGCTTGCGGATAGCTGGTGATCTGCAAGCACCCAAAAGAGTCACGGAGTTGGGGATGGCGGCGTTTTGTAGCCGACGGATGTCGCTCTTGAAGAAGGCGCCCTAAAGATGGTGGGCAACCGACTTCGTGCCAACTCCGATCAGAAAGCTCAAAAATGCATATCTTTGTATAGCATGATTATAGCGGGTTTGCCGCTGAAGCCTTTTCGAACCGGCGCCCAGCCGCCAGTTTTGTCTAGCGGCCGCCACTCAACCGCCGGCTTAGTGTTTGTTGCGGTGTGCCGCACCACGTTCGTTCGGCCCTTTTCCTCAGTCCCGTTGTCGAAGATGTCGCCGTAATTTCTTATCAGGCCTCTCAATCGTTGTTTTTGTCTCTTATCCAGGTCTTTTGAAAAGGTGACAACTAACTTCTCCATCTCTCCGGTGAACTCAGAGATGGTCTTCTCAGTCTCACATACTTTTCGCACCACAGAGGAAATTGACGAGCAGAGCCCCAAAACTGTGTCCCTTGCCAAACTTACAGAGTGATAATTCACGTTTATCACTCTCCAGGGCACAGTCTTCCCCACCAGGCTCTTTCCACATGCAATTCCTCGTCCTACTTCAGAATCGTGTATTTCAGGCTCAAACATCACGATGCTTCCTTCTTTTATCTTCCCTTCCAGGCGAGCCCACAAAGTCATCTCGCTCCTCTCAGGAATTGAAGAATCCCCAGCCAGCAAAACACAAATTGTCTCTACCTCTCTACCATGCAGTATCCCCTCTTCGCTGTTGGTTCTCAGTGTTCCATTTTTGAAATCTAATTGGAAGCCAATTTTGATTTCTTCCTCAATATCGGCAACCAGCATTGGATGTTCAAAGCTGGTGCTTCCCAGAGTCACTGCTGCCTCCACTTCACCATGTATCCTCCTAGCCGAGTCTCCTGTTGTCGTCCGTAGTCGCCACTTTGTTGTTTTAATCATTGTCGGTGTTGTGACAATGTCGGGCCGGGTGATAGTCTTCGTCGGACCTGTATCCAGCAGCATGGTTCTTCCATTCACCAAACCATCCACAAACACGCTGCTCGGTTTGGGTCCTGAAGAGGCAACTATGGCAGTTTTCTTCGGATAATACTGGTTAGAGGTCGACGATTGCCCCTTCGTATCAACCCTCTTTAGTTTTTCCGATGCCGAAAAACGTGCCTTCTTGCATCGGCTACGGATGTGGCCAAGCTCCCCACAATTCCAGCACCGCAGCTCCCTCAGTTTTGAGGACTCCACTTCCCTGATAACTCTCCTCACAGTAGCTTCGACGGTCTTCTCCTGTGCGGGATCCTGCTCCTCCATCCTTCGCACGCGTGCAGGAACCTACACAGATTGCTTCGCCGCTTTGAATTCCAAAGCTTTGGCCAGTGCTTCAACCAGTCTATCGGGACGATGAAGTATCAGGGACTTCCTTATTTCCTGGTCTCGAAGTCCATCCAGGAAGGCCTGAAGTGCAAGCCTATCCATGACACTTTCTGGCGTGGTTGGGTAAGCCAGTCGGGCAAGTCAAGCTACATCAGCTTGAAACTCCTGCAGACTCTCGTTGTTCTTCTGAGAGCGGTTCTTCAGCTGAGAGTGGTAGACGTGATCCAAGTGAGTCTGTCCATATCGCAGCTCCAAATGCTTCACCAGAACATCGTAGTCCTCCTGCTCCAGGGTGTTCAGCGTCTGCGGGATTGCCGTCGCCTCCCCACAAAGTGCCAGTGTCAATGCCAAGGCTTTTTTGGTTCCACCCCATCCATTTGCTCTTGCTGCTGCCTCGAACTGGCGATGAATATTGTTCCAGGACAGCTTGCCATCAAACTGAGGGGCTTTCATGTGGACTCTGACGGTATCAGCCTTTATCTTAGAACTCGCATCTTGGCTCCCGAATGTCACTTCTGGTTGTTTCATAATCACTGTTATTTGCCTTTTCATTTGCTCTATTTCTTCTTCCAGGGACTTAACTGTGTCTTCAAATCTTGCTTTAAATCGTTTCTCAAGGTTCTCGATTTCTTCCGCAACATGACCTTTCAGACAGTTGTAGTTGTCCGCCAATTGTTCCTTGATTTCCTCTACAGATCTAGAAGATTTTTCCAGCTTTTCTTCCATTGCTCTGGAGGATTCTTCGAGTTTCTCTTCCATGGCTCTAGAAGATTCTTCGAGCTTCTCACAAATTAATTCTCACCGTTGAAACCACTGTTATATTTTTCGCTATAGAAAACACTGTTCAGCTTTAACTAATTTATTTTACAAGTTACTATGTACAGAACTCACTATTTACAAACAAAATCACAGCTTATTTATGTTTTACGATTTATATTTCACGACGTATTCAGAACTGAACTAAGTAGACTTCCCCTCTCTTTACAATGTACCCGCTTATATAGCATATTCGTAAATTCTAGAATATAGAAGAATATAGAAATATAGACCGGAACAAACAGCATGACTCATCGCGCAGGAATGCAGCTCTCCGGCTTCTGTAAACATGAAGTAAATTCCAGATTGAATGCAGTGGGCTGAAGTCCCGAATGGATGGGACAATTATCGTTTTTGCCACAGTATATTGTTATTCTTAACAAACATGATGTAAGTATATGTTTTCACAGGACAGCACCGACAAATAAATCACTTTCGAAACTGCAAGCTCATCACATTCTTTCCAGGCACAAGCTCATCTACGTACTTTTTTGCTATGAATTATTTTGGTATTTAAATTATTGTATAATAAATCAGTATCCGATCGTTTTTGGTGTTTTACTCATTATTCTCTACGCACAACCACAAAAGCTTATCATAATCATCACCTTTACAAAAGGGCACTGTGAATGAGTCGACAAAGTCACCCTCAATAACTACAAGGGACTTTTTGTCACAGACTTAAAGGCACTATCCTACAAAAAGGGTAGCTCCTTTTTCAGTAAAAAACCTGGACCTCGCTTTTTGCCCCAAAAACTGGTCAACAACATTCTGTTCACTAAATCTACAGGGTCAACCTGTTTTATCCGGCAGTATTGAAAATTAAGGTCTTAATTATTTTAGAATGCACAATTTTTATTCTATGAACATTCTTTCAACTCCTCGTCAGATTCCAGATATCCAGAGTGACCCATTTGAAAGCGGGCCACCCTCATAACTTTTTAATTTATTGATCGATTTTGACGTTTTTTTTTAAATGTAGAGAGGGAAAAGGTGTATTTTGAGGCCATACGTCGCCCAGTTTTTTCTAAAAACCAAGGCCTACTAGAGCATATTTAGAGGCTGAAAAATCCATATTAGCGATATTTGTAGAGAAAATCTGACCACGCCACTGGATTTTTCTTCGATCTGTACCAGATTTCATGAAAAAATATTAAAAATTGAAGATTTATGTTATCATGCACCAAGAAGTATTTTACCTCGAAACTCTTGCGATAGCAAGTCTATCAGAAAAAAAATTATTAAATATAAACATTCAAAAGATATTCTTATGTCAAAATACAATGAAAACAGACAAACGAGACTGACAAAAAAAATAGAAAAAAAATACACAGAAATAATATTTTCGAATTAAATATTTTTTCATGAAATTTGGTACGGGGATGAAATCTCCAGTGGAAAACTCAGATTTTCTCAAAAAAAAATCGCTAATATGTTGTGTCCTAATTTTCACACAGCAATACGGCAGCTTTTCGTCGCGTGAGCAATCAGGCGTGGATCAATATAATTTCTCTTGTTTGTTGAAGCTAATGGAATAAAAATAAATCGAATTTATACTTTCAAAAGGGCGCCACGCTGTTTTTGAATTATTAAAATTTCTGGAATACAGCGAACCAACAGAAAACGTGAGACTAGAGTGTAGAGAGGAAATCAAACACAAAACGTAAAGAAAATGGAAATCTTATCTATTCGGATCAAAACTATATGGATATTTATGCGTAGTAACTTATACGTTGATTCACGAGGGTTGATAGATTCGGCAAGGTTGGACCAGGGTTGGACTTGTGTCTGTCGATGAGCTTGATGAGGTGGTGGTCTGACGGGATACTCGAAAGGGTCAAATCCAGGGAGTCGACTCCAGCGTGGTTCTAGGAGAAGAACACGTGGATGAGAATCCAAGGTTTGATTCAAGGAAAATATAACGGAGAAAGATTCTAGATTGAATAGGAAATATCCAGAGAAACTCACCTAATCACGCTTACATCACAATTTTCACAAAAAACTTGATTCCGGCACGCACCAAAGGAGATCTGGTTTTTTGACGACCAGGGAACTCTGAAATTTCCGATTTCCTTGGCTCCAGGGTAAACACACTACTAGTTACTGATGGAAATTCTTCACAAATCACCGAAACGGTCAAAGGGCATTAGAAAACCCGATTTCCACAGAATCTAGTTATAAACGTGTATTCGACGTGCTGGGAACAATGTCGGAATCCTTTTTCTCTCACCAAAAAAAACTACTCCCTCTCAAAGAGTAGGCTTCAAATTTACTGGTTAGAAAAGAGGCGGGAGATTGATACGGTCCAACTTTATAGGAAAAGTTTGTAAGACGACATGACAACGCAGCAGAATTTGAATTTGCCGCGCGAAGGTTGGGAGATTGAACACTAGGCAATGAAACCTGCATGCTACACTGCTCACAAAATGAGAGTATTTACGACTCGGGAAAAATGCAATGCTACATCATCCTCCTCCAAAGAAAAAAAATATATGCTCATTTATTTTTTTTTACAAGTGGTTTAACTATTCAAATACTCGAGTTTCGAAACCATAGAGAGATTGGTTTTGAGCACCTTACCTAATGGAATGCGTTACCTACTATGAGAAACAGTAAAATACAATAAAAACTATGAAATATAAGGAAATGCAAAGACATACAATGAAATACGTTTAGTCTAGTAACTACGTGTACTATCCGGCATAAAGCGTCAATTTCGATAAGTCACAATCAGGTATGGTCATAGTTCGGTAAGTCTCCTAAACGATTTCAAATAAAAATTGTTCCTGAACATAGTTCTATGAATACAATACTAAAAGTAATTTAATCCTACCACTAACTTATTGTAACTTATAAACTAAACCGGTATATAAAAAAAATCCAATTTGATATCAATTTCTGCTAGCATACAAAAAAAAACAAATGATTAGAGTCTTAAAATAGACTCTACCCCACAGAAACATCTGAATTCGACCCTAAATATGGCTTCAAATTTTTGACATGCCAATCACCAGCAAAAGTCCCATCAATATTCTTCAATACATACACCAAACGTGACTTCCTAGCCACTATCCTACATAACACATACTTAGATGCCAGTTTTGCTGAAAATCCGGTAATTGCTTCAGATAACACTTTATTTCGTCGCCAGACTCTATCACCCACATTAAACTGTATGTCTCTCCTACGAAGATCATATGTTTTTTTATAACGCTGATGAGCAGCTAACAGACTTTTCTTCACACCCTCAAATATTATGCCCAAGTTTGAGATATCCTTCACATATTCGTCTCTGCTGCCTGGATCCAGTGTTATTTCCTTAGTTTCTGTAATTTTACCATAGTATTTGCCTGATAGTGGAATGTGCCTGCCAAAAACAATTATAGATGGTGTAAGCTTATGTACTTCGTGTTTAGCTGTATTCAACGCGAACTGTATCTTTGAGAGATTTTGGTCCCATTCTTTGTGTTCTTAAACATAACATCTGATAGCAGTTCCAACGGTTTTATTAGTCCTCTCCACGAAATTACACTGAGCAGTGTAGCGTGAAGTAAACCATATTTTAATCTTGTAGGTATCAGCTAGCTGTTTGAAAATTTTTCCTGCAAATTGTGTTCCATTATCACATATAATCATCTGTGGTACTCCAAACACCAGGAACACTTGATTCTCCAAGGCTTTGACTATGGTTGGGGCGATAGCTTTCCTGATTGGAAACAGTAGAGAATATTTTGAAAACCAGCAGGTAATCACCAGCAAAAATGTATTTCCTCCTTTAGAACGGGGCAATGGTCCCATGAGATCGACTGCTATAACTTGGAAAGGATATTGAACAGTTTTCTGATTACCCATTTTCCCGAGTGGTGAAGTGTTGGATAGCTTTTGAGACTGACAAATTTTACATCTGTTGACAAACTTCACAACGTCACTTCTCATTTTTGGCCAATAGTGTAATTCTTCAATTCTTGCTAAAGTCTTGAAAAATCCTAGATGAGCACTTGTTGGAGGTTCATGGAGGTTCTTAATGATGGATAGTCTGGTATCTTTCGAAGCCACTAGTTTCCATTCCAAAAAATTGCTGTTCACCGGTAAACTATTAGGAATAAACTTATAAAGTTTACTATTCTCGATCTTCCACTGAGGGTAGGAGTCTGGATATTCCTCTATTTTGCCTTTCTCTCCATTATACCATGGATCTGATATTTCAATAATAACATCAATGCTGGAGATTTCAGCGCTGTCCGGAATTTGAGAAGTTATTCTGGAAAGTGCATCTGGAACGTGATGTGAAGCTCCTTCACGATGAATCAATTCAAAAGTGTATTGTCGCAACTTGACAGACCATCTTGCTAGACGACCTGACGGTTCCTTGAGGTTGTTTAACCAGAGGAGGCTATAATGGTCGGTTATAACTTTAAATCTTGTTCCTTCCACATACATTCGAAATTTTTCCATCTAAAACAATAAAGCTAATAACTCTCTCTCGGTGACAGTGTAATTACGTTCAGCTCTGGACAGGGTCCGTGAACAATATGCAATTACTCTTTCTCTTCCATCGATGTCCTGTGTAAGAACGCCTCCCAAACCAGTGTCACTTGCGTCGCATTGGATAGTAAACTCTTTTGTAAAATCTGGTGAGCACAACACAGGAGCAGCCACAAGAGCATTCTTGATGTTCACGAAAGATTCTTCAGCTTCGGTTGTCCAAATGATGTTTTGCTTTTTCTTCTTGCCCTTCAGCAAATCATTTATCGGAGATACTAGGGACGAAAAATTACTTATAAATCTCCTATACCAGCTACATAAGCCAATGAATCTTTTGATTTCCGTAGTAGTATTCGGTCTGGGGTAATTCACCATCGTTGCCACTTTATCTGGATCCGTACGAATGCCTTGGCCACCTTCTATAATATATCCCAAATATCTCAGCCTTGATTTGAAAAATTCGCATTTCTCCAAATTAATGGTCAAATTAGCTCCAGCAAGAATATCCTTAACTTCGTTCAACAAACGGATGTGTTCCTCAAAAGTTCCTGATATTATGATAATATCATCAAGATATGTGAAAATATTGGGTTCATACTTTGGTCCAAATAAGGCGTCAACCAGTCTTTGTTGAGTCTGCGCACTGTTGCATAGGCCGAAGGGCACCACTTTGAAATGAAACAAACCTCTTGATGGAAGAGTGAAGGCGGTCTTCTCCCGGGAAGCTTTGTCGAGGGGAATCTGCCAAAATGCTTACCTCAGGTCAATGCTCGAAATAAATTTGGCACCTCTCAAAGAACTCAAAATTCTATCCACTCGAGGCAGAGGGTAACTGTCATGTCGAGTGACTTCATTCAGCTTACGTCCATCGAAGCAGAATCGGTACTCTCCAGAAGACTTCTTCACAAGAAGCACAGGACTGCTCCAGGCACTTTGTGACGGTTCAACGACTCCTAGCTGTAACATTTCATCTAACTCTGTATTAAGAATTTGAAGCATATATGGACTCATAAGATATTGTCGCTGTTTGACGGGTTTTGCGTTACCGGTATCTATGCTCATGGTTATTTTATCGGTGAGACCCAGTTTATCTTTGCTGGTTATTTTGTTGAAGGATTTTATAATTTGTTGTGCTTGGTTCCTTTGGATTTCTGTCAAATTATCAATTGAACATACATAGTTTTCTTCTTCTTTATGAAAACCTTGAATAACATCCATATCACATCCAAGTAAGTTACTCTGTGCAAACCACTCATTGTTCCTAAAGTCCATTTTCACTTGAAACTTTTTACAAAAGTCGGTTCCAAAAATAAATGATTGAGAAAGTGTAGGCACGACGTATGAAGGTAAAACTTGGACGGAATCCCTTATCACTATCGGAAGATGAACAATCCCTTTGACTAATTGCTGAGCGTTATCAGCAGTAACTATATGTTGGAGATTAGAAGGCTGAATCCTAAGGTCGTATTTCTTCAACGTATCAAGTCCTCCTTTGCCTACAACCGATATATTAGCTCCACTATCCAGTAATGCTATTATCTTTTGATCATACAGACTAACCGAGATAGAGGGTCGGTTATCATTTTCTCTAAACAAAAACATAGGTGCAATATTAATACTCTTGGCAATGGGTGGAAAATCTGTGCTGGCAAATTTTTCGCGAGGAACCGGCGTGCCAACTACGCGTTCCTCTGTTGAGCGTTTCCCGAACAATTTGAACAGTTTTTCACGGTTACATCGGAAGCTCCACATCTAAAACAGAATTTCTTATTTATTTTGGACCTGCAACTCTTAAAGTTGTGATTGGGGCCACCACATTTCCAACATATATAAGTTTCCTCAGGCCCGGAAATTCCATCGCCAGAATTATTAGTGTTCTGTTTCCGGTTGAGTTTCTTGAAGTTGGACTTTTTGTTTGGTTTTTTATTGTGAAAGTTGCTTCTCCTATCCTCAGTGGGGTTTTCTGAACACTCCAATTCCAAAACTTGACGTGTTGATGAACTGCATAATCCCAATATATCAGCTTCTTCTAGACGTTTGCAGAATTTACTTAGTTCGGCCACTGAATTTATTTCTTCTAAAGCCAGACGTTGTTGGTATTCTTTCTGAAGACCTCTTCGAATATATTTCACCTTGGTGACCTCTGCAGGAACATGCAATAATCTGCAGAAAAGTCCTTCCATAATCGCAATGAACAATATCACTGGTTCGTGCTTCGTTTGTTTCCTCTCTCGAATTTGTCGCCAAGTATCATCATCCATATCCGAATCAAGAAAGTCCTCTTTGAGCTTCATTACCAGAGAATCCCAGTCTCTCAAAGATGGTTTGATATGTCGTAGCCAAAATATAGCCTTGCTCGAAAATAAGTCACTTGCAGATTCAAACAAGTCCTATTTGGAAATATGGCGAGAATGCGCCATTTCTTCGACTCGCTCTACGAAAGACATTAAATTTTTTGGTTCTCCATCAAAAGTTATTCCCAAAGAATGAACAGGTGTGTGTTTAAAGAAAGTTCCACTTGTATTAAAGTTGTGATTTTCTGGTTGTTGGGTAATATTTGAATGGATCAGAGTACTGTTGGCAGCAAAATCAACAACGGGTTCTTTGACCTTTTCGTGCAAATCTGCATCGATATACATCATTGTTGTATCCCAATTTATCTTTGTAGTTGTCCTCACTTTCTTCTAAATGAATTCTCAAAATTCGTTTGGTTAGATGGAGTAGTCGAGTCTTAGCACGTAGGTAAATTGAATCTGTAGAGGGTCCTTCAAAATCAGAAATCAAGTTTTTGATAGACTCAATGGTTGTATCTATATCTAGTTTTTCCTTTTCAAATTTGAAAGAATCATCCTTGAGTTCCAGAATATCCGTTCTGCTCTCACGTTCCTTGTCCAGAAGACGACTAAGAACTTTCTTCTTTTCTACGATCGGTTTCTCAGTAAAAATATTTCTAATTCGAAGTTCATAGTCCAGTTCATCTTTCAACAAGAATTTCGCCTTGAAGTATTCTTCCATGATAATAACGAAATATTCACCGACCTATTATTATTAGAAATAGACCAAAATAGTAAATTATAAAAAAACTTTTAAAATGTAACTATAAAATATGTACAAAACTGTATTATTATGCTATGTTCATACGCCTAAAACCAATCAAAAATGGTATCGATACCTCAAGTAAACGCAATCCAGTTAAAGGAGTATGGAAATAATTCAAAGATGTTGCAAGCTCAAATAAATCTTCAGACTTATTCGGAAATAAAAGTCCAAGAAAAAGTGTTCAGTACGGCAACGTCGAAATATAATTTCACAGTCTCAAGTTTGAGTCTATAAAAAGTTTGCAAAATAAACTGCGTAAGTCTGTGCAACGGTACCAAATATTTCACCGAAAATATGCAGTTCCTTATCAGTCAAAGTGCCAACCTCATTTGCATATGAATAGCCAATGGTCGAAATACACCGATGAGCGATTGAAGTGAATTTTCAAATTAATTATTAAAGTTGGAAAATGTGACTCTCACAAGATTATCCTGGAGTAGAAAATGTTTTCTCTTTAATATTTCAATTCACCATTTCTTGGTTTGGTCTCTCTCACTCATAATTAATTTAAAGTTTGAAAATACAAAATTCAGTCACCACTCTTCAAAACACAAGAAAATTCTGCCCCACGTTGGGCGCCATTTTATGTGTCCTAATTTTCACACAGCAATACGGCAGCTTTTCGTCGCGTGAGCAATCAGGCGTGGATCAATATAATTTCTCTTGTTTGTTGAAGGTGATGGAATAAAAATAAATCGAATTTATACTTTCAAAAGGGCGCCACGCTGTTTTTGGATTGTTAAAATTTCTGGAATACAGCGAACCAACAGAAAACGTGAGACTTGAGTGTAGAGAGGAAATCAAACACAAAACGTAAAGAAAATGGAAATCTTATCTATTCGGATCAAAACTCTATGGATATTTATGCGTAGTAACTTATACGTTGATTCACGCAAAAATGTATGATTAAAAAAAAACATCCAATGTTAATTAACTGACCTCATAGTCGACTATGTTCACATAAAAAAAAAAATGATATTCGATAAAATAATTTTTATGAAATGATTCAATATAAATGCTTGAGTTCAGTTCAGCATTGTGTAGGTACGCAAATAATAAAAAAAAATTAATGAAATGGGTAAGGTCAAAATGGTTATTAAATGGATTGAACTGGCCTTATTCCACTTTAGGTTCGGTCAGCGCATTCCCGGAAAATGTCACTTCAGTAGCCAAGCAGCATACATATTTCACAGAAAACTCCTCTTTCCAGGAGGGTTGATGGATTCGGCAAGGTTGGACCAGGGTTGGACTTGTGTCTGTCGATGAGCTTGATGAGGTGGTGGTCTGACGGGATACTCGAAAGGGTCAAATGCAGGGAGTCGACTCCAGCGTGGTTCTAGGAGAAGAACACGTGGATGAGAATCCAAGGTTTGATTCAAGGAAAATATAACGGAGAAAGATTCTAGATTGAATAGGAAATATCCAGAGAAACTCACCTAATCACGCTAACATCACAATTTTCACAAAAAACTTGATTCCGGCACGCACCAAAGGAGATCTGGTTTTTTGACGACCAAGGAACTCTGAAATTTCCAATTTCCTTGGCTCCAGGGTAAACACACTACTAGTTACTGATGGAAATTCTTCACAAATCACCAAAACGGTCAAAGGGCATTAGAAAACCCGAGATCCACAGAATCAAGTTATAAACGTGTATTCGACGTGCTGGGAACAATGTCGGAATCCTTTTCCTCTCACCAAAAAAAACTACTCCCTCTCAAAGAGTAGGCTTCAAATTTACTGGTTAGAAAAGAGGCGGGAGATTGATACGGTCCAACTTTATAGGAAAAGTTTGTAAGACGACATGACAACGCAGCAGAATTTGAATTTGCCGCGCGAAGGTTGGGAGATTGAACACTAGGCAATGAAACCTGCATGCTTCACTGCTCACAAAATGAGAGTATTTACGACTCGGGAAAAATGCAATGCTACAATGTTTTCTGGATTTTTCAGCGTCTCAATATGCACTAAGAGGCCTTGGTTTTTGGAAAAAACTAAGCGACGTATGGCTTCAAAATACACCTTTTCCCTCCCTACATTAAAAAAAAAAAATTGTCAAAATCGATCAATAGATTAAAAAGGTATGAGGGTGGCCCGCTTTCGGTTCCGGTAAACTTTAGTCCGGCACGAGAATTGATATATTTTCTGTTAAGGTGAAGAGAGTGGTTCATATAAAATAATTATCAAGCATGAAATTTGCGGGTGATAAATGTTTTTTAGTTCATTTTATAAGAAAGCTCTCTCGAATCCAGTACTAAAACCAGTACCTTACCTGACAGCTGTGTTACAGACTTCAAGGCAATGTTGTATTTTCAGAATATTAAGATGTTGCTCACGCGACATCAATGTTTAACCAAAACTAACCCAAGCTAACCCAAACTGATCGAAACTAACCCAGACTAAACCTAACTACAACAAACTCTTGTTTGATGGTTGACAAACAGCCTGGCGCATGCGACTTGGCAACACTGTCAGCCGTATGTCGAGCGTTGTCATGTCAACGATTAGCCACCTCCTACGCCTGACCTACGCCATGAAATGCAGAAAGCTGTAACATAAAGTAGTTTTAGCACTGGATTCGAGAGAGCTTTCAATTAAAATTTGAACTAAAAAACATTCATCATTCGCAAATTTTATGCTTGTTAGTTAATCAATATGAACCGCTCTCTCCACTAAAACCAAAAATATATTAATTCTCGTGCCGGACTAAAGTTTACCAGAACCCAATTTTTCTATTTTTTCCAAGCACTAAAAAATTTACGAATTTGTCAGTTTCTGTAAGACTTGCTTCTTATATTATTATTAAGTTTCGGTTAGCGTTAAAAAAAAACTTGCTGTAATGATTTCTAAGCCTTCACAAATTATAGGCTTTATTAAGCAAAAATTCTGCATATAAAATGACAACTTCAAGAACTTATGACATTGACAATATCAATACAAGTAACAGGTAACAATACAGGAATTTCACAACATTTTCCCCGTCTTGTATTTTTAAACTATATAATCCTCTAAGTACTTGGGAGGTTGACGTTGTCTTGCTGTTCTTGTACCCAATTGATCTGATGGGATTTCAACAATCGGCCTTAAGTCATCCAGCTGGTCTTCTTGAGTGACTAATGTTTCTGATGGTTTTGAAGAATGAGCTGTTGAATTGTGATCTTCAGTTGAGGAATGATATTCTTTTCCAGCATCTACAGTTGATGGTATAGTTGTTTCTCCCAAAAGTCGAAGATCACCTCGTGGAGCCAAATGTTTGAGAGATATATTTTTTTTCCTTCCATCTGACAGTCTAACTAATGCATAATCTGGATTAGCTTCTATCAGTTCTGCTTCTTCTACAAGAGGTTCATACTTGTTTAGTCTTACATGTTTTCGAATTAGGATTGGTCCAGGACTAGATAACCAGGTTGGAATTGAATTACCGAATGTTGACTTACGTGCATGATTAAACACTCTTTCATGCGGCGTACAGTTGATTGTTGTGCAGAGAAGAGAACGAATTGAATGTAAAGCATCTGGTAGCACCTCTTCCCATTGATTAATGTTCATTTCTTTAGACTTCAAAGCTAGGGTGACAGTTTTCCAAATAATGCCATTGTATCGTTCTATCTGTCCATTTCCTTCAGGATTATATGGGGTACATCTACTAGTGGCTATACCTCTTGTATGTAAGTAATTCTGCAACTCGTTGGACATAAAACTTGTTCCCTGGTCAGAATGGACAAAACTGGGCATTCCAAATATTGAGAATAATTGTTCAAAACATTTGATCACAGTATTAGAAGTCATATCCTTGCAGGCATAAGCAAATGGTAATCTTGAAAATTCATCAACGATTGTTAATAAATATTTCTTTTGATTACAATTTGGTAGAGGACCCTTGAAGTCAACGTTTAGTCTTTCAAATGGTTGTGTTGCCTTGATGAGTTTTCCTTCAGTCTTAATAAATCTTGGTTTGATTTGAGCACAAATAGGGCATGATCCTATCATTCTCCGGATGTCTTCAATTGAATAGGCCATGTTTTTTGATTTTATCCAATGCATCATACTGGTTATCCCAGGATGACATAAACTTTGATGAAGGTTGAATAGTATGTCACTACTGACTGTGCCGCATATCCTGGAGAATGTATCAGCGACAGTATTACTTTTGCCTGATCTGTGCATAATGTCAAAATTGTAGCATGATAGCTCTAAACGCCATCTCAAGATCTTTTCATTTTTTATTTTACTTGCTTGTTTCATATTAAACATGAAAGATCCTGATTTCTGGTCGGTTAGTAAGGTGAACTTCTTACCAATCAAAAAGTGTCTCCATTTCTTCAATGATTCAACTATGGCATATGCTTCCTTCTCAACAGCAGAATGTTTCTGTTCACTTGAAGATAATGTTCGAGAAAAAAATGCTACCGGATGATCTGATTGACTGAGACAAGCTGCAATAGCGTGATCCGAGGCATCTGTTTCTACTACAAAAGGAATTTTGCTATCAATAGCTGTTACTACAGAGTGAGCTATATCGTCTTTGATTGCTTCAAACTGGGAAACTGTTTGGATACTCAATGGAAAACTTTTAGAATTCACTAGATTATGTATTTTTTCGGAGAATCGAGGTATCCACCTAGAATAGTGGGAGAACATTCCCAAGGCCCTCTGCAAAGCTTGTTTATTGTTTGGAACCGGCAGGTGGATGAGGCATTCTAATCTGGATGGGTCAGGTCGTATAGCACCATTTTCTATAGAATATCCAAGAAGATTTATTGATTGTTGTAAAAATGTACATTTCTTCTCATTAATTGTTAAGTTATACTTTTGTACTGCTGCCATAAAGTTTCCTAGATTTTGATCATGTTCTTCTTCAGTTTTTCCACATATGGTCACATCGTCTAAGTAAGCAAAAACTCCTTTTAAATTTTCATTTTCAATTATACCATCGATTACTCTTTCAAAACAGGCAACGCCATTTGTAACTCCAAAAGGAACTCGTGTGAACTGATACCATTGGAACCGTGTGAACTGAGTCCATTGGCTTCAAAAGCAGTGTATAATCGGTCGTTTTCTTGAATAGGTAACTGATGATAAGCACTTTTAAGGTCTAAAGTAGAAAAGATTCGATACTTTGAAACAGCTGCCACAATGTCTTCGATATTTGGTAGAGGATAAGCATCTAGGAACGTATATCGATTGATTGTTTGAGAGTAGTCAATAACCATTCGTCTCTTATGATTATCAGACTTGGAAACTAGTGCTTGAGCTCTCCAGGGGGAACAACTTTTTTCAATAATACCTTCGGCTAATAATTTCTTCACCTCATCGGATATAAATTTTGAATCTTCATCAGTATGCCTTCTTGATTTAGTAGCTATTGGTTTGCATTGCTGGGATAAATTAGTGAAAAGGGATACTGGTTCAATATGTGCTATTGCTAGACTACATATAGCTAAAGGAGATCTGGAGCCTCCAAATTGCACTTCAACTTTTGAATGTTGAGTCAATAAATCATGTCCAATCACAATGTCAGCACACAAATTTGCAATAACAAATATCTTGAAATTCTGGTATTGATGACCCCTTAGTACAATATTCACATTGCAATATCCGTTTACTTGGGAAAATAGGTTTGTGGAAGCCATAGCTATTCTTCCTTTACTTGAATGAATGTATATACCTTTTCTTTCAGCAAAATCTTGATTGATAAAGGTTTGTGAACTACCTGTATCAATAAGAGCATCAGCAGATTTATTATCAATGTCTATTTTCACTATTGATTTTTCAAGGCAATGCGGAGCAGCAGCTATCAAGTCGGATGGAGTAATTGAAGAAGAAGTATTTTCCATACTTTTTTTCATGCAAACCTTAGAGAAATGTCCTTTCTTGTTACAATTTCTACAGACAATATCTCGTGCTGGACAAAGAATCCTCTGATGTCTCCTATTACCGCAAAAGTAACATTTTTGCGATGATGTAGCAGCTGAAGTAATAGGGAGAACATCAGAAATTTGATTTTGTAGACCATCTTTTCCTTGAGTAACGCAAACAAAGTTGGTTGATTGGGAATTATAAACTTCAGATTGTTTTTGAGCAGATTCTAATGATTGAGCTTGTGATTCAGCTTGTTCAAGAGAGAGAGTAAGATTTTCCAGAAGTCGTTGTCTGATTGTTTGTGAAGCTAGTCCATTGATGAAAGCATCACGAATAAATTCATCTTGATTCTGTTCGGCAGTTCTAGATTTGAAATTGCAACTTTTTCCAAGCTGTTTCAGTACTTGTAGGTACTGTGCTACAGTTTCATTACCTTGTTGCTTACGTATAAAACGGCTATATCTTGCAAATATTTCATTCTTTGGCTTGACATAAATGTCATTCAAAACTTGAACAGCATTTTGGTATGTTTTACAGGCGGATATATATTCATAGGTTGAATGACTTACATGAGCAATCAGTAGTTTGAGCTTATCATCATCTTCTAAGTCTTTTATAGATGAAATGAAATTTTCAAACGTCTTGAACCAATGTTCCCATTCTTGATCGGCGTGTGGCTTTTCTGGGGATGTATCAAGCTTTTCTGGTTTCAGAAATCTGTCCATTGTAAGTATTTTGCTTAATAAATTGTAATGATTTCTAAGCCTTCACAAATTATAGGCTTTATTAAGCAAAAATTCTGCATATAAAATGACAACTTCAAGAACTTATGACATTGACAATATCAATACAAGTAACAGGTAACAATACAGCAATTTCACAACACTTGCTTTTATCATGGTCCAGTTGATCATGAAAATTTCGAAAAGAGCTTTCTGTTTATCTGAAAATACGAGTTATTCCATGTTTTTGCTTCAATAACTAGAATATGAATATGATAATATGGAAAATTTTGAAACAAATGGATGAAGAAAAACGGACTTGTCCAGTGGTCCAAAAACCGAGTAAGTATACGTCAAGACAAGAACAGTCTTGCTCAGTCGTCCATAAAATGTTTTAATGGCGACACAACTATTATTACTGCCTTGATACGTGATGCAGTTTTTTCAAGTAGAGGCCCGAGAGACAAATAAATAATAAAAACCATCAATATTGCTTTGGGTACCTATTCAATTGTTTATCTTTATAATACAAAATTGGTTCATATCTGACTAAAAAAATGTCACCACAATCTCTTTACTACTTTGCAGATATCGGGATATTTCTCGTTTGAGAACACATAAGGCATTTTAATTTCTTTTTTTTTTCATCTGTTGAGAATTGAAACTGAACCAAATGAAATCACAAATACGAAATAGTTCTTAATGAATTTGCAAAATAATACAAAAAATGTAGTAAAATATTCCTAGCCAGATAAGGTAAGAACTAATTCTTTATAGCCAATTATTGAATAGGTTCCCACAGCCAAAAATTGAATGGGTACCCTTTGGCCAGTATTTATGAATCTTATTATTTATTTATCTTCCAGGCCCCTACTTGAAAAAATGCATTACGAATCAAGGCTGTAATAATAGGACGGCTTATCAAGACTGTCCTTGACTTGACGGTTACCTACACGATTTTTAGACCACTGGACAAGCCTGTCTTCATCCATCTTTATCAAAATTAAAAAATTAAATTAATTTAATTAATTTGATCATATTACAGTTACTAAAAATATGGAATAAGTCGTATTTTCAAAAAACCGAAAGCTCATTTTAAAATTCTTATGACCAGCTGGAGCATAAAACAATTGATTTTCTTAAGGTAACCGAAACTTAATATTAAAAGCGAGTTTTAACCTGACAAATTTCTAATAAGAGTCAAAAAAATAAGAGAAATTGGAAAAATGACAATTTTGAGCTTAGAAGCTTCTAAAAATGGACATAACCTCAATGGGGGACTTTTTTTTTATTGCTGAATTCGAAAGTCCATGAAAAATAAGGAGACCTGTATTTTTTCTTTTTGATGTTAGTCAAAAATTGATGGAGATATAACACTTTGAAGTGTGCTAAATTTGCAATGTTATGACGTCATAACATTGTAGCACCATGCTCAGTATATCTATATTGTATATACAAAACTTTGAACTTGAATAACTATTGGAAAAATCATATTTTTACGAAATAAAAAAATACGTGTCGATTTTTCTGCGATTTTCTTCAGTTTGCAATAGAAAAAGATCGATTTAATTTTTCGTGCAAGTTCCCCATTGTTTGAGTAGTTTTTGTCATGGTTCGAGAGGACATTTCGACGTTTTTCAGAATAAAACAAAAAGTAAGTATCAACTAAATTTGGTTCATAAAATATTGTAACTTGACTGCTTCAAATCAATGAATGTTGGAAAATCTTTGAGGGTGTATATTTCAAAACTGACGAGGAGTTAAAAAAAACTAAATTTCAAATATCACCGGATAAAACTGGGTTACCCTGTAAAGTGATTGTAGTATTCATAGACTCAATATTCAAAACCACAGTCATTTCTGCCAAAGTTTTGAACAACTTACATTTTAAACACGGTTTGGCAGGCTTACTATAAGCTTTTGCTTTATACAGGGTGTCCCTGAAATGACTGTACAACGCTTAACCACAAATTCCTGGACAAAAATAGGACTATCTAGGCAAACTTACCCATATCCAAAATTGCTTCGTTAAGTCTACAGAGGGCGTCAAAGTTTCAAAAAAGTTTAGGTTTGTTCTACATTTTTCTAAAAAGTACAAATCGATTTTGATAATTTTTGATGCCTAGTCTTGGACCATGAAATTACGTGTTTTGTTTCTATAGCGAACGGTTGTAATTGATCGGAAGTGTTATGAAAGTGACTTCACATGATGTTATTTCTTTTGATTTTTTTTGCAATTGACTTTTTGATGATTCAGATTAATAGTTCAATGTATTAGGGAGTTTTTTTCTCTCCCGAGAAATTTCGCTGTGATAAGTGGTTGTGCCAAAAAAAAAATATTTTCAATTAGGTACACAGATATTTTATCATTGATTTATTTTTTTCTAGCATTACTCCTCAGCAAGTTTTTGCAATTTCCTTACACACTGGGTTATTAGATGAAAAACTCTGAATTATCATAAAGTCGATTCCATAAAAAATCAAAAGATATAGCTGCATATGACGTCACTGATTTTTTATGGAATTGACTTTCTGATGATTCGGATGTAGTTATGCTAGGAAAAAATTAATCAATAGTGAAATATCTGTGAAGCTAGTTGAAAAAATTTTTTTTTGGCACAACCCCTTATCTTAGCAAAATTTTTCCAGAGAAAGAAAAACACCCCAATACATCAAACTTTTAGATAAAAATATCTGAATTATCAAAAAGTCAATGCCAAGAAGAATCATAAGAAATGACTACATAAGACGTCACCTTTATAACATTTCCGGTTAATTTTAACTGGTCGGTATAGAAACAAAAAACGTAATTTCATGGTCCAAGACTAGGTACCAAAAATTATGAGAATCGATTTGTACGTTTTTGAAAAATGTAGAAAAAACCAAAGTTTTTCATGAATCTTCATGAATCTGTATATTAAGCACTTACCTATTGGTTTGTTCTAATTCACATAATTTTGAGACAATGCTAAACAATTTTTTTGCTCCTACTACTTGATTTTGTGAAAAAGCTAATTCCTATTTTTATTCACTGCAAACTAAGCTTTTGCTTTGAAAATCTAAGTGAAAATTTTACTGAATTTATATTCACACGGACCAATATCTTGAAACTTACCAAGAAAGTTAATCCCAGTAGCGGTTTTTCCATTGGGTATACAACATCAATCACTGGCCATACGTGCTTATTAAATAAACACAATTCCAGAAGAAAAGCAAAACTCATTAGGGGCATCATGATCAGTTGAGGACCCAAAACTGTATTCAAAATCGAGACAATCCTACCAAGTCTCTTGAATAATTCTTCAATAAAACGTATTTCCTCCGAAAGCAAATTATCATCGAAAACTTTGGAAAACCTCAAGTTACATAACAGTAAGTGTAGCTCCTGGTACTTGTATTTACAAGAAGTCAGTAATAATGTTGCCAAAAAGTAGCCGCTAAAATTGTGGATAATCAGATACGTTTCTATGATGAAATTACAGTATGCAGGGGCACTGTAATTGATTGAATCTTTGATATTTTCTACATAATGTACAAACGTGTAGGACATAAGAATGATGTTCAACATGCAAAAATGGAGTGTCATACCAATACAGTAAACTTTCTCTTTATCCGTTCTCGTGGGATTCATGTTTCTTATCTTTTCAATAGCAATCAATTCGCTCAAAACCGATCTGAATGAGCTTCTCTTGCAATATGCGCTTACCACAGTGAATAAGCTGACGTTCGTCATCAGAATCCTCGGAAGTAAGATTATTATAATTTCAAATCCAGTTGTCTCGTGCACCTCTCTGTTCAAATAAGTCATAGCATTGCAAGGTATAAATATTATCACGAGCAATACGTTGATTATTTTTGAACACACGGATTTTTTAATTAGGTTTGTTTGAAAATCAAATGGTGGAAATATTCCAAAAAGTAACAAAAATTTGGAAAATCGCTTTATGTATAACTGAATAGTTCTACTAAATGCGACAGACTTTTCCCCCATGGCGTTTCGTACCATGGAAATGTTAATTTTAAACTACCACTATGGCGATTATAAGTGGATGCCTATACATTGAAACACGTTTGTATCATCAAATCAATTAGGATAATTTCCATAGAAAGTTCCAGTAACAATCATAATTTCTGAGTAATTGAAAAAATGGTTTCAATTATGCTAGAGTACAATTGTAACAGTGGATACATTATAAATAATTCAACCACCCAACGTGACAATGTGATCAATCAAATAAGTTAAATGAAACTTTGACTTGATAATGTGGGCAAAACTTGACTGAAATAATGTTATCATTGTTATTAGGTGATTTGTAATTATAACAAATATTAGGTGGCCCATCAGTGCAAGGAAGCTCATTTTCTCCCTTGTTAATAGAGATAGAGAAACATTTTTTTGACAAAAGTTACAGGGTTTTTCGGGACTCACAATTTAAAAATATTGATGGGTATATACAGGGTGTTTGTTAATTGGATGCCGATACTTGAGAGTGATAGTCCTTGAATGGTATGATGATACAGGATGTTGAAATTCAAAAAAAAAAAAAAAATTTATCATGACTTTGATACTATTTCTGATATCTTTTTGAAATTTGGCACACGTCTTCTATGCATCAATGCATAGAAGTGGCGCCCTCTCCAACATTCCCATGTTGGAGAGGGCGCCACTGATTTAGAAATATTGGAAGACCCAGCAGGGTGTCAATGCAATTGAGTAGAATTTATTTTTTTTTAAGCAAAAAGCATGCGCCGGACAAAAAGAATAAGGAGAACAAATTGGCTCAGGAATAAATAGAGATTTCCAATATAATTTTCATTTTGAAAGAAAGCAGTGGCGTACAAGTTTTTTCTTCAAAAACTTTGAGTGCAAAACCCGTATGGACGCCACTGGTGAAAATAAAATAATTGTTTGTACATCAAAAAAATGCATACTGATGCATAGAGGACGTGACGTGTATCAAATTTCATAAAGATATCTGGATATATAATTATAAAAAAATCAATAATTTTTTAAAATTTCAACACCCTTTTTCTTGGGAATCGGGCTCTTCCGGACCTATGTCCATGTGAACTTTGTGTATTGAAATCATTCAAGAATCATCACCGTTAATTATCGGCATTCAATTAATTGTTCTAGAAAACCGTGGCGTCAAAAAAATCAATTTTTATAAATAGCAACCACAAGTAGAGAATTGGATTCAGGGTAAAATTTTGTGTATGATACAGTGGTTTTATTTGCCATATAGCGCGGTGCAGTCAAGCCATTGAGGACTTGCCAACATTTGAGGAAAAAACATTATTTTAATAAAATAGCTACAAAGACAAAGGATTTGAAATTGAATCTTGCAAATATGCTTATTTTTTGATGTAGTAGGCAAAGTAATTGATTTTTGGAATGATATACGCGATTATTTATACAAAGTGTTTTCCATAGCGAGCCCAACTTGACGAATTTAGCGACAGAAGAACTGATTTTTTCCATATGGAACACCCTGTATGTGGATATCTAGTTTTGTTAAGCACTCAAATCCTGCAACATCATAAACCATGTCATAAAATTTGTCGTTATCTCGCAATTTTCGAATGTAGTACCCTTCAATATTGGGATCTCTGGTTCATTATTCGTCCAGTCCACGTGGAAAAGCCTCATTGATTGAGTATTCCGACCGCGGGGGGCGATTTTTTAATACAGCAGCGACTGAAGACATCAAAATGAATATCTACTATAGCAATATAAAATGGAACCATAATCACACCAAAGATGCAACTTACATTGGAACTTATACAACTATATGGCAGCTGTTGCATAGTTAATCAATAATAGAAGTAGCATGTTTGCAACCAGTCGCACGTTGCATGCTACTTTGGTGTAAAAACAGACTAAGCAAAACAAATCACGGATCTAACTTTAACTGGTATATTGTCATCATTGTTTTTATTCTTGAATGCTTCCCTTATCCGATCTTTCATATCGTCCTGAGTTGTAGGGGGACCATGGTAACTTAATCTTTGATGTAGCCTCACAATCAAAAATTGGTAAGAGTAATATCGGGAGATCGAGGAGGCCAGTGAACTGGAGCACTCCACCCGATCCACTTGTTGGAAAAAAAGCCAAATAGGTTCCGTCTTGTGTGCAGAGCTGTACAAAGAATGAACCAGAAATCCTAGTTAACGGGTATTATTTTGACACAATCAAAGATTGCGAGATAACGCAAAATTTTACGACATGTTTTGTAATGGCAAAGTTGCAGAGTCTTGGGTGCTCCACAAAACTAGATATCAGTATACAGGGTGTTCCATTAAAAAAAAAATGAGTTTTTTCGTCGCTAAATTCGTCAAGTTAGGCACGCTGTGGAAAACACCCATTATTAATTATCGCAAATTTGTTTTCAAAAATGAAACACCATGCCTCTAGCATTGGAAAATAAGCATTTTATCAAGATCAAATTTTAAATACTACTTTGTTTTTGTAGCTAATTTACTAACATGATGTTTTTCCCAAAACGTTAGTGAATCCTCAATAGCTTGGTCACACCTCACTTTGTGGCAAATAGAACTACTCTACCATACGCAGAATTTTACGCGAGTCCATGTCTTCAATTAAAAATTGAGGTTGCTATGTAAACAAACTGAAATTTTTGCTACGGTATCCTAGATTACTGTATAAACAGTAATATTTTTAAATTGTGAGCCTGTTGAAGCCCATAAGTTTTGTTTTGAAAATTTTTCCCGATCTGTATTGACAAGGGAGAAAATGTACCTCCTCGCACTGATGTGCCACTCTGTAGCTAGAACTAGGACAAAAATTCAACCACATGCTAAAGAAAATAACGTTATGTCTTAACTGTAATTCAAACTTCCTTTATCTCACTTGATTTTCTGTGCATATTGAAACCAACTGAGACAAATGCAATGAAAGGAGCTATAACTTCGTTGAAAATCCATCAGAAATATCTACTGAGCAATAATAGTGTATTATATAATAAGTGTGAAAACTAAGGTATTACCGAGCCGGTGAGGCAAGGTTTCTTATCACAGAAGTGCGGCAATACCTTATCACAATACGAATTATACAGAGTTGGGAGAAATTACCAGAACTGTCGATTATTTCAATAAATACATAAGTTAGAAAAAAAAACATGGGGTTGAGGCAGATCAAAGTTGCATTTTTTTAAATGGAGTCCCTTGTGTATTAATGAATATTTCAATGTTTTCTTTATTTTCGAGCAAAAATGTTGATGAACATGATGTTCCCAAATTCAGCCGTTTTCGAGTTATCGCGTCTTATAAATGACATTTTCACATGTTTGACATGATACAAAACCCAAACGGTTCAAGATAAAGAAAAACGGTGTGCACTTTCTGCACAACAACTTTTATAAAAGACAGTTTTTCTTACTCGTGTATCTTTTGAATGATTCGACCGTTCTGGTAATTTTTCCTAACCCTGCATACAGTATTTTATCTATAACCGTGCGATGACAAAATATCCAAAAGAAGTTTGAAAAATTATAATCGTATCTGGCATGTTGTCACCTTTCACAGAATGAACGAGTAGGCGCATGGAACAAGAACTCGTCTCGTCTTGGGATGTCTCGGATTGTGTGAAGAAGTATTTAGACTGTCTAGATGGATATGAAGACTTCCAGTTTGCACGACAGGTACAGATAAAAAGTTAAAATGATGTCTTGCGTATATGATGAACATTTTCTTGACTTGTTGGTCGAGCGTGTGAAGCTTTGGATTCGAGGGACCGAGTTTCTGATGAGCGTGAGTTTGATCCCCACGGTGCCGGTGGCCAGAAACGAACTTAGCAGGCTGTAGTATCATTGCTTACTGACAAGTTAATAATAAGCCTAAATTAATGGAGCTACAAGTTCATTACTAAACTATGTAGGTGATGTGCTCAATCAACAACTTGGTAAGAACTGCGAGTTACGGAAGGGGTCAGAGGGACCGTTCTTGGGCTACGTTGTTGCCTTCGCTAAATAGCTAATGCTTGACGACGACGCGACGCGACGGCCCAAGAAAGCAACCCCTTCTGTGCTGTGATATCTACCACCCTCATCCCCGACATCATAATCATTGACTTGAATAGATTTGCTGATATGCTATGAGGTTTCCATTGTGTGGTGCTTCGTTTCGCATAAGTGTACAATATATTAAAGTTTTGTGTCAGCTTGAATGATTATCCGAGACCTGAGAGCGATCATGTTAAGCTGTTCTGTTATCTACACATGGATTGAAGAGTTTTGCATCACCTTGTTTTTATACGAAATCATGTTTTTGCATGAGCAATTTTTGCTCGGCTTGTTGATCTTTCCCAATCGTCACATGTTTGTTGCACAAAAAAATGTTTACAATTCTTTCTGTAAGTTCACATTTTTGGTGCTATCATTTCTAGAATCAAGAAGGTGAAATTTCACAAGTTCACGTGCAGAGAAGCCCCGACAAGTCATAAGTGAGATTGACGTACAAGAATAGTGGATTCACTTGAAGAAGGTCATTATCGAAGGTTCGTGGCTGGTAGAGTTGGTGTTTCGCAAAGTTATGTGTCTCGCAGGTTGAATCGCTTATCTTCAGAATAATTCTCTTCGTTATAGACCCGGAAGTGGTGGAAGACGTGTCACTAATCAACAACAGAACCTTATATTCACTTGAGTATCCGAAAAAAACCGACCATGGCAATACCAGCACTCCAAAGAGCCATGCCTTGGGAGATCAAGTATCGGTCTCTGATTGCGGAGACAACTGCTCGCGACAAGTTTGAGGTATCGCCGACTAATTAGAGTACCTCGATTACAACCTGAGGCCGCAAGGTTCGTCGACTACAGTGGGTGGAAGAGAATGTGGCTTTATCTGCAGCATTTTGGACCTCGCTGTTTTTTTTTCAGACGCAACAATACTTTGTTGTATAGGTCAGTCATCGCATACAGGCATGGGGAGACACGCCCCGCGATTTGCAGGAGAAAGTGCTATGTTCCGGGCTGGTATCATGTCTAATGGTCGCATAGAATGAATTTATGTTCAGAGACAATGACTGGAAACGCATACATTAGAAAGATTCTAGATCCCTATACAGAGTTTTTCACTTGAATCTCCGCACGCCAAAATATCAATCGATTGCAGGGACTTTGAAACTACGCGCATGCAAAAGAACGTGTTATATATAAACTTCTTTGTTATTTAGTCGAACTCATTTATCCTACTCAGTTCTAAGTTCTAACGGTATAACTCAGAAATGAGTAGCATAAATGAATTCTAGTAAAAAACAAAAAAGTTTATTAATGACATGTACTTTAGCATGCACGTAGTTTCAAAATCCCTGCAATCGATTTATATTTTTGACGCGTCGCGGCGCTCAGCTCTCGATAGGCGTCGAATTTTTTAAACTGAAATATATCTTCTTGACCCCATACATTAAACACTTTTTACAGAAATTAAATATTCATATTCGTTTTCGAGATATTGGCATGCGGAGTGAAAAACCCTATGTCGAGGAGCTAAGTGAGTAATGCTTTTGTTTTTATGAAACATAACATCCGACTTCACTTGTGAATCAATATCTGGATACAGGGTTGCCAGATTGGGCTTTTTGTGAATTTAAGTGGCTCCCAATATTTTTCAATCGTCTACAGGCTCCTTATTGGGCAATGGGTTATCACAATTCAAGGCGTGTGAATAATGATGGAAAATCATAGTAGGTAACTCACTCACACTCATGCAGCTGGGGATAGAATAGTGAAGAGTATTCATGTTCGACCGCGAACTAAATCATGAGTTCATAATAGCTAGAAATCACCTCAGTAAAAAAAAAAAAATAGTCGGCTACGATACGTGACAGGAGACAGCTGACAGTGAGAACTAACTTGATTGTGTTTGTTCTCAGAGTTTTCTTATCAAATTATGTGATATGCATCGATATTTTTCCTGAGTTACGCACTATACTAATTTTGGGATTAAAATTGATAGATAAACGGAGGGCTCTGTATTATTTCGAAGTATCAAGGTCTTATTCAACGGTGAGCTAAACTGCGTTTATGGTTTTCAATTACCAAAAGCCAGTAATCGCACTTTTTTATCAGTTATCTTTCATAATATAGGTAGCCATGATTCTTGGTATTCATTTCATTTTCTCATACCTCGTTCGAAACAGAACTATATTGGTGTCCTCTTCGTTAAAAATGGTAGCGGTTGCCAACGATCACCTTAACCCAAGAATTAAATTCGTCTAAACCATTGCGAATAAGGTGTAATGGTGCACGTTGCGCAACGTCAGTGTTTTCTATAGCGAAAATTGTAATATGGGTGTCGTAAGAGGAATTTATTGTGTGCTATGGAGATGGACATAAATATTCGCTGTAATGGCTGCGAAGCTAGTTTTTTCAACCGGATTGAAGGTTTCCAAGTTGAAGAGGGAGTTGTAGGAGCGTGACCTGGATGCAAGCGGAAGAAAGGCTGATCTACAACAAAGGCTTCGTGAGGCTTCAATGGATGAAGGCAGCGATCCAGATAAGTTCCAATTTGAGATCCCTGATCCCAATGAAGTAGTTGAGAAATTGTCCAAGAGATTGGAGGAGAAATTGGAAGAGAAGTTTGACGAATCTCCCAGAGCTATGGAAAAGAAGCTTGAATAATCTTTAAGAGCCATGAAAGAGAACTCCAGGAAGTTGGAAAATAAGTTTGCAGAATCTTCCCAAGCTATGGAGGAAATCAAGGAACAACTGGCGGACAACTACAACTGTTTGTAGGCTCATGTAGCAGAGGAAATCAGAAATCTGGAGAAACAACTTGGAGAGACAGCAAAGGCCCTGGAAGACGAAATCGATAAAGTGGGAAGGCAAGTCATCACAATTATGAACCAACCGGAGGTAAAAATTGGGAGCCAAGGGACAAGTGCTGAAATGAAGACTGATACCGTGCGAGTTCATATGAGAGCCCCTCACCATCGCCAGTTCGAGGCAGCAGCAAGGGCAAATGGATGGACTGGAACCGAAAAAGTTCTGGCCTTGACACTAGCACTTCGTGGAAAGGCGAGGGAAATACTGCAGACGCTGAACACCCAGGAGCAGGAGGACTACGATGTACTGGTGAAGCACCTGGAGCTTTGATATGGACAGACTCACTTGAAGCACGTTTACCACTCTCGGCTGAACGAGAGCCTGCAGGAGTTTCGAACTGATAAGCTGATGTAGCTTGCCTAGCCCGACTGGCTTAACCAACTACGTCAAAGAAAGTTTTGGAGAGGCTTGCAGTTCAGGCATTCCTGGATGCACTGCGAGACCAGGATAGAAGAATATCCTTGATTCTTCATCGTCCTGACCAACTGGTGGATGCGCTGGTCAAAACGTTGGAACTCGAAGCAGCAAAACAGTGCTGCAAGCTTTCTGCGCTCGAGCAAAGTATGGATGAACAGTATCCAGCAAAGAGAAACACCGTCGAAGCGATTGTGAGGAGAATCATCAGAGAAGTACTCCAAGTCAAGGGAGCTGTGGTGCTGGATTTGTGGAAAACCTGGGCATCTCCACAACAACTGTAAGAAAGATATGCGGGCACCTTTTTTGCTAGCGGAAAAATACAGAACATCGAGCCACCTGGTCAAAATGTCGCTGGGAAAGATTACGCAAGTGATCTCCTTCATCCGAGACAGTATGAAGGAACGACGTGAATGCTTAGGAGGCAGGTTGGGGATCTGGTTTGGCCACACAACTCACAGAGGCCACGTGGCTTTTCCCGAAAACTTCAAAGTTGTTGGGAGGGCCTGTTTATGAGTTCCAGGAGCGGATCAATGACGTCATCTACAGAATTAGGAAGTCACCGCGAGAAAAGCCAAGGGTTGTTCATTTCAACCGTTTGGCCCGGTATGCTGGGAACCATGACCATCAAGATGCTGAAGTGATGCAGATCAGGTCACCCGAGATAAACAAGTCACTGGAAACCTTCATGTCCTTTTACTCCAATGGCCAGGAAGTTGTTGGAACAACTGGAACATCTACGACGACAAACATCGGAGGTGGGGAAGGCACTGGAAATCATGGAAGGTACACGACACCTGGTCCACATAACACCTACAATATAATGGAAACTGCAATGATAAAGGTTGTTGGAGAGTTTTGACGTTATCAAGTGGCGCCCTACAATGGTTGTTTGGATAACCACATAAACCAAATGACAGGATATGATAAAACAGAAATCTACATCAGCATACACCGCCATCTGCAGGTTTTTCTCGCAGCTATATTTCTGCGGCAATTTCGAATGCTCATAATTTTTTGAAGCTTTTGTTCCTGGTTTTAAAATCTGATGTATATTTAACTCAAATTTCGAAATAGATACGTTTTCAATCAAATCGTTCCAAACACTATTTTAATGATGAATGGTTTGGAGAAAGTTGTTTTCATGGCCTTTTTACTTTTTTCACTATTACATGGTGATAATACCCACAAGAGTGTGGAAGTATCTGGAATATTCATTTTAAAATGTATCCACTATGGTTCTTCTTATTCACCCAATGTTAGAATGGTAACCTATTGCTGCCGACTGTTTCATTCGTTTTCAAATAATAAAACAAACATTTTGAGGTCAATTAGAATGTCGAACTATATTAATTTTCGCTACCTATTTTCTCTGTACGATGCGTTCGAAGTGTTCCATTTAAAATATACATGATTTTTATCTTCTTGAGTTATTATTTTCCAAGACAACTGGGTTTCACAAAAATAAATCATTTTTTTTGTTTTTTCCATTTACATTCAGGGGAATTAGCGGGCGGAGCGGCAAAGATGAAATTCCAACATAGCATCGGTTGAATAAGAATCATCTTAGTAATCATCACAAAATAACTTTTCCACAACTACAAATAATTCTAGAATTATGATAGAGTTGAGAAAAATATCGATTATACTATTTTTATCGTAATAATTGGGTCAAAAATTACCATATTTTAAAATCAGGAGGATTCTGGATATCACACACCAAATAAGATCTATTGATTTGTTCATAAGTCCTATTCTGTAGTAATGGATTCTGCACTTCACATATCCACTTTGCGAAAAGTTCCGCATTATCCTTAGGAGGTCCCTTACTTGCTAAATCATGACAAATAAAAATAAGACAAAAGCTGTTATAACGACGCTTCTGATCACACTCCATTTTCAAAAAGTTCACTTCAACAAAGATGAAATATGAAATTTAATAAGCTTATAACAAGAACTTTTCACAATGACAACAAACTTTCCTTAACAACCGATCAACCAATCAGGGACAAGACAGCAATGCAAACAAATTCTAGCGCCGCGGTGGATGTTTGGCGAAATACGTATTTTCATGTATTACTGGTTGCTGGATAAAAAACATGTCACAAGTTTCCATTTGACTTTCCTTTATATTGTAGGTGTTATGTGACCTGGTCTACCCCGTGACGAAGGCTTCCACAACATCTGACCACCTACAGTGCCCTCAGTCATTTTCGAGACTTGATGCTGTCACAGGACCTGACTCATTTGGCTATTCCAAAGATGAAATGATCGAGTGGACTGACGTCTGGTGAAAAGCATGCTGGAAGACCTTGAAGGGGAGAGGTATTGACATCCTGGTGTGCTGTTATTCTTCCCGGAGGACAAACCAGAGGACGGTGTACTGCTATTTCCACCGTACATCGCGCTGCAGTTTCGAGGACAGTTGTCGATACAGACATGAAAACATTTTGAGACGAAATGCTCTAAGGGGGAGGCAATGTGACAAAACATCATTTGTCACCGATATTTGCCTTCCCACGTGGGATTTTAGCCACTGTTTCGACGCGCGAAGGCAGTCGAAAGGTATCGATTTTTCTAGATAAATCCATACTATTCTGGCTTTTTTGGCGAAGGGATATATTAGTCTGCCGCGTTGCGGCCGCCGGCGCCGGTTAGTTTTACTTCAGTTGATAACATAAATAGGTTGTTTTCGTTGTGATATAAATTGTTTCTAAATAGTGAGTGCTGTACATAGTGACTTAAAATGAAAAAATTAAAACTGAACATTGTTTTCTATAGTGAAATTCATAACATTGTAAGTGAAAAAAGTCGATCAGAACTAAAATATATTTTCTAAATATGGTATTGCACCCATTTGTTATGAGTAGATTTTTTGTACGCATCTTCTTGTTGGTAATATCAAATGCATGATCATATACATTCATCACGTGCCAAACATTTAGATTAAATCGATAAACGGAATGGTTATGGCGTTTTTAATAATAAAGACTCAAATCTTCATCCATAAATTAAAATAAAGAAAAATTAGTGAAAATTGTAAAATGGTCGGATAGCATATTTAAACGTGGTTTTTAGTTCCGATAAAAAAATATCAACAATTTTTGATATTCTTGAAAATGAAAGTACTTTATTCCTGGGCAAAGCTCATATTTTTTGACAATCCTCTTAAACGACTGAAAAAAAAATATATCTGATGATTGTATTTTAGATTTTAGGACATGCAGAACTTCTTATGAGGAATTGATAATGAAAAAGTTTGCAATATGGTTTTAACTTATTAGTGAGACACACTGTATAATCTTATTTTTTTCTGTAGAATACATACTCGTTGAAAGGATTGAGTGATAGCTTATATTTGAGAACTCCTGTTCCTCATCATATCCTCTAAGTTTGGAGAAGTTAACTCTTGCGCTCAATCACTTATTGAATAAAAAAAATAACAAGTTGTTATATCAGCAGGAATGTCAGCAGAGACTTGAAACTTGGCAGTTGTAATCAGGGTCGAAGAGCCTTCAAAATAAGGTTTCACTGAACTCCACTTTATTATATTCAACATTTTGAGGGTGAAAATCACCCTCGCTCAGGGAGTGATGTTGCAAAGTTGAGAATAGGCGCGAATTGTTTCCTTCTCGAAACAACGACAAGTCCGAGCGTTTTTGGGGAGTCTCGAGATTGACACCCTGTTTAAATATTACCTACACGATGTCCCTAAATTTGCTAACAAGTGAAACTCACTTCACAAGAATCACAACTCAATGATAAGTACCATTTATAATTTTGAGGTTAATTAGCCAAAGTCAAAGTGCGCATGTTCATTCTCACAAAAATCATAAATCTCTTGGTTTGACCCAGTGGATTTGGCGCATAGGAGAATGAATATGGTTTTTCTCTTGGCCTTAGAGAATTCGGCTTTCGTCATTATAAGAAAATCGCTCAATCGCATGCGCTATGAAGCTGAATTTTAGAATAATTTCCTTGCACGACTATTCCCCGACTTAGTGAATACTGGTGCAGGTGGGGATCGCCACATAAAAAAACATGTGGACAATAATTATTGAAAGCGACAAAATACTTGGTGACTGTCGCGCAATGCTCAGGCGAGGGTCGGCCTTATCCGCAACGAGTCCGCAAAGAGCACGTTCCGTGTGTTTTCAGCCTTTTTTCTGCATTGGTTCAAGTGAGAATATGTCCGACACTTGGTCCTCAAACGGTCTCGTTGCGGATAAGTGTGTTTTGGTCATGTGAAAGATTATCTAAGACCGCAAACAACCGTCTGATAGTGATTATTTTTAAATCTACTTTCAAATTTCTGTGATTGCAATAAGATAAATTATCATGAATTTTCCGCCACCAGACTGATGATAATAAAACGTTATTCAATGACGTAACTGTGTTCAGGAAATCTTTAACCAAAAAGAAGCAAAAAATATAGGTAAGTGAATGGAGAAACCTACTAACTGGGATAAGACAAGACAGTTCGATCTATTGAAATATTTGTTGGGGATCTATCGCTAAAAATCAAGTAGTTCCTATTGGGTTGTAAGATTTATACAGCTTCAGATACGTTACATATGTTTTCCATTACGCAATGATCGGTATTGAACCTTATGGGCAATCAAAAGGAGGATAGGCTTTTTTAAATACAAATTTTCATCAGTTGGTCCTACACCTACATCTTCAATAGTTATATTCTATGGAATGTATAGCGACCGACGTGCGACGTGCAGTTGCCATGAAAATACAATTATCGAAACCATCGAAACCATATATCTATTATCTCTATATGGGAACCGTCCCATTTGAACAACGAGCGACAGTTGAAGTTGACATGAGATACGAGATCCCGCTGTACTGTATAATTTTCGCATAAGTCTATCCGTCTCTATCGCCAGGGGACCGTCCCCAGACGATAGAAATGGATGGACCTATGCGAAAAATATACAGTACAGCGGGATCTTCTATCTCATCCCGGCATCAAGCGTGTGGAATTGCTTCGCATATAGTTAATGATAGATATATGATCGAAACCATATATCTATTAATAACTATATGGGAAGCTGTTCTACACGCTTGATGCCAGGATGAGATGGAAGATCCCACTGTACTGTATATTTTTCGCATTGGTCAATCCTTTTCTATTGCCCGGGGACGAAATCAAAAGTTACGCCTTAATATCAAAAACATGGTGTCTCAGAAAAAAAAAATCTTTATTTTGAATCGGTAATGAACTTGAGTATAAAATAAAAAAATTCACTTTGGATTAGAGTTTTTTCGTATATGCATATAATGATCACTGATGTTTTACCATGTTGAAAGGATTTTTGCGGGTTTTTAAGGTTGTGTTTATCTTTGCAACAAACTTGAAGTATGTGATTCCCTAAGAAATTAAAAAACCAATTCAATTTTATAGAAATGCTTGAGATTGGTGAAATTCATGCAGTCGATCTGATTTTGATAAGTTTGTTAATGTGTTTAGGGTGAATATGAAAAAAAAAATGGGCATACCCTTATTTATGTTCAAAACAAAAATAAATTTTCTCTAGGACTGAATTCTGATAAACTTTTCTCTTCAACAGTTTGCTGAATTTTTTGAAATAAGGTTACTCTACTCTTGAACAATTTTTATATTTTTTGACCCACCGTGTATGCTGTCTGATTGCTACAAATTCGAGGCCAAGTATGGAGACCTCGTTAACCTTAATAGATACAAATTCGTTTAAATGGGGGCAAAGTTGCGTATTTTGATGCTCAACAAAATGCCGTTTTTAAAACCAAGAAATTCCGACTACGTCCGAATTTATTCGAAATAAACCATAAGAAGAGATATTTTGAATTAAATGGGACTTTTTCATAGCCACTTTTTGCCCTTTACAAGATAGCGTTATTAAATTAAAAAGCCGACGTTTCGTCTAAGCTGCCATCGTCAACTTTGTTTTTTTAAATACTGTGCTGGATTTTTTTTTTGGTTTTTGTTAGTTTTTGACACCTCAAAGGCAATGTTGTATCACAAGTATGAGAAAAGTTATTGGATCTATGGAAAATGATGCTTTAATTTTTTTTTCAATTTATTGGCTATTTAAACGGCATTTTGTTGAGCATCAAAATACGCAACTTTGCCCCCATTTAAACAAATTTGTATCTCTTACGGTTAACGAGATCCCCATACTTAGCCTCGAATTTGAAGCACTCTGTATGTAACTCATGCTTGGTTCTTAAATGAACTAAGAGTGATTTCTATTTCAGTTTCAGGTCCCAGTACTTCCAAAGATACAGTTTGTGACCCACTTGTCCTTTCTCAAAGTGAACTCCAAAAAAAATCTCCGCTTACTTCGTCAACATTTTGCAGTCAGACCCCCCTTCAACTGAGCTCCAACTCCCCAAGAAAGAAAAAACTGAAATACAAACTAAGGATCTTGAAAAAAACCATGGCAAGAAACCAATTCTTGGAGAAAAAACAGCATGATTCTACCGTTGAAGAATTCTGCAGATTGTGTGACGTCTTTCTTGATGAACCTCTCGCAGAAATAATCAAGACACATGTTGATCTAAAAGAGAAAAGACGCGGATCACACCGGTAGTCCATGGAGTTGAAGCAGTTTGCTCTAACACTTTATTTTTTCAGCCCTCGAGCATATCACCACCTCCGCCAAATGCTGACGCTCCCAGCAAAACGTCTCACTGAACGACTGACATGTAAACCAAGACTTGAAAATACTTCAATATTCAAAGCCCTGGAAATGAAAGTGAGAACTATGTAAGAGCAAGACAAACGTGTCATTTTGTGTATAGATGAGGTTTTCCTGAAATCGAATCTGGCATATTGTCCAGGTACTGATGAAATTATGGGCTTTGAAGACATTGGTAATAAGAATAGCAGCACCGTAATATGCGAAAATGTTCTGGTGATCATGCCCAGGGGTTTATATTCGCCATTGAAACAGCCATTAGCATTTTTCTTCATTTAAAATTGAAGGATCTCAAGCCCATGATGGTAAACTGCAATAACAAACTATCAGATATTGGTTCGAACGTCGAGAAAATTTCAAGCGACATGGTTACAAATTTCAGCCAGCTCGCAAATGCTTTTGGTGTGACCCCAAACAATCCAGAATTCCAGGTTAACAAATGCACACCTCAACCCATCAAATTTTTAAAAAATGAAGGTTAGCCTTGCACGCCAAATTTTAAGTAACAGTGTGGCGTGTGGAATGAACACGCACATTGCACTGGGTTCTCTGCCTCCAGAAGCCTTTGTGACAGCAGAGGTGGTTGAATGATTCAACAATCTTTTTGACATAGTGAACTCGTTTTCACCAAGAAACCCAGCAAAATTTAAAAATGTGTTTGATGGATCTACATTTCAAATGGAATTCCTGGATAACACATTGGGATTTTTGGATCAACTTCGAGTTACAAATAAGCAGAATGAAGACATCACAAACAAAACAGAATTTATTAAATTCTGGAAGATTACCATCAATAGTCTCAAAAAGCTATGGGAGAAGCTGTCAACGTTGGGATACATGTATTTAAAGACAAGGCGATTGAATACAGATTGCATCGAAGACTTCTTTGGTAGTATTATAAGAGAGCAGAGTGGAAACAACGTTAATCCAACGCGCGTACAGTTCCAGAGGGTGTTTGGGAAACTCTTTTGTCAAAGCTATATGCACAGCCATAATATGAACCGTGCCAATGATTTAGACAAAGTTTTAATTGATATAAAATCAACTAGACTGATGACCAAGGCTCTCAAATGAAACCTGTATTGGCGCTTACCCTTCCCGACTATAATTACAGAACAAAAAGCATTCCAACACAGAATGCGCGCGCGTTTACCTATGTGTGTGGCTATATTTTGAAGCGAACACTGGATATCCACAATAATTGTTATAATTGTCAACTCTTTGGCTGACAACGCCTAGAGTTAGACATTAACATTTTATTATCCAGCTTCAAAGGATTTTACAACGGGAAGGAAATTCTCGATGAATTATAATGTCCGCCAGAAGATTTTATAAATTATACAGGGTGTTGCTTAATGGTATGTCATAATTTTAAGGGGGAGTTCCTGGATACATTTTAAGTCGAAAAGGTCATATAAACTTGGGTTTAAAAGAAAAATGTAAAAAAATAAAAAAAAATAAAATTAAATAAAATAAAATAAAGATGAAAAAATAAAAATTAAAAAAAGTGTGTTCCTAAACCATAATATCTTGTGGCAAAATTCAGTTCAATATCTCAAAGCATCTTTGGAAAATGTATTAAAAACTGAAAATAAAATAGATCTTCAACACCCTGTATCTTAAAAACCAAGCATTTTAAGACTCAAGTTTATATGACCTTTTCGACTTGAAATGTATGCAGGAACTTCTCCTTAAAATCATGACATACCATGAAAGTAACATCCTGTATATACATTGTGTCCAAGATAAGGATGTATATCATGGGGATCTTGGAAACCGTAAGAGATACGAAGATGGTTGAATCAGAGAAAAGTCGCGCATTTTCAAGCCTAACAATATGCCGTTTAGAAAGTTTCAAAATTCCGAGTTGTTTCGGAGATATGCCTAAAAAAACGAAATTTATTATCATTATTTATTGTTATTAAGAGAGATATGGAAAACCAGAACACACTTTCTCATGTCCACTTTTCAAGCTCTACAAAACAGCGCTGAGAGATTTTCCGTACGACGTTTCGTTTCGGAGAAACCATCATCAACTTTATTTTTTTGAATGGCGCGTAAAAAAAGTATACCTTGTATTAAATATCATATTTTACAACGAATTCAACGATGTATAACACAATATGATTCTACAATATTTAATTTGGAAAAAATGGGTTTTTAATAAATTCCGAATGTTTTGGTGTGGTAGGCGGTGAAAAGAGGCCTCTGAGAAAAAAAATAATCTTACTGTCATATTATTGACACATACTTAGTATTTTTGAACTTTGTTTTTGCGTCTTGTTGTCACAGTTTTTTTTGTGTTACAAAATGGAAGGTAATTTTTTACCTAAGGAAAGTTTGATATGTTGAAATGTGTTTATCCTATGCCATAGCTGTTGAAGCTGGTCGTATGTATTTAAATAGGTATCCAGACAGAAAACAACCCAGTACAAAAATGTTTGGACGATTGGCTTTGAATCTTAAGCAGTTTGGTGCGTTCAAGAAACCAGTATTGTCAAGAAATAACCCTGCAATGAAGAAAAAGAGAATAATTTAGTATAAGCTGTAACCGACCCAAGCAACACACGATCCGATTTTATGGTTAAATATACGTGTATTCAACCATATTTTTGGAACTTTTTGGTTTTGGTATATTTTTTAAACGTATATGGTCAACGTATATTTATTGAGACGTGCAAAACACGTTCATAATACACTATTTTTTTGAGAGCAGGATGAATATCTGGTATTTTTTGTGAGGAATATCAAGTATATGTATCTTAGTGTCGAACTGTATTTGTCAGACTTCAAAGATTAACCAAAATGACCCGCGCATGTGAGACTTGGTATACGATATACCTCTCATACACGTTTCTTCAAAAGTGTAATAAATGGTATGTCTTTTTATCACAAATAGATTGAGAAAAAAAGGTTCTGGGTGTACTCATCTTCATCTTTATATTCATTTGACAAATATCACTCACATTTATCGGCTGATCATTTTTGCAAAGTGTGGGGTAGATGTTTCCAATAGTATATTTTTATTCTAAAGCAAATTTGTTAATTGTATAAAAACCATATGGTATTCAACGTGTATGATATCCAATACAATACAGGACGCCAAGAGTTGGTATCGTGGAGGTTTCCAATCCTTAGAGCCAATCAGGTTTTCGGAGATTTATCACGTGATGATGAACGCGATCGATTTTCCATTTTTAGCGTCACTTTCTTGGTCAGCCGACTTGTGTGTAATGTACTTGTACAGGGTGTCCCAACGATAGAGTAAAGTAGGTTTTATCATATAGGATATGAAAAATATCAATATCAAGATGCGTCACAGGTTAGGGGTGTAAATAGCGCACATTCTGAAAATATTTGGAAACATACAGGGTGCGTCACAAAAGTATGGCACGAAAAAGTATGATTTTTTTCAATGGAATGCCCTGTATTTGATTTTATTTCTGGTTTCTATGTGTCACTATGAACATTTTTTGTTCTATAATATATGGGTCTAAATTTGATAGTTTTTGAATTATTCGAAATTAACGGAAAATTTTGCATTTTCATGATATTGGAAAATGACTGTTTTCTCCCTTATTTAAGACATTACACTCTTGAGATTTGGTGGGGATAAGGACTAGAGTCTTATCAAAGCTTCACAGAAAATATTCGCTATTTGTTATACAGGGTGTTTTTTATAATGGTTCAAATTTTTCGATTTTCAAAATAAAAAATTCCTTTTTTTTTAAATGGTACACCCCTTTTATTATTACTATAGTGAATTGAGTATTTGAAAACCTATCATTTTTGCTAATAATGTCCTATAACTATCTTCAATAGTTATCGAGAAAATTCGAATTTTCCAAATCGTTCGGTCATATTATATGGAATGTATGGCGATCACCGGCCGTTGCCATGGAAAAAACAAAAATTATTGTTGACAGAAGTAAAAATTAATCCTTTCTTTTTGATCCATATTTTTGGCTATGGACTATCCACTAAATGATTTGATTGACATGATCTATGTATTGGGGGAAGCCGAGAGAAACCCTCTACTGGCTCAAAGAATTCACCGATCAAAATATCCCGAACGGCGGCTACCCACTACTCTCTCTTTTCGAAATGTGATGGAAAGGTTTGATTCCAGTGGAAGTGTTTCATACACGAAACGTAAAGTTGTTAACAAGAACGCAGCAAACGAAGAAAAAGAACTAGATATTTTGTAACATATTGAAGAAAATCCCCATGTAAGTAGTAGGGCATTATCAACTATATGCAACACTTCAAAATCCACTGTGAATCGGACAACAAAAAAATTCAAATACCAGCCTTACCATATTCATCTTCATCAAGAATTGCTGAAAAGAGATTTTGAAAAACGAGTTCAGTTTTGCAATATCATCAATCAACGAATTCAGTTGGATAACAACTTTTTGTGCAAAATTATGTTCTCCGATGAGGCGACATTCAGAAGCAACGGGGCTGTAAACAGGCATAATATGCACTATTATGCGACTGAAGATCCATTTTGGCTACGAGAAGTCCAACATCAAAATTATTGGTCAATAAATGTATGGTGTGGCATCCACCATAACCAAATCATTGGTCCCTTCTTTTTTGATGAACATTTATCGGGTCGCAACTATTTGAATTTCTTGCGTGAAGAAATGCCTCTGCTACTTGAAGATATCAATTTAGTCGAACGGGCAAATATGTGGCTGCAACAGGATGGTGCACCTCCACATTACCATCGTGATGTACGGGCATTTTTGGATATGCAATTCCCAGGAAAATGGATAGGACGTGGAGGTTCTATTCCGTGGCCACCGAGATCATGCGACTTAACTCCCCTCGATTTTTTTTTATGGGGATTCATAAAAGACCGAGTAAACTTTACCAAGCCAACCACCATGGAAGATATGAAAAATAGAATACGGGACGTTTGTCATTCAGTGACGCCTTTGATGTTATCAGAAGTCAGGCTGAATCTTCAAAGAGGACTGAATCTGTGTATTCAACAGGGCGGTCACCTTTTTGAACATATATTAAGACAAAATATCGATTAACAATTTGAATATTAGTATTACCTTTGAATAATAACTTGAAACTTGGCATAGTTTATCGTTTTATGGCAAAACACAAGGTAGCGATTTAGAAAATTCGGAATTTCTCGATAACCATGAAAGATAGGTAAAGGACATTATTTGCAAAAATGATATGTTTTCAAATACTCAATCCACTACCGTAATAATAAAAGGGGTGTATCATTTAAAAAAAATGATTTTTTTTATTTTGAAAATCGGAAAGTTTGGACTATAGTAAAAAACACCCTGTATAACAAATAGCGAATATCTCCGGTTCAAGCATTGATATGACACTAGTCCTTATCCCTACCAAATCTCAAGAGTGTAATATCTTAAATAACGGAGAAAACAATCATTTTTCAATATCATTAAAATGCAAAATTTTTTCGTTAAATTCGAATAATTCAAAAACTGAAATTTAGACCCATATATTATATAACAAAAAATGTTCATAGTGACACATAGAATCCAGAAATAAAATCAAAAACAGGGCATTCTATTTAAATAAATCATACTTTTACACGCCATACTTTTGTGACGCACCCTGTATGTTTCCAAATATTTTCAGAATGTGCGCTATTTACACCCCTAACCTGTAACGCATATTGATATTGATATTTTTCATATCCTATATGATGAAACCTACTTTACTCTAAAGTTGGGACACCCTGTATAGTGGTTATCTATACTGTTGATGTTTGCTGGATAACTGTTAATTTCGGCAATTTCGACGATTTTGCCACTTGTTGAAAGCGTTACCAGTTGAAATATATCGTGCTTGATTGGGTGTTCTCTTCAGTGGAAATCGGATTGTTTCGAATTGAATGATTTATTATTGTGGCCATAGCTAGGTAAGTACCTTCGTGCACCTATTCAGCTATTGTGCCATTAATTTCATTGAAAACTCCCTTTTTTAATATCCATTAAGATATTCAATAGATCAGGAAAAATAGCTCATATTCGTAGATTTTGATCTATTTCATGTAAGTGTAGTGTACCCTAATAGTTTATTCTCCTTTCCTGAGGCCTCCGAATAGATTTTAATGGAGAGGAGCAGAAAAGTTCAACCGTTGGAGAGTCCCCAGACAAAACAATTGGGACAAGGGACAAGCATATGCCAGTTTAGGACTGCGATGGTTGAAACAGTCGTAACATAGTTATCAAAATGCCTTGAATATTTCATAACTTTGTTGAAAAATAAAGAATGTAGATAAGTATGCTGATGGTTTGATTGGAACGTTGCTATTTCAGACGTTAACGTTTCCTTTATAGTAAGCATAAACGTGTTGTAGAATCGTTTATCAAACGTATATCGTACACGTTTAATACTCTTGTCTCATAAACGTGTATAGTTTGGATATCATATCCCATTCTTAAACGTTTATCGGGCGGACATTTTATCGTTTATTTAACGTTGATTCTCAACCACAAATATACGCCTGGTATAAACCAAAAATAAACGTCAATTCAACTATTGTGTGTTACTTGGGGAGGATCCGGAAATATCTCTTAGAAAAATTGACAATACCATTGGAATACCGAAATCTACTGCCCATTTCATTTTGAGAAAACAGAAATTCCACCCGTTCAAATTCAGAATCTGTCAAGGCCTCAGACCTGGTGACGAGGAAAGGCGAAGATCATTTTGTGAATGGTACACCAGGAAGTGTCAGGAAGATGAAACATCTTCCCATAGGATTATCTGGTCCGACGAGAGTATGGTTACAAATGATGGAATTTTTAGCCGGAAAAATACTCAGTATTGGTCAAGGGACAATCCCCGACCACACCGAATGGCTAGACATCTGCACCGTTTTGGTTTTAATATGTAGGTTGGGATTTTTGGAACAAATTTAATAGGTCCCTTTTTTACAAAAATTCCCTCACCTCGGAGCATCGCTACCTATTGGACCTCGATTTGGAAGAATCCTTGGACAACTTACCACTTGCAAAGATTAGAAACTGTTGGTTTCAGCAGGATGGTGCGCCCGCGCACAATGCCCTAGTCGTGCGCGAGTATCTATCGAACAGATTTCCGGGAAAATGGATAGGTAAACATTCAACAGTTCCGTGGCCCCCTCGTTCGCCGGACTTAACTCCGCTCGATTTTTTTCTCTGGGGGTATTGCAAAAATTATGTTTACAGCCGTGTTTTCGAATCCGAGGATTAGCTGAAGAGAATAGTTGTTGAAGCGTTCGAGAGCATCACACAGTGGTGATAATTTTCAGATTTCGCATAATTTATTTGATCTGATTAACCCTGTCCAATTTGATTTTCCATGTCCCCGGTTTCCCAAAGATTTTGTGTTGAAACTATTTATCAGAATGAGAATTTTTTATAACATCAAGTATTGCAGTAGAGAGCTCAAAGACGTTAAAAAAACTATAAGAAAATTAAAAATCTTATCGCATATTTGATATTATGTATATTTATGTAAATTTATTATAGAATATCTTTATGTTCATTTGATATACCGGTCTTTTCTTCATAATTTGCCACTCCTTCAGAAACTCTACATAGATACAAAAAAAATGTTCGAATAAAAGTTTCATGATTTTTCCTAAAGATATTATAATAACTAAGCGAAAGAGCAAATCACCATTGGAAATCAGAAAAATTTGTAGTCTCATTTTTTTTAAATGGAATGCTCTATATTTTATCACATGTTCAAGATCCCCTCATTTTCCTCTTTTCAAAAATATATGTTTAGACTAGCCTTTTTTGAGTTATTCCACTTTCAATAACTTACAAAGTGCGGAATAATAATAATAATAATAATATTAATTTATTTCCAAAATTAAATGAATACCATCACACAGAGAAAAAGAAAATATTTCAAAACTAGATTTGGAAATAAAAAAGAATTGAGTCTCAAGAAGTCTTTAGACTTGTAGGAGACTATATACATCCCCACACCAAAGTTTATAATTTCAAGTTCACACGATCTCTTAACCCATTAACGGCCAAGGATAGAAATAAAACCAAAATTTTTTAAACAGTATGATACAATTATGAAAAAACATCACATCAAGACATATGTGACGTCAAAAAATAAATAAATCAACTACTTCATGAAATAAACGATGTTGCGTAAACGCATCAACGGTTTATAGTGTTAAGTGATATTGCCAGAAACCGTCAGCATGTGAATACACTGTACAACGTTCACAAATATAAATCGTTTGAATACGGATTATCAAATCCATCACGTCCTCGTCTACAAACTTGAAAAAATGTCTGATGTTGATGAATCCTCCAACTCGCATTGAAGTTCTTGAATGCCTTCGTATTCTTTAGAAAGGTGAATTTTGGTAAACGAATGAGCCAGATCTCCAAGTCAGTTTGAAACTGACTGCTTCCTTTTCTAGAATTTGTCGAAGTTTCGTTGCCAAATCTTCATCGTCAGATTCGTCATAAAAGTTGCCTTGGGCAGTGTGGACCTCAAAAGCTTCCGATATTCTGTCAATTTTCGAAATTTTCCGGGATCTCTGAAAATTCCTTTTCGTCTGTGAGTTGATCGGAGGTAGATCAACTCACTTGGAATGTAGACAGCGTCAATTTGCTCTTACAAACTAATGTACTCGGTAATGTACAATAGAAAAAGAAACTTCGAGGAATACCTACCATTTTCTTGGCTAAGCTCATCTACCACATCCTCTAAGGCCAACTTTAACACCTTTTGCGTGAGAATTTTTGTCGTTTTCAACAATAAATAATGAAAACTGTAAGTGATACGTACAGTGAATGCCAAACAACTTCCAATGTTCATCATCGGTGCCACCGAGCGCGTTGTAATGTAGTTTGCTGGTATCCACATTTGATCACCAGCAAATCACATAACACGCTTGGTGGCATTGATGACGTAAATGAAAAGATGTTTGACGTTTACTGTAGGTACTCGATTAGATGCACGATGCACTGAGACTAAAAATTTGCACGCCTGGTCAATTTTGATTTCAGTCCAGGAAAACTTGTGTTTACACGGGATTGGCCGGTGTTGCGAGAACGCAACAGCGTGATTCATGACCCATTCAGAAAAAAACTGGTTCAACTAGACTTTGGTTTTCATTTTTATGACATTACCTGAAATGTAGTTAGTGGAATAAAAGTATTAAAACTTCGAAAATGAGAACGTGAATGTGAGAATTTCATTTTTGAAAATTTTGTAGCAATTCATAGAAAAATCGAGAATATTAAATATTGTCCAAAAATAATACAAGTGAAGAGATGCCTTCAATTCTAATCTTATCACCTTTGTTTAACGTTGGGTCAAGAGTATCAGCCCTCATTTCAAGTGAAAAAGTCAACCATTTTTTCTAAAAAAAATATAAGTGCAGTGTTGCGTATACGCATCACCGGCCATTAATGGGAATCAGAGTAACAAACAGCTATATAAAATTGTTGGGATACACAAAATAGAGAAGGAGAACGAAAAGATACAACCTCAGAAATCAAAAGACTTGTGCCAGGCATTCCTTCCCACGCATACTCCATACAATAAGCATAACTTAAAAAAAGAACCACTAAAATCCGGTATACAATGTAAATTCCGTGCGCGAAAAATATAAGATAAATGAATCTACATAAGCGTTCCTAAAAGAACCCTAATTATTTAGTTCCATCATGTCATGAATAACACGTCTCGGTTGAGATAATAACCAGATCTTAAGGTTTTTCTTGAAAGAATTTGAACCATTTGAGTTTTTCACTGATGCAGGTAATAGACGATACATGTACGGTGCCAAGAACCAGTATGATTTTTGCGATATTGTCTTGTTTACCTTCAAGGTGGTTGTATTCAATCTTAACTTAAGTCTCGTATTGTAATCGTGATCGATAGGGTGCAATAGTGATCGAGTTTTGAACTGATATGAAAGTGTTCTCAGTACATACAGTTGTCTTATATCCAGTAATCCGCTCCCCTGGTACAATACCTCACTGGGATAAGTATTTTTTTTTCTCAAATATAATTTTGATGAAAAGTTTCTGCATGACTTCGAGAGGCTTGATATATTTCATGTATGTTCCTCCCCATGCCACAATGCCGTATCGTAGGTGAGACTCAATAAGGGCATAATATATTCTTGATAAATATGGAATTTCGAAAATTTTCTTTAGCTGTCTAAATTTATAGAGTATTTGTCGCAGTTTTTTCACTACTTTATTTATATGGAAGTCCCACCTCAAATGGCTATCAATATTCAGGCCCAAATATTTAATATTATCAGTTCCGAAAATTTCTAACGTAGTATCCTTAACGTCGATGCTCAATTTGTCATAGTTGGGAGTACTGCTTTTGTTACAGCTAAATGGCAAATATTTTGTTTTATCAAAATTTATTGTCAAAGACATCTCATCAAACCACAGTTTCAATTGACATAAATCGTTTTCGGCTATTCTTTGTGCATGACTCCAATCATTGCCTTCGTACATAATCACAGTATCATCGGCGTATGATGTTATGAGGCCACTAGTTTGATACTCTAGAAGGCTATTTATGTAGAGTGTGAATAAAACTGGACCCAGGACTGTTCCCTGTGGAATGCCATAAATCACCATTTGATCACCACTCCTCACTCCTTCGATATCAACCATTTGGACTCTTCAAAAAGGTAAGACTTGAATAGGTTTAAAACAACTCCACGAATACCATTTTCTTCCAGAATTTTGATCAGGATATTGTGATCAACAGTATCAAAAGCTTTTGTTAGATCTAAAAATACGGCTAAAACGTATTTATTATCATCAATTTTTCCATGAATTCTTGAAGTCAGATATATAACAGCGTCATCAATAGATACTTTTTCTCGGAAACCAAATTGTTTTTCTGATAACAGTTTATGCTTATCAATAAAGTTGACAAGTCTGGTCTTTATGACTTTCTCAAGGACTTTGGACAGACATGAGATCATAGTTATTGGTCTATAATTATTTTTGTCTCTTGAATCACCTTTTTTATAGATTGGCATGAGAACTCCTTTTTTCAAACGATCAGGAAACTGACCCAGAGCTCTATTTATCAAATGATTCAGAGGATGAACTATGTATGGAATTAAATTTTTTAGAGTATCTGCAGTGATGTTGTCAAAGCCAGGAGTTCAATTGTTTTTCAATGACCTTATTTTACATGACTAGCAGTACCCGTCACAGCTTCGCCCGCGATTGTTTGGATGTTATCAAATAATGTTGAAAGATACACTCATAAACTTGGAAAACGACTAAACACGTGTTTTTTTTTATTTCATCATGATGAAGTTTCAAGTCGATGTGACCAAAAATACTGTTTTTTAATTGATTTATGAATTTTCACACCCACACCACCTTTACCCCCTCAAGGGTTGAATTTTGGAAAACGACGTAACACGTGTTCCATTGATTCCTTTATGAAATTTCAAGTCGATGTGACCAAAAATACATTTTTTTGATAAATTTATTATTTTTGACACCTCCACCCCTTTCGACCCCTTAAAGGTTTAATTAAAGGAATAGACGACGAAACACGTGTTTCATTGATTTCATTAAAGATAATTATTATGAAGTTTCAAGTCGATGTGACCTGAAATACATTTTTTTATTGATTGTTATGATTCTTGACATCTCCACCTCTTGAAAGTTGAATTTTGGAAAACGACGAAACACGTGTTTTATTGATTTCATTCAAGATCATCATGATGAAGTTTCAAGTCAATATGATCAAAAATACATTTTTTTTATTTATGTTTTTTCACACCCCCATCCCTTTGAATTTTGGAAAAGGACGAAACACATGTTCCATTGATTTTATTCAAAATTATTGATATAAAGTTTCAAGTCGATGTGACCCTAAATACATTTTTTTTTCATCAACATGTCATTTCTCCTACCTCTACTTATTCAGCCTCTTAGGGGTACAATTTTGAAAAATCTTTTTTTAGCACACCTATAAATACTGTCTCCACCCCTTTCACCCCCATAGGGGTTGAATTTTGAAAAATGACGGAACACGTGTTTCACTAATTCTATTAAAGATCATTATGATGAGATTTCAAGTTGATGGGATAAGAATATATTTTTTGAATTAATTTATGATTTTTCAGACCCACATCCCTCTCACCCCATTAAGGGTTGAATTTTGAAAATCGACGAAACACGAGTTCTATCGCAATTTCATTCGAGATTATCATAGTGAAGTTTCAAGTCGCTGTGACCAAAAATACAATTTTTTTATTTGATTTATGATTTTTCACATCCTCAACCCTTTCACCCCCTTGAAGGTTGAATTTTCCCACAAGCGTCTCGCTGCAGCGGTCAAGATATCGATTTTAGGCAGCGGGCATGCGCATTTTGTACGTATCGATATAGAGTATCGATATTCCATCGTCATGACGTCGTATTGTGTATAACGAACGGACACGCACTGTCAATATAATATTGTTTTGATACTTCTTGCCTACTTGTGTACTTGTGTTTTTTTGCTTTCTGTGAAATAATACCTAATTAATTTATTGATAATCCAACTCCAACAGAAACTTTAATTCGTTCCCTTATGTGTTTTTGAGTTTTGATGCGTGAATTTTTATCAGTACTCGTGTAGTGTTTTTGATTGGAAATGGCACACTGTGGGGAATGCGGAAAGGATTTTTACAAAACATTTATTTTGAGAGTTCATGTTAAGAAAAAACACCCAGGTCAGTCCTTCCATACACATTAATCTCTTTGCTAATATTCATACAGGGTGTCCCAGTAGTATTGGGAGATATTTTAAGGACTGTGAGTTGGAACAAACATAAGATTAAAATATTCTATAAAATATTTTCGTACGAAGTTATATATTCTGAATAAATTTTCCGTGATAGCTCCTACAAGGTGAAAATAATTTTAATGAATCTTGGACCGAATAGGCAATAAGGACTGATGATTTGAGATTATAGAAGTAATTCAATCTCATATCGGAAACCTAGGGCCGACCACCTCTACCCTAGATACCGCTGAACTTTGATACGACTTCTTTTTTTTAAGTTATTATTTTTTATCAAGATTCTTATTTAGATTCTTCAATTTCATTAGTTTAGAATAAAACAAAAAACAGGTAGGTATATACCCTTGGTCCACATCGGAAAAATCAATAATGTTCAAGAAAACACCAATCATCGTCAAATTGTCCAGCTAGTTTGACAATCTGACAATAAATGGTCGAAAAAAAACTGAAGTTTATGTTTATGTTCAATGAATAATGACATTGTGTCCTGAATGAACAGGTTGTCCCATTTTGGGTACTTTTGGGGGGTATCCCCGTTTTTTTTATACAGAGGGTGAGTCATTTAAACGGGAAAGCTAAATTGTGCCTGAACCGTTAAAGAAATCGAGATTAGCAAAATGGATTTGAAAAAGGGGTGTCCCAGTGCAGTTTGTGAAAATGTTTTTTAATATACAGAGTGTATCATTTCTGCAGAACCGGCTTCAACATAGTTCTTTTTTTAAATAACAACCCCTGTATATCTTTAGATATTTGAAATCGAACCTTTTCTGGCATCTCAATTCTCAAATCCGTTAAGTTTTTGCAATTCGCTTCAGTCGTTCAAAAGTTATTCCACTTTTTCTAAAAATGGATGCGTTTACAACCAAGTAATAAGGTTGCGTCGTTATAAAGGGTGATCCATTTGGTGCTTTAGGATTTCAAATGGAATCAAACACTAGAGATTGTGGGCAAGCAAAAAAAAGATAATTTATTCGAAAGAGTATTCAATTACAATTTAGTTTTGAAAATAATATCATTCGAATGTCCATCATGACTTTTGACCTGAACCTGTACATATAATAATTCCGAAGGCCGAATTGAGTTCTGCGGGAAAAGTTATATAAGAAACAGTTTTCACATTTTTAATTTTTCATAAGTTATCTGATAGTTTAGATACGGGGGGGGGGGTACTTAAAAAAGCAACATTTCCAATTTAGCCCTTTATCTTGATAACTAAAAGGACGATGAAAATTTTGATAACGACATTTTTAGTTTTACAGTTGTTGTAAAACAGTTGCACACTGTCGCGAGAACCGCAACCTGTCTATCTATAAAAATAACGGAGATACCCCGCAAAAGTATCCAAAATAGGACAACCTCTCGGACAATTTGAACATTTCAATAAATTGGTGTGTTTCTTAAAAACGAGCTTTTTTCTCGATGTTAATGAAGATTATCTTCTTCAATCTAAATTAATTGACAAACCTAATCAATCTCTATCAAAATTTAGGGACATTCGAGGGGACATTTTATGGAAGGGGTGGTCCACCCCCATGTTTCCATGTTGCGTAAAATGTTTGGGTTTTTGATGCATTTTGGCATTTTCTATCGAATTCTGAATGTCCATGAAAAATACTGCAAATTTGGTCATTTAACCTTCTTTGTAGAATAAAAATTAACTGAGATATCTATTGACTAAAATATAAACAATCACCCTGTACGTGTGACGTCATTTGACAATAGCTAAATGTTTCGCTTGTCATTTGGATTATGATTGAGTATAAACATGAACATGGAAGTTCATATTAATACGGGACTGCACAGCCTTCGTTTTTTAAATACAGGGGTGAAGACCTGATGATTGTTTTTTGAAGATATTTCCAAATCTTGTTGAGATAAATGAATAAAATTGGGTACAACTTTCAACACTCTATCTAATGAATGAAAACTTATAGTATTTTATAACCTTCATGAGTGGGATATACAGGGACGGGTGCAGGAAAAATATGCCCCACTTTTTTTTATTGTTGATTTTGAGTAGTAGTTTTGCCTACAAATTCTAAAAATCTGGAGTCTTCTACACAAATAAGGTAAGTACTCTTCTCGTACCTCGCTGGGACGAACCATTTCCGATAGAAATGCATTTTAATTTTTTTGTATTTCTGTATTTCGAAAATGAAGGCTTTGCGGACCCATATTTATATGAACTTTTATGTTTATTTTTGGTCCCTGAATGCGTACCTGAAGTATTGATATTTCCCCTGAATCACCCTGTATTTTATTGGTCAGACTACCTGTTTAGCTGGTGTCAATTAAATATTTTTATTAGTCTAGGAGATAGAAGAGTTTTTGGTATTTTGATATTTTTCCTGCGCAACTTTACCTAATGTGAAAGATGCAGGGTTCCATATTTAACCTTGGTTTCGGTGCTCTGGTTATATTCTATATTACACGTTGGTTTTCTGAAAAACTGGTTCGATTCAAACCACTAAACCTCTTTTTTCCACAACATTTTTTTTTTACTTTAATGATAATAGCAATAAATTGATTTGTTCACGACTTATAATAATATAGGTAATGTGAATTTAATAATAAATTTTACTGCTGTGAAATAATGAAAAAAAATCAAATCATCTTTAGTAGTTAGGGCAAAGCCGATTCGGCCTCAAATTTGCTATGAAATGGTGAATGCGCGAGATGTGACGTCATCCTTCGTCGGCGTGTTGTGTTGGGGTTGGGGTGGGGGTCTTAAGTGGGGGTCGGGGTCTTGAGTGGGGTCTTGAGTGGGGGTCTTCGGTGGGGGTCTTCGGTGGGGGTCTTGAGTGGGGTTCTTGAGTGGGGGTCTTCGGTGGGGGTCTTGAGTGGGGGTCTGGAGTGGGGGTCTTGAGTGGGGGGTGGGGAGTGGGGAGTGTGGAGTGGGGAGCTAAGGAATGACATTACATTCTATGAACAAAAAAAGTTCATGATTCAAGCCTTGAAGAAATTGAATATTGTGGGTAAGTGTTATCATCATCATCGTTGTGGTTTTCACACCAACCACAACAATTCTAAATTTAGCTCGAATGTGGTTTTCTTATCAGTAACAAGTCTCAGCCTGCGGTTTTCTTATCAACAGTAAACAGGATGTGTGTTTCTTATCACACCAACCACAGCCTCATCAGCAGTTCTAAATTTAGGTTGCATGTGGTTTTCTTATCAACCGTAAACAGGATGTGGTTTTCAAGTCACACTCTTATCAACAGTTCTAAATTCAGGTTGAATGCGGTGTTCTTATCAACAGTAAACAGGATGTGGGTTTCTCATCACACCAACCACAGCCTTATCAACGTCACACTCCTCTTATCAACAGTTCTAAATTTAGGATGAATGTGGTTTTCTTATCTCAATAACACAAGAACACAATAAAACAAGAAAACAAGAAACCAAGAAAACAAGAAAACAAGAACACAAGAACACAAGAAAACATGAAAACATGAAAACATGAAAACAAGAAAACAAGAACACAAGAAAAACAAGAAAACAAGAACACAAGAACACAAGAAAACAAGAACACAAGAACACAAGAAAACAAGAAAACAAGAACACAAGAACACAAGAAAACAAGACAACAAGAACACAAGAAAACAAGAAAACAAGAACAAAAGAAAACAACAAAACAAGACAAAACATTAACAAAACCATCTCATAAGCAATTGTGGTTATATGAAAATAAAATGAACAAATGTAGCCTGCAGTATTAGTTCACTGATTATAAAATTTCAGGATCGGTTTGCTTTGTGGTTTTCAACAAGACAGGTTTTGTTTAATTCAATCATATAAAGATGATTCACATTGAAAAGTAGCTGAATTTAAAAAAATAATACCTGTTGGGTGAAGTAGATAAATATTGCCACAATATATCCATTAGTATAAAAATTAACAATGACACATCAGATGAAGATGATTCTGGAATCGATGATGAGGATCCATATTGTACATATAAACTCGCCTGTCATATTTGTATCAAAACATTATTTGAATAAAAAAACTTTATAAAAGGGGTTTAAATTGTGAATTCTAATCAGTTTAGCGATAACGGGCGACAATGGAACATCTAATGATTTTGATGTGCTTTCACCTCACCACAGCTGAAGTGAATGTTACAGAGAGTATCTGATAAGATATGGATATTATACACCTATGGAGAATGCATTACAATGCATGCATTGGTGCAATTTCAGGAGAACTACTTATTACCGGTTAATGGTGCTGAAAATAATGAAACATTAGAGTTTATGAGCAGACCGAGATGTGGTATGAGTGATTATCCAGAGTCATTTATACTGAAAAACGCTTGGAATAAACACGTTTTGAAATGGTACTACAGTCGAACAACACTCGCACAAGATGTAAATCCTGTGATTGAGAGAGCATTTGCAATGTGGTCTGAACATGCAAATTTGACATTTGAGAGGAATGCCATAAATCCAGATATAATTATTTCATTTGCATCATTCAATCAAAGTAATAATCGAAGATGTATGAGTGGTCATTGCGACTTCCCATTTGATGGTTCCAGTAAAGTTTTGGCACACGCTTTCCCACCACAAGACAATCATTGTCGTGAAATTCATATGGATTCCAGTGAAAATTGGTACTATGGACTTCATGGAGAAATACCCGACAATCAGCTAAACTTTTTATCAAGTTTGGCACATGAAATTGGTCACGTCTTAGGTTTAGGTCATTCATTGGATAATAGTTCACTTATGTTTCCATTGTATGGAAAAACCGCTCTGAATCAAGATGATATCAAAGGCATACAAAACTTATATGGTGTGAGAAAGCAAGTTCTAACAAGTCCTCCACCACCACAACCACCGATAAACCAACTACCTGTAATAACTCAAATTAATGCTTCAAATCTAAAAAATTCTCAAATCTATGATATTTGCGATGCTGATCCAAGTCAATTGTTATATCTTATACACAGACAACTTTTATATATTTTTTATAGGAAAAAATTGTGGATAATGAGTTTGAAATCAAAAATGTTCACCTCAAAAGCTCTACCGATTCGTCTCTGCTACTTAAATTCCTGCCACCGTTTGAAAAACTAACAGCTGTGTATAAAAGACCATCGGGACAGATAGCTGGTGGTTATAAATGATTATTTATATATACTTAGCGAGGATAGATTTAGATTTATTGACCGAATCAATATAACAAAAAGATTTGAACCATTTGTGGATGGTAGAAAGTTACTTGGAGCAGTCAATACCTATTCTGGAAAAACCATCTTCTTTTATGATGATAATAACTTTGTAAATTTCGATGAGTGTACTCTACAGCCAGAGTCCTTTGGCTACACATCAATACATTTTAATGGTATACCACCATTATTCACCACAGTTTTTCGATATGTGAATGGATTGTTATACTTCATTCAAGATGGTTGCTTTTTTGAATATAATGAATTTGAAAATTCCCTACAAAATTCCGGTAAATTGGAGTTCAATACATTTGGTATAGAGTGTCCCATGATATCTTTATATGAACAACTTAGAATGTTACTGAGACAAATTCTAAGTAAAATTCCTATGAATTCATAGTTTTAATTTATCTATAAAGTACATATAGCAACTATAGCGCTAAGTTCAAGGTTGTGGTTGACTGATAAAGAGACACGCGTCCGATGTGTTATTGATGAATAAAATTCTTGTGAAATAAAACATTGCTTGTTCTAATTTGTTCAAAATATGCTGCAGACACATAATCTGACCTAGCTCACCAATATCAATCCATATTCGAATAAAATTTCGCTCGCCGCTATCAGCATTACCACAAAATGAACTTGGGCTGTTGATAAAAATAAGTCGCACACACACCTAATCTCACCAAAATTTGGTCAAAATGCTCACTATCGGCATTATCGCACTACAAGTTCAAGATCAGGATTTTAATCTGATAAACTTCCGTGGTGAGGAGATCATCATTAGATTGAAATTGAAAAAAATGGTGCTAGTTATTGAAGCATATAAAAGGGGTGTTGTTGCATTACCTAGATCAGTCGTTGTTAGTGTTGTAAAATTTCCGGAAATATTTCGGGAAACATTGGAAATATTTGGAAACATTTGAAATATTGGAAATATATATTAAATGACAAAAGTAACATAAAAAAAACAACAAAAACTACAAATTTTGTCACAAAAAGTAGCAAACGTAATACGTAATACATAGGAAAATATAAATATATTATATTGCAGTGACTGAGGATTATTACAGTATAAAAAGATAAATTATGAATAAAACTTGCGTGTCGGAATGGGCGCCAATCGAGAGAGGGGCATGTCTTCCTCTTCATTTAATGTTGGTGTTATATTTGGTCTTGACGTCCTTGAGTATTTATAAAAATATCTACATCAGCGAGCCGTCCAACATCATTTTCGTCATCTGACACGTCCACTATATTATCATCAGGATTTCCCTCCTGCCAGTCAACTTCCTCGCTTATATCTTCATCAATAATGTCTTCACCATTTCCTGTATATTTGGGGGGACCGTCGGCGTTATTTATGATCTGGGTGGCGTCGAATGCGACAAAATACCAAAGTTTAGATTTTTCGCTGGTGCACGTGCAAAAAAGCCTGGGTTTGACGAAAACATGACACATTTCTTTTTAAATTACGAGTGTCATTAGAGGTGTTTCTACTGATATGATGGTTTTTTTAAATAAAATCTATTTGCTTAACGTCCGAATAACATGTAATATAAAATATTTCCAATGTTTCCAATATTTCCAATATTTCCAGTAGGCCTTTGGAAATTTCCAATGTTTGCATTTACAACACTAGTCGTTGTGCGACCTCGTTCGAAGCAGGGAAAATTGGGATGAATAAAAAAATGTGATCATGAAAATGTTTTATTTCGTCAATTATTAACAATATCTTGTAAACTATAGTGGCCCCATGGGAGGGTGTCGTGACTATTATCAATCAAACAGCGTTTATCATCTAGGGCATTTAGGGCTAATTTAGTTTGTTCAGTGCTATAAACAGAATGCTTTACTGAGCGGATTGTGCATTGGTTAACAATTTTTTCAACATTTTCTTTTAAGCATTTTACATAATCATCAAAAGTAATTTTGTTCATGACAATACAAGTCTTTACACCTTTTGCTTTTTTCATACATTTTTGAACACCTTGAATTTTATATGAATACATTTTCGACCTTAACCCCACAAAATGTGTCATAATTTTACCATTTGCTTTATCCTTCATTAACCCCAAAACTTTTTTATTTACTAATGGAATCTGATAAACGTTATCTGGGGGATAATCGCTGGTGTCGAATTTTGGAAGATCTTTTTTGATGAGCTCATCATACACATCATTGCACTCAATATCGTAAATGAAACTGTCCGTGTCCGTATACAGAAGCTTGGGTTTTTTAGAAAAAGATTTTTTTAGCATGAAATTATAATGAAAATCATACATTACAATCTTTGAAATGTCTAAAATACACATACCAATGTAAAGTGGTTTATTGAAAATGAGATTTGTTTTCTTCATTTCTATAGCTACCAGATCTTCGGCGAAAATTGTTAAATTATGAAATGCTGCATTGGAAATCAGATTGTTGGCACCATATCGACCCTCCCATTTATTAACCAATTTCACAATACGATGTTTTCGAATGTTTTCCATTGTTTTACCAAATACAGCATTATTCATTAACTTGAAGAGATTTTTGCTGAAATCGTTAGTGGCTTTTGATCGAAGTTGAGTGTTTAGTTCGATGTATGCCTTTAACCAAGAACTTTGCTTGAATTTTAAAATTCTATGTATTTGCGTAATTTTGACACCATTACTCACAGCTTGCTTTAAATTGCGGTAATGAATAACATATTTTGTTTTGTTGTGAAGAGTTGTTAATAGTTTTGGAAATTTGGACTTTGGAGGGGCCATATGTTCGGGGCAGAATGGAAAATCGCTGTGCAAGTCGTGAAGTGTTTCAGGGTATTCCAAATCCACCTCCAAAATATAACCCTCTGGAGCATCATCCTCGATTAAAGTAACATCGAAATTTGGTAAATCAATGGGATCAACCCACCCGAATCCATCGTATGGTAGATGTTGAATCATTGCCCACCCATAAAAAATATTCACATCGAGGTAGAGTAGGTAGTTTGATGGTTTGGATTCATCATATTCCGCCATGTATTTATTATTTGCTTCAGCATACCTATTTGAGCACATTGAAATTCCCCCTCTCAAACCCTTTTCAATAAACATAATTTGATCAATGTCTTTCAACAGCCTCAGCTCACATTTTGTATATTTCAGCATACAATCCCAAGTATAACCTGGTAAAGTGTAATACCACGCTGGATCCAAACCATAAATGTTATGTGCATTGATTCTAAAGTTTTCAAAGACATCACTCAACAACAACACATCTGTTTTTAAATACAGATCGCTGTATTGACCTAAATTCTGAATATTGAATTCATCCCATACTTTTTGGGCATGTGAATACTCCTCATCACTAATATTTTCATCATATAATTTTGAATAGAACATTTCTTTGGGTGGTAAACTTGTTTTCTCCAATTTAGTCATATTATCAACATAATCATAACAAAAAACCCCCTTACGCGTTAATAATTCAAATTGTTTTGAATTACATGAAGAAAATTCTCTCTTAAGATTTATCAAATCCTCCAATTTCAATGTGGATGCTAATGAACTCAAAGATGCATTTAAAAATCGTAGTGAATCGATATATCTAAATTTTATGCTAGTTTCATCATCATACTGAGTGAAGGAAATGTATTTTTCTTTATTGAGTGGAAGAATACTGAATTTTTCCACCCTTCCTATGGCTTTTAGGATGAAATGGGAATCGTAACCTGAGAGATTGTGGAATACAATGGGGACAATGAATTGTTTTTTGAAATTTAAATTACAATTTGAGTGGGCAAAACCTCTAATATCTCCTGTGAAATGATCATGATCAACAACAATCTGATCTGTGTCAATAAAAGGTTTCTCACAAATGTGACACTCTTTGGCCATACTCTTGTCCAACACTTCCGACATGGGTACAATTTTAGACATCTTATCTTCAACAAATTTCGCAATATTTTTCAGTTGATCTCCAAACCAATCTAAACAATCTTCGCCGCGGTAGCTTTTGTAAAAGGTTAGCGAGTCGTCATAGGAACACTTGAATAAAAATCCAATGCTGAATGGAATATGCTTTTGGAAATTGACAGTTTTTAAATGTGTTAACTCACCAGGAATTTTCTTCAAAATTGATTCGAAATCCCCATATATGATGAATGGTGCTCTTTGTTTATAAATATGATTTCTGAAGGAAACATGATCATATTTGGGGAATGAAATTTTTGAGCCATTTTTTGTTTCACACACACCTGAATGTTCACTCAAGCGTTCCTGAGACTGGAAATAGTTCAAACATCTATCGCAAATGAATATTTTATGCCCATCACTAACCTGGATAGATCCTTTATCAAGCAATGATGATATGAAATTTCAATCTCATTCTCAATATTTGGTAATGGTTCAAAATCATTAATTTTTGGAAAATATTTATTTTGAATGATGAGTAGGTTGACGTGTTTTTCCAATTTTTCACCTGTTAACCTACAAGGTAGAACGCTAAAGAATTCATTCTTTTCATTTTGATTCATCTCCAACATATAAACATTTACACTTATATTATTTAATTTTTCGAATTTATGAATTTTGTTGACTGTCATTGGAAAATCCAAACCCTCTGTATTAAGGACGCGGGTGTAATGTGGATATGATTTGACCCTATCCGATTTTTTTCTGATGAGGTATAAAGCAGCGACTATACACCAATAAAAGCACGCGTTATCATCATTTTTAATGTTAATACATGTTTTTTTCTTCGAAATTTGATTGGGCAAAGGAATGTAGGATGAAGCACCCACCCCAAAGCTATGTTTATTAATACAAATCTCTAAACTGATAATTCTTCTTAATGCCCACCCACTGTCACGTTCTTGAAAATCCTCCATTTTTTGTAAAATTGGCCTACTGATAAAATTGTCAAACCACTCAATCAAATTGGTCCCCATGTCCAAAGTTTGATTTTTTGTGGGAAAATATTTATATTCGAGGTGTTCAAGGTTATCTTTGCTAACAACGAATTCACCGCAAAAAGTTGCATTCACTTTTATGGCACTGAACTCTTTCAAAATTTTGTTGATTCTTACTTTGAATAGGAAAAATGAATCACTAAAAAAATTCCCTAGTTTCAAGTGTGTTTGGTTGATAATTACCCCAGTCCTTATGCGGGAGTCAAACGATGTTTTCAGGTCCTCCCACTTGACTCGACTACTGCGCTTGTGTCCTCCACCCACATGTGCCTCAAATTTCGACTTGATAAGCATCCGGAATCTTTTCAAATGGCCCAAATTGGCCACCAACCTTTTTCTTAATCCAATGGATAGTGGTGCAGCCATCGCCCTTTGGAAGTCTCGGATGCTTTTATTTATATTCTTCAGCCAACGCTTTTGATCCTCATCGGTACATAGTAGGGGATATGCCTCTTGGTACTTTGCAACAATGCAACTGCTCAAGGATGCAATTTCTTCGAATAATTTCATGTTGTGATAATTATTGTTTGTAACAGTAGTAGGACTCAACATCTAACAACAACAACTCAATCGTAAATGATGAGGCGCCTAGAAACCGCAAGACTATTTATACACTCACAATCAACCCGACGCCGGCTCACCACATTCAATTATTAGCATCTGTCTGCGGTTTTCTTATCAGTTCACCGACTTGGATAGTTTTCTGCAGACCATGAAGCGTCTAGATCTCGAGAGTTATTTAGAAGATGTTGAAAAATTTGTTCCTATTTTGAAATAAATACAGTTGAAAAAGAGTGTGTTTTACTCAGTTATTGATAAGAAACCCACATTTAACCTAAATTTAGAACTGTTGATAGGAGTGTGTGTGTGACGTGAAAACCACATCCTGTCTACTGGTGATAAGAAAACGGCATTCAGGCTAAATTTAGAAGTGTTGATAAGAGTGTGACGTGAAAACCACATCCTGTTCAATGTTGATAAGAAAACCGCAGGCTGAGACTTGTTACTGATAAGAAAACCACATTCGAGCTAAATTTAGAATTGTTGTGGTTGGTGTGAAAACCACATCCTGTTTACTGTTGATAAGAAAACCGCAGGCTGAGACTTGTTACTGATAAGAAAACCACATTCGAGCTTAATTTAGAACTGTTGTGGTTGGTGTGAAAACCACAACGATGATGATGATAACACTTACCCACAATATTCAATTTCTTCAAGGCTTGAATCATGAACTTTTTTTGTTCATAGAATGTAATGTCATTCCTTAGCTCCCCACTCCACACTCCCCACTCCCCACCCCCCACTCAAGACCCCCACTCCAGACCCCCACTCAAGACCCCCACCGAAGACCCCCACTCAAGACCCCCACTTAAGACCCCACCGAAGACCCCCACTCAAGACCCCCACTTAAGACCCTGACCCCCCACTTAAGACCCCCACCCCAACCCCAACACAACACGCCGACGACGGATGACGTCACATCTCGCGCATTCACCATTTCATAGCAAATTTGAGGCCGAATCGGCTTTGCCCTAACTACTATCTTTAAATACTTTTTTCTGCTATAATTGGGTAACACTATTCAAAAGAGGGTCAAAAAAAATATGTGCTTCACGAACACTTCACAATAATATGTGATTTAACAAAGGATAGACTAATATTTTTCTTCGTGATACGATTTTTCAGGTACATGATCTCCAACAATCGAAATTACCATATTGTCACAATAGTACTGGAGGCAAATATACTTGGTGTAAATCTACCCAATTTGCCACTGGTAAAATCGCTGAGCGAGCAGTTTTGTTGCTATAAATAGACACGTTCAGCGAGATGATAGTCAGTGGTTGGCTTAGCCAACTACTCTCCATTGTGAGTAGTGTAATCCCTCTCACCCTGAGTAGTGTAACCCCTCTCAGCCTCAAAGAACATGCTCGTCCTAGGGTTATGGTAGGGATAGATGGGATGTACCATGCATGGACGATAATAAATAGAAGTTGCCTATACGGAGTATCTCTACTGTTCAGCCCAGCTACGTTCCCTAGAGCACGACAGGTGTTGTGGGTCCAGCCGAAGACCCAGTCCAACACCTTACGCGACATTTGGTGGAGGCGCCAACGATCACCCCCGCTGCCAAGTAGAGTACAGGAAGGCCCGAGAAGAAATTTGGTTTGCTGACTGCCTGGACCAGAGCTGGACGCTCCAAGCTTCGAGCGTCGATCTGAACGGAAGTGTCCGTCAAGGGATGAAAGATGGAAGCCCTCATCGATAGTTGTAGTGGGCCTGAAGAGAGTCGGGTCCTGATGATGATTTGGAGCATGGTTCTTTTAATCGCTCTCATTTACATGTTTTTCCACAGAAACCAATGGATGCCTCTGGTCACCGTCCATCCTTCATTGGCACAAGGCGTCCCAGATCGGCGTCGACACGATAGTAGTTTTGTGTCAAAGAGTGTGGTACTGTCCTTAGTCCTGGTGTGTCTACTGTTTGGAATATGTCGGCGAGGCATTGAATGCATACAAAGGGATCGACAGTCCGTTCCTCCAGTGTTATGGTGGCCTGACCCACGAGACGGTGCACAGAGCCAAGGAAAGGAGATCCTATTTGCTGACGATAGCCGAGCAGGAGAGCAAGAGACCGATAGGATGTCGGCCAATTCAACTTGCTACGGACACGGTCCATTCAAGCAGGGATTAAGAGAGAGCGCAATCGGATACGTTACATACTGCCGAATGTACATGGTGGACAGGATAATACTTTCGCCTATTGCCGTCCCTCATGATGAGTTGATATAGATAAGAATTTAGGGGGTATATGTTTACGATTTTAATATGAGATGTTATTGTTTATGTTGAGATGTTGTTGATATTATGTTTTGACCTGTAAAGGATGATGTACTTATATAGACTTTCTGTTTTTCATATAACGGCTACCGGTCCCCACAACCATCCAACTGCAAAACACGAAACCGGCCAGGAATCCACAACCTTCAGCCATATTACAGGGATACCGGCCCTCTGAACTGAGTAAGGGGACCATATACACACCCTGTGATAGGCAACTATTAACGAGGTCAAGGAAGATCGGCTGGCCAACAATTTTTTGCAAACGCAAGCATCAGCACTGTTAGCAGTGAACAAGCGTTGAACGCACGACGGTGCAGTACCACAGGCCAGGGTTTGGGAAAACTAAACGGATGGATGGCAGGACCGGAGCAAGAGATTTTGGCCACAAAATTTGTTAATAGTTTTTAAGTTTTTTTTGTAAGGGATGAAGCATGTTCTCTTCTGGCATTGGGGTCCAATGCTCACGGGGTGAGGGCATATGTCACAATAGTACTGGAGGCAAATATACTTGGTGTAAATCTACCCAATTTGCCACTGGTAAAATCGCTGAGCGAGCAGTTTTGTTGCTATAAATAGACACGTTCAGCGAGATGATAGTCAGTGGTTGGCTTAGCCAACTACTCTCCATTGTGAGTAGTGTAATCCCTCTCACCCTGAGTAGTGTAACCCCTCTCAGCCTCAAAGAACATGCTCGTCCTAGGGTTATGGTAGGGATAGATGGGATGTACCATGCATGGACGATAATAAATAGAAGTTGCCTATACGGAGTATCTCTACTGTTCAGCCCAGCTACGTTCCCTAGAGCACGACAGGTGTTGTGGGTCCAGCCGAAGACCCAGTCCAACACCTTACGCGACAATATATCTATCAGCTTTCACTTTTTTCTTCAAATAAATAATTTGCTGAACTTCAATTTGAACACCAAGGTAAAATTACGATTTTAAACCAGCGCGGCAATCATCCTGCGTCACGGTTACGAACGACGTGGACCGTAAATGCGCGAGACAGCTGCGCTGCCTAAAATCGATATCTTGACCGCTGGAGCGAGACGCTTGTAATTTTCCCCACATCAATTTCAATCAAGATTGTTTATACGAAGTTTCAACAAGATGTTAGCAAAAATACATAGTCTTTCATCAATTCATGATTTTTTTCACCCCATCTCCTTTGAGCCCGACAGCCCGACTTTTACCCCCTAGGGGTTGAATTTTAAAAAACAACGATACATGTGCCCAATTAATTTCATTGAAGAATGAAGTTTTAACATGATGTTAAAAGTAATACATAATCCTTCATCAATTATTGACGATTTTTTCCACCCACTCCTTTGAGTCCGAATTTGACCCCCTTAGGGGCTGAATTTCGCACAATAACGTAATTCGTATTTGATTGATTTCATTTGAGATTATTTATACAAAATTTCAAGATGATGTTACGAAAAATACATAATCTTTTAGCAATAAATGATTTTTCTCACCTCATCTCCTTTGAGCTCGACTTTGACCCCCTTAGGGGTTGAATTCTAAAAAATAACGGAACATGTGTTTTAATCAATTTCATTCAAGATTATTATTATATGAAGTTTCAAGTTGATGTGACCAAAAATACATAATGTTTCATCAATATATGATTTTTCCCACCTATCCTATCCTTTCTTAGCACACCTAAAAATATTGAGCAGAACATTTCTTCAAAATTTCATGGCTCTATCTATAATAGTTTTGGCTCGGCGTTGATTATAGATTATTTATCACACCCCCGCCCCTTTCACCCCCTTAAGGGTTGAATTTTGGAAAACGACGAAACACATGTTTTATTAAATTCACTCAAGATAATCATAATGAAGTTTCAAGTCGATGTGATACAGTTTTTTTATTGATTCATGATTTTTCACAACCCCACCCCTTTCACCTCCTTGAGGGTTGAATTTTGCAAAACGACGAAACACATATGTCATTAATTTCATTCAAGATTATAAATATGGAGTTTCAAGTCGATGTGACCAAAAATAGATAATTTTTCATCTTTCTACCCCCACCCTTTCCACCCCCTTAGGGAGAAAATTTCGCAAAATCCTTTCTTAGCACACCTAGAAATATTTAGCAGGACATCTCTTCAAAATTTCATGGCTCTATCTATAATAGTTTTGGCTTGGCGTTGATGACGCAGTCAGGACAAGCTCTTTTATAAATATAGATATCTCATTTTCGTCAGTTTGGTTCCAAGAATATAGAATGATTATTTTTTTTCTGTCTTGAAACAGATATTTTTGGCTTTGTGATTTGGTTTGCCAATCTACGACCTACTTATCCATTCATTACAACTGCTATTTCTTTTTTTTCCTTCGATCATGATTCCATTATGTGCTATTTCTGCTATTCCCTTACATTTTGTTTTACTATTGGTGATCTCGTTGACGGTACTCCACATTGTTTTTGAGTTATTATATCCTTCATATAGTTTTTCCTTATAATAGTTGATTTTGCTTCTTCTAGGAGTTTTTTTAAACCGTTTTTGTAGGCTTTATATTCTCTATGAGCATCTATATTTTCAGGACTCAAGCGGTAAATTTGGTACAGCGTTTGCTTTTTATGCACTGATAAAATAAGCCCCTGAGTGATCCAATTTAGACGTTTTATTGTGATTTTTTTTTTTTTGAAGAGAGGTCATATATATGTTCTCGCAATATTGAAACGAATTCTGCAAAACTATAGTTCAGATTGTCGCTGTTATAAACATCAGTCCATTTCTCGGTTTTCAGTTCTTTCTTCAGTTTTTTGTGGTTTATATTTTTCTTTTCTCTATTTTTTTCAGGCATGAGGGTGCTTTTTTCCTCAGTCTGTATTATTTTCTCGGGTGCAAACCATATGTCACTGTTTCTTCCACTCTTAGATTGTTATATACTGCCGAGCATAAAATCCGGGTCACCCCATAATTTGCAATATTTTTTGAAATTTGAAGTTTTCGCGGATTTAATTGGGGTGTAGCATAGTTCGCTAACATACTGGACGGTGTTATGCAAAAGAGTTTCAAGCCACGTTGAGTCCATTTTGAGTTAAATGCGTTTAAAGTTTGAAAATGAGAACACATACGTTTATTCAACTACGACTTAGTACAATGATATTTTCAGTAGTATACAGGGTGTTTCCTAAAGATTGGTAAAAAATTCGTTGTGTGATTCCTGGGGTATTTTCATGAAAAAAAGTTCCTATAAACATTTGCCGAAAAATGCTTCCTAAGGGAGCTACGCCCCTTTAAATAGGGCACCCCGAAGACGGTTTTTCCTCAATATTTCCGAAACCTTACATACAAAAATCATGAAATTTGGTACATCATACAAACTTTTAATGCTGAATGAGAATTTGAGCTCAGAATTTCAAAATTTTAATCAGGGGCGTACCATACTGGCGGGGTTAAAGGTTAAAAGAATCCAATTTTTTAAATGGTATGGTACGCCAGTATGGTACGCCCCTGATCAAAATTTTGAAATTCTGAGCTCAAATTCTCATTCAGCATTAAAAGTTTGTATGATGTACCAAATTTCATGATTTTTGTATGTAAGGTTTCGGAAATATTGAGGAAAAACCGTCTTCGGGGTGCCCTATTTGAAGGGGCGTAGCTCCCTTAGGAAGCATTTTTCGGCAAATGTTTATAGGAACTTTTTTTCATGAAAATACCCCAGGAATCACACAACGAATTTTTTACCAATCTTTAGGAAACACCCTGTATACTCATAGGGTTTTCTTAAAATTAGTGAGATTTCAATGAAAAATTAAAAAAACTTACAGATGTTTTGAAAAATAAGAGACATTTGATATTCCAGATATATCTAAATGAGTTGAAGACTCAAAAAGCGTTTTAAGGTACTTGACCTGTTATGGCGTAAAAAAGTTTATAGCTAAAAAGTGATATCCACAATGTGTTATGTACATAACATTTTATTGCGTAAAGCAGGTAGACTCGTTCAATGTCAGATAGGTATTCTAACATTGCGTTGAGGTAGTAGTATATCATTGTTATGAAGTTTTCATTTAATTATTACTAACATGTTTAGTAACGGAAAATTCAACTGTCAACAAAGCCTATAAACTAAAACACTTATTTCTAGACTCGATTGTAGACATTTTCCCAAAAATGCCATTGTACACTTTCATTTTGTATGGCTAACTTGAAGTTTATGTTTGGCTTTATTTTTATTTTGACAAGTTAAATATAAAAAAAAAACATAATCCTGTGTTCATGCCATATCACCTTCAAAATGACTATTTTCTCCAAGATCAAAATCAATTGATGCTCCAAATCCCTCTGTATCATCTATAAAATCTCCAGGCGAAGTATCCAAAAAGTCATAAAAATTTTTTGAATCATTAGGAATCAATTTCAACATTTCTTTCAAGTCTTTAATTTTGGCAGTAGACAATTCACGACCATCGGGCTATAATAACGGTAGCTTGATGTCAAATACGGTTGTTTTATTCTTTTGACCTTTGGATATATCCACAATTTGAGGTTCATCTGTAATTCTGCTCTTCATGTACATTTTGAAAGAAGTACCTTTTTGTAATTCTATCTCACATGTTTTCAACCAGAAAATTTTATTTTTCTCAATATCCAATTTACGATTGGTAATAAGTTTCTCGAGTGGAGATATTGATACAAAATCAGCTTTACCTACTCTGGTTACTAGATAGGATTTTTACGTCGGCAATTTTTCATGACGTGAATGTAGTCTTGATCTGTGTAGAGACGATCATGTGTTTTTTCTTGAAATGCCCCAAAATTTTCTAAGGGATGATCCAATCTCTTGCGTTCCGCGACCCGCCTCATATTCCAGCCAAACGTAAAAGAATCCTTTTCCATTGCTACCACAATGTATTCCCTGGTTAAATAAATTAAGCTGTATTTTGTAATACACAATACTTGTTGGAAGCCGTGGTAGACTATGAGTTTTCTCCAGGTCGAAAGTAAGGGTTTCAATGGTTGGGTCTGTTTTAGCACACTTCAGATCTTTCTTCATCAGCTGTCTTAAGGCATAAGCATGGTTTAAATGAGCATCATGTTGACTTTTCAACAATTTTAAGTCTTCGTCATCTGTTGCTCTCATTTTGACTTTAAAAGTATCGCAACGTAAACAAGTGTCCTTTTGTGGCTTTTTGAATCGAAGATTGAAGGAACTATAAGAAATCTTCTCAAATTTGGACAATCCGATACCTTCTGAATATTTTTGCTAATAGAGATCATATAAAATTTGTAAGTTAAGGTTTGGTGATAAAAATTTGGCTGTAGTAGGATTGCGAGTATAATGAGAAACATATCTGGGAATACTATTAATAAACGACTTAGCTTCATTTAGCTTCTCTTCCGAAATTGCGTTTCTTCCACCACAGTTTGCACCACGTTTATCATTCATTGGTGCATAAGTTTTGAATTTTGTTAACGCAAAATCAATTCTCGTCTGAATTATACCTAAAGTTTTAAAATACGTACTTTTACAAACTTCAATATTTGAAAAATAGTGATGTCTACTAAACTGTCTCTTGGAGTTTGCGGAGTAGCTTCTTTTCTTGCTGATTTCTTTCACACTTCCTTGCATCAAAGCACATCTCGCTTCATATGATCCAGCTTGCCAAAACTTTTCGAATTCTGCTCGTCGTATCTCCGCGGAAACTTGGTCAGTATATTTTCTTCGACAATCGCAGTTAAAATTCAAGAATTCTTTAATAGGAACTTTTTCTCCATTTGCATTGAAGTGCTCTTGGTTGGTATTTGCTTTCTTCTTTCGAATTTGCCTATTCTGATCAGGATGTTTCCGTTTTCTTCCTTCTTTTGGTCTACATCGATATTTTGCTTTTCTTGATAAGTGCTGTCTTCATCATCGGTTTCATTGTGTACGTCAGGTATAAAATCGGGATCCCCAAGAAGGTCTTGACTGTCAGTAACGATATTTTGCTTTTCTTGATAAGTGCTGTCTTCATCATCGGTTTCATTGTGCACGTCAGCAGCATTCAGTTCTGAAGGTATGATTTCCGAAATTTTAGTAGGTACATCTGATGATATTGATCAAATGTTTGAAACATTACTCAAACTTCCTTGGTTTTTTAAGTCTTCAATGTTATAATAATCAAGATTATCATTTTCTAAGAATATGTTTGGTAACATGCTTGGAACATTGTTTAAGTCAGGATTGTCAACTATCGCTTGCATGATCTCATCATCAGGTTCAATCATCAGGCTCGAAGAACCATAGGGTGTGAAATCTGACAAAAAAGTGATGAGTCTGTCTGCGGATTCAATAATTGTTTCATTTGCTTCCAAAACGTTACTACGTGTTACTTCTAATAGAGGAGTATTCACTTTATGGTTTTGCTAATTATTTTTTGACTTGCAGAGTTCGACCATTCGAAAGCTTCTTGAATTCGATGCCATTCTGAAATGAATTGAATCATTTTTGGTACCTACATAAAAGTATGATTCATTTGGATTTTAACATTAAAATAGAAAGTGGTGATAATATTAGGTCATTGAAAGTAAAACTGCACATCTTTGTTATATACGTATTTACTTTTTTGCAAAAACGTTTTAAATGCTTAAGCTTTTTTATATACCTAAAAGTTAGCCTCAAGCCATTTAAAATATTTTGCAACAACACGGCAAGTGCCTTGACAGAATAAATTCATGCATTAAATTACAAAGCTATCATTCTGCAATAACGTGTTATGTTTTAATATTTTCATATTTCACGTGATCAAAATAGTTTTGACATAAACAGTTTAAAATAAGAATTGTTTAGTGAAAGAGAAAAACATTTTCAATATCCAAGAAATCCAACAATCATAAACAATTATCAAAAAGAGATTCAAAAATAACAAAGCCATAGCATCAATATTGAAGTGGAAAGAATACGCTAATATAAGAAAATACGGACTTACCTGGTAGTAGAGTCTCATCCAAGGGTTTAAAATATCTCTTAACTCAATGTTTAGCTATCCTTTTGCACTGATTTTCTTTCAAATGGACGGAAAATAGCGTGACACTAACGAGACAATACTTTGTAATGGTCTGCTGACTTTTTAGCAAAAACGTGTCAACCCTCATAACATGTTCAAGTCCGTGAAGATAGCGCCATATACCATATAAAAATGTGTCAAGTAACTTAGCTTTTTGTTGCAAAATGTTTTATTGTTCTTTGTACGTTAACATGAACTAGATTTACGAATTTCAACCGCCAAAATAAATTCAATCACATAAATTTGTATTGCAAAATGACAAAAATGCCTTTGACAAGGCCTTAGCACACTTAACTTGCATGCTTATTCTTAGATACATAGTTTTTTACACTTTATTTTTTTTTCTGTATACCCTTGTAGCTTCCGCTAAATAAAGGAATTACTTACTTACTTCCTTACTTACTTACTTTTTCAATTTTTGTGGGTTAACACTGTATTGCATAACAGTGTCCAGCTATGCTTTTATCGCATATGCTTGAATGACAATAATTGCGATGTTTGTTTTTTTTTTTAATTTATTGAAAATTATGCGAATAACAATCTTTGATTTGCTATTAAAAAAAAATTATCAAGGATTCAATAGCGAGTATTTTCTTCTCGAGCAGTGATAACAGCTTGCAAACGACGAGGCATGCTCAGGATTCTGGATATTGTCCCACTCTTGCACCAGTATGTTGCGAAGGTCTCTAGAATTTCTGGGGGCCGGCACATGTCTTCGTGAACGTCTTCCTATCTCATCTCAAATAATATGCTCGATGTGGTTTAAGTCAGTCCAAACAAATAGTCTGATTTGAACCTCATCAAGATAGGCAGTAATCAACCAAGCAGTGTGTGGACGTGCATTATGATGCATAAATGTTCCGTGTTGTCCAAGAAAACCCATGAACGGTAAAACATGATCTTCCAGAATGTCGTGAGATAGTTCAAAGTTCCATTCTGGATAAAGGCCAACTCCGTGCGAGCATGAAACGATATGCCTCCCCATGCGATAACTGAGCCTCCACCGAATGGATGTCGTTAGGCGATACTTGCCTCAGCATATCTTTCGCCTTGTCGACTTCACGAAATAATAAGCATCACTCTGCTGGATGATCATCTCGAACTAGGGCTACTGGACCGCAGCTTTCCAGTGAGCACTGAGCAAAGCTAAATTTTTCACGAGAGTACTTGATTTGGACAATAGACAATTGGAGTCTGGTATTGATGTCCGATGAATCGCGATTTTGTCTAACGTGCTCAGATAGACGTGTTAGAGTGTGGAGTCGACAATTCGAAAGATATGCTGAAGCATGTATCGCCTAACGATATCTATGCATCATAATGCACGTCCACACACAGCTTGGTTGATTACTGCCTATCTTGATGAGGTTCAAATCAGACTATTTGTTTGGCCTGACTTAAACCACATCGAGCATATTTGAGATGAGATAGGAAGACGTTCACGAAGACATGTGCCGGCCCCCAAAAATTCTAGAGACCTTCGCAACATACTTGTGCAAGAGTGGGACAATATCCAGAATCCTGAGCATGCCTCGTGGTTTGCAAGCTGTTATCACTGCTGAGGAAATACTCGCAACTGAATCCTTGTTATTTTTTTTCAATTAGCAAATTAAATATTTTTGTTCGCATAATTTTTCAATAAACTCAAAAAAAACAAACATCGCATAATTGTCATTTGAGCAACTGCGATAAAAGCATAGCTGTATGTTAGTGAACTCTATGCTACACCCCAATCAAATCCGCGAAAACTTCGAATTTCGAAAATTATTGCAAATTATGGGGTGACGAGGAACGAAATAATAAGCATCACTCTTCCGGTTATCTAGAGACAATCATAATATCTGGTTCATCAGTAGAAGATAGAAGGCTTTGGTTATAAAAGGCTTTGGTAATAATAAGTGTGATATTCCGAGGAAGGATGTAGGATGTAGTTGGGAGTCCGGCACTTGTCCTAACCGGCAAATGTACTAACGAGCAAATGTTCTACTCATGTTGCCGGTTGTTTGCATTTTTCTCTTGCGTTCCGAAATCCGGTATATGTCAATTGCGCGTGGTGGCATTTGTACGAAAATGCATTTGTGCTATTTGTGCGAAACATATCCTACGTCATCGCGTTACTCGCGTTCTGTTGTCAAATTGTGTATAGGTTTTTCTCAGGCATTGGCGCGATTCATGTTGCCATGCACTTTCCAGATAACTATATATTTTTTATCTATGCAGATAACCATTTGACACATTCATTTCACACCAGCAGGTTCTTAGGTTTTTTTTTCTTTTATTTATGTTTTGTGATTCCTTGGTATGGATAGATGGCTGTTTTCTGTTCGTAGGTATCTAATATATTTAAAAGTTGATGTCATTTTTGATGTCTTATATGTCTCCACAGCAAGTCACAGCATATGTATGATTCCATCATTGAATTAGCATAACTGACTAATGTTAATGAAATGTACATTTCATATTCATAATGTTTGTAGAAGAGAAAAGATGAGTGTGAATCTGTGAAAGATTGGACTGTTGGACTTTGGACTAGTCGTTTTGGTTTTATATCAAGACCGGCCGGTATGGTTTTAGGCATACCTACCTAGATGTTTTAGGAATCAAACTGGTGGATTGAAACAAGTATGTAATTATAAACTTGTAGGTAGTAGCACCTTAAATTTATTTTTGAAATCAAAAATAGGCATATAACTTTTCAACAATGCTTATTCCTTGTTGCCTTCCACTTATTTTTTTCATCAGTTTAACGGGTGTGTGTTACTTGATGTGCCGTAATTCCCAAGACGCATTCCTGAACCAAATTTAAGTAAAAAAGGTTTTATAACTAACGTGTCCTAGATATACTACCTACACCTTTTTCAGAAATAAAGATCATATTATATTTTTAAAGCCGAGCAGGCCTTATTGCTACATTCAGTTTATGCTATAAAAGACAATAAATTAGTCAATTATTCTTAAATAATAATATAATAAAGAATAAAGGCTCACCAAATACAAATTGATTACGATGTCAACAAAGTTGAAAATGAATGAAAATTTCATAGGTAGGTACATTTTCAAATGACTTGAAAATCTATATACGTTTTTTACCCAATATTTAAAGGTCGATCAGCAAAAAAAAATGAAAATAAAAAAGAGAACGCGAATTTTGCCACATAATCGAAGAAGGAAGGGTGTTAAAGCAATCCTCTCTCACTCGCCAGATAGACAGAGATAAATGATAGATCGTACGTGTGACGACGTCATCATATCGACACCTCATAGGCCAAAAGTCGTAACCCACAAAATTGCTGAAAATTGGTTAATCCCAGAATTGGATCCCTAAATGAAAAATACATGAGTTTTCGCATGAGTAGTTCAAGAGACGTAACCCACAACAATGCATAAAGATATAAAAACCTGAAAAATATGAATGCTGATTATTTGGAGTAAGGTTTTTTCGTCCTCCTGAAAAATTTAGTTTTTGTGGCTTACGATATTGGGCCAATGAGGTGTCGATATGTTCTATTGGATGATATTATTAATTGATTTCGATATCAATTATTATAGAGGCCGTAGATTTATCAATAATACAATACAAAAAATACAAAATACAATGATAAATATTGATTTAATTATTATTAATTATTAATAATAATTATTCCATGAACTGCATGATATTATGAGTATGGAAATTTGACGAAATAATCAGTTCAAGGAATAATGAACTCTGTTCGTTGGAAAGCAATTGTGAGGTTAGGAACTTCCATTTTGCAAAAAAGTGATGCAACGAAATACCTTAGTAGGTCCTGCTACTTGAAATTTTGGAGGGTGGGTTGAATCCAGAAAAACAACAGGTACCTCAAAAGTTGTTTTCCTTGATATTTAAATTGACGTGATGACGTGTCTCGTGAAATTTTCATACTCTCATTGGTCTGGGAATCTGGGCACAATTAAATGCTAGCGTTCGTTTTCAAATTGACACCCTGTATGTTTGAATCATCGCAAATAATATTGAAAAGTATTGCCAATCCAAGTGACGGATCAAAGATTAAACGTAATAATTAATAATTGTGATAGAAGTTCATTCGCGGAATAATTGGTGAGTTCGAGTTTACGTTCTAAACAGTCCGAGCACGAAAAATTGTGCACGCTTAAATGGACAATTCTCGTGCTCGGAGTGTTTGGACTGTTTGGAGCGTGAACTCGAACGCCCCTAATATAGGATAATTCTTTTCAACACAAAAAGTGAGACTTGAAATTACATAAAAAGGAGGTATTGTTAAAATGTTATGCTCCAATTATCTTTAAATAAATAAATTGTTATACGATGTGTTTTATAAATTGTATGCTGACCTGTGAGTTGTGTTGATTTGAAAATATATCTTCTTAGACTCATATACAAAGATTCAATTTCATGAAGATTTACCAACGTTTTTATGCAGTATTCAAATCGATTCCAGTGTGACATTTTTGTCAACTTTTACTGTCAGTTTTGTCTGTTTACGTTCTATTCACAGTCAGTAGAGGATTTCCTGAGCAAAGAATATCTCAAACTCCTCAATCATAAAATTTGAAAAGAAATTTTTGTGTTCAAATCTGAATTGAAAACAATAGCTTTGAGATTTTAGTTTCAATACCAAAACGGTATTCAATCCGAACTGAGTTCTACATGAAAACGTATAGTAATTAATCCAACTTACCCATTATATTCAATAAAATGTAGCATTTATTCATTGATCTTTTATAAATATAAATGTTTCTAGATGACGAATAATAATATGATAAAATTGTGTACATTATTTTTAATAGTATCTGTCTGTAAAGAGTATAAAGGAGGAAACAATTTTTCACACCGCTTCAAGCTGATTGTATTGATTGTAGTTTTATGAAAGCAATAATATATTTTGTAATGAATACATAATACTATTTTCTATGTATTAGTCGCTAAGAGTTTGATCCGTACCTGGATTCCATATTTAGTTTTAAAGCCGGAACCAGCATACCAATTGATGCAAATAATCCAGTTATGTATTCAATATATACGTGCAAACACAACAAAGGCAGGCATATTTCCGAATTTGCTAATTCTACACTCAGAAGACAGTCGTTGACAAACGGTCAGTCTAACAAATTAATCTTGTCCCTAATTTTTGTTTTAAACTACAGCTTCAATGTGCTTATAGCAGCATGAGGAGTGCTTGGCATCACAAAATAAATATTTTCGAATGTGTGATATGATAGATCACCGGTGAACTACATTGGTTTTGTACAACACGGGCACTCGATTCAGGCGAAGTGAGAATCGAAAATAGTGGCCCTGAACTAAATCAAAGGCAAGAGGCTATTCTCATATTATTATCATGGTGAATGCGTCTTCAAAAATTTTCGCATGCAGGGCTTTTAATATCAGCATTCACCTATCAAACATCCCTGGTCTACTCTAGAATAGGTCTGTTCGTAGAACGATCACAAACCAGTCAGAGCCAATCAGCTTTTGCATTTTGCAAACTATTTCTGACTATAACTGACATTGACCAATCGATAAACGCTGACTGGTTTGTGATTGTTCCACGACACACCTAATATTTCTCCAATTATGAAGGTACCTACCGTGTTAGAATATTGAATTTAGGTTTGCACGAGGGGTTGCAACAAAACTTTTTTGACATTGTGTATACTCATCACAATGATGTTTATGTTTACCGCAATAGAGTTTTGTTTCAACAAAATGTTTTGAATACTGTTATTTCGGAAAAAAGTTTGAAAACAATAGAGTAGATGTTGCTGCCACACTAGGGAGTGTAGCCAGCTACTTAACAATAACAGTTTGCAGACATTAGTTTCTTTCGTTTAGACTTCAATAAAAACATGTGATTGTCAACAACAGAAAGACTAACGAAGAAAAAGTCGAAAACAAAACTACACTCAACCAGTTACAATAATTTTTTCAGCGGTCCAACCAGAAAAGCCTGATGAAGTTCGCGTCAGGGCGTCATATCGTTCTAGACCACAAAAAATTGTTTTGTGTTCTAGACCACAGAACACATATACCAAGTTTAGAACAAAAACGTAAATGGAGGGCGGGGCCTAAGTGAAAGCTTTGATTCGCATCCACGGAGAGGCGCTAATGTGCCTGAAGTTTGTTAGATCTCGAAAAGATGGCGGTATGTGGAATGCCACATATAGTCACTGTATGCCACATGACAGCTTATTAGCTTGTCATGATGATAGATGAAGTCATTTGAACGTCACCCTTTATCTTCATGTTGTCTTTCATGCTTTGATTCCTCTCTAAGTGAAAAAATGCCCTGGTATTCCTCATCAAGAAACCTATAAGAACGCAGAATACAACCCGGAATACTAGAGGCTCATCAATGTTCCAGCCGCCATCGGAAAAGTTCCGGAGAAATGCATCCTCCACAAAATAAGGAAAGTCACGATGGCAAAAAAATTTCTACCAGAAGAACAAATGGGATTTCGCCCGAATATTCTAGAAAAACGGAAAAAACTACATCTTTCTGGACATTCAAGAAAACCGAAAAAACTACATCTTTTCCAAGTTTTTGTCTTTATTCAATAGATAAAGACATTTTCATCGTCGAAGTCAATGTCAGTGCTTTTATGTAAAGGGAACTGTATAATATATCACAGAAATCTTCAATAATACATTATCCAAGTCTGATAGTTCGATTCGCATCCACTTCATTCCGTGGCGCATTGTTCCGTAAAATTTCATACGCGAGTTTGTCTTCTAAACTTTGTATATGTGTTCTGTGTTCTAGACTGTACTAGTCGTGTGTCTAAATAAAAATAGCACCACTGTGGACCCCATATCATATAAATATATTATCTAAGCTCAAAGCTGTAGACTGTACGATGCCGATGGCGAAGTATAAACGCACCCGCCCGGAAAAGTTCAGTTCAAATGTGCGAAGGAATAAATTAATATAATAACGATACAAAGCTACGTTTCGAAACAGAAACAACTTCTTATGAGAATAACCATAAAAAGCTACGATCCGCATATTATTATGGTAACTATCGAAACTGTGTCACTTCGCATTTCATTCTCGAGGTTTTCGACATACCGTGTGTTTAGGTGTATCGTGCGTGGGTTACGCTGCATAAAGAATCCTATAGGGAAAACAAAAGAGACACCTATAGTTTGGTCAATGCTATTCAGCGGTTACGTCATACTTCGCCGTCTGTCTCTCAAACATTTACAAACATTTCACGTATGTCTTGAATTAACTGGACGTCAAAGTCGTTCGCCGTAAATTTTGACAAATGTCACGTTTTGACAATAATATTCATTGGTTGCGTTCATAAGACGGAACAGACCGCTCAATTGGTAACTGTTGAGTCTTACGAACGTCTGTCATTAGATTCAATATATATATACCATGGGAAGCGGTCTCAAATCTGCTACCAGTTCGCTTGAACACATGTTCACCTGCCACCAAATTAGCGGGTCCATAGCGACTGTCCTACCAGGCAAAAGTTCTAACAGGCAAATGTACTAAAAATATCCTACGTCATCGGGTTTTGTTGCCAAATTGTATGTTCTACTTTTCTCAGGCAGCTTTTTCATTTGTCCGAAAAAGGCGGAGCCAGATTGACTTGACACTCTTGAGAGTTTGATGCATGCAACATGTGATTGTGATCAGCTGTTGATTTGATTGTTTACTTACTTATTGGCACAAGTCGGATTTTCAGTTTGTTGCATAGACTAATAGTACCTACTATATGAGGATGTTTCAAGGTAGGTAAATTGTCAAAAATCATAATAGAATGGGTATTATGTTAGTAGTTGATGTTGAATGTATTCCTTCCACCTTCCAATTCTGATATTCACGAGGCGGTTAGTGCGGGCACAAATATCTCAAAAGCATATAGATTAAAGTAGATGCAAGTAGGTAGGACACTTGAGTTCCATTATGTTTAAGGTATTTTAGATATCAAGTTAACAATCAAAAATGTAATAATATACTGCCAGTTTTTCCGCAAAAAAAATGAGGTTGAGGTACATGGTCAATGGTGGACTTCATCCTGTTTAAAACTACCTGATCTGAATGCAAATCACGTACATCGAAAACCATGGGCATTATCCTTTATCTTTTATAACTTTTGGATCAAATTTACAGTGACTATTATAGAAGTAGGTACCTATGGAGGTACCCACTTGTATTCCAAAAAAATATTTTATGAACTGTCCACTTCTTGTAAATGGAATACCTATATAATATTGCTTCGTAGGTTACTTGAGAAAAAATATGTAGAAGTATAGATCACATTGATATTATACTTGACTTAGGGCCGATATTTCAATGTCAACTTTAGTGACATTTTTTATTTTCAAGGAATAATGATTTTGATTTTGAGTGGTTGATCCACACTACGTATGTAACATATTGAATTTTAAATGCATGTTGACGTAGCCCTAATAAGAATCTGTTTTTTTTGTGTACATGTACAGGGTTATTCATTACACTTTGACACCCACCTACAGCTCTTATTATGAGTGGTAGAAAAAACTTTAAATACAAATGCTTTAGTTTTTTTCTCGTAGTATCTTTTGATAATAGAGAATCGAATTTACAAAGTTGAAAACATCGATTGAAATTATATTTTTTTTAATTGAACATCCTGTTTATTTCTGGCTAGAGTGTTTGATATTTTTCTGATTCTAAATTGATCTAAATATATTTTAATATATGTTGGTTTTGGTCCAGCTGTTTTTGCGCTATTCAAGTTCAAAATCTAATGAAAATTACACCACGTTGATCTGATGGATTCTACCGTATCGCAGCAATACCACTCAGAATAAGAGCTGGTGGGGGTCAAAATATAATGAGTAACCCTGTACATATAAAATTTTATTGATGCTTTCTGAATTTCAAATCAGTATAGATCTTGCTTGTGAGTGGATTGTAAATCTTGCTAAGAAAGTTGTATGTTTAACGCCCGTTTGCATGGTTTCTGGTGATTATGGTAGAGATAGAGACAGACCTAGGTATCAGAATTGGATTCATATAATATAAGTAGACCATTTTTGTCAAAACTGCTTTTAAAAACTTACTTATTAGGTGAACTCGCTATTCGCCACAAGTCACAACCATACAAATGGGCATATTCTATTCTACAATAATGATTGAATAAAATATAATAATTTATAGGTACAAGTCAGAATAAGAAGGAACGCTAGAATTCCTCTCCAATCTACGTCATTGGAAAGACGGAAAAAGGCAAGGACGAATACTGAATAATAAACCTAATAAATATATTCCTGAGTTTTATTCATTAATCGTCAAAATATTAAAATAGGTTATGTCTAGAATATAGACAGTAAAAGGAAAAGTCTACTGGGTCTGAGTCTACTGGGACTGGGAAAGCCTGATTTAACATAAAAAAATTAATAACAGTATCATTAAATGAATGTAGATCTAATATTCCATACCTAATAGTATCTCATCAATGCCAATCAAAAATCCTGAATATTTATGTTCATCAATCTATTGAAATGATAATTACCTACCTTCCATTATATTTATTAATAGTGATTTTTATTATACAGGATGTAACAGAGTAACGTAAAACTGTAGATTCGTTATATAAAAAAAGATTTTTCCTAAACGAAAATTTTCCGCGCGCTTTCTTTTTCGATATACAGAGTGTCTCATATTTACGCCACTGGTTATTTTTTTTCAATAAAATGATACTAACTAGTAAGCTTCGACACTGTATCAAATCTGATAAAAATATTCCAAGTGGTCTAGAAGTAATTGAAATACAAACTTTTTTTTCATAACTTTGACACCCTGTATATCCAAAACGAAAGCCCGCGTCAAATTTCCGTTGAGTAAAAATCTTTTTCTCCGTTAATAACGAATCTACAGTTTCACGTTGTAACACTTACTCTGTTACACCCTGTATATGTATATGCATCTCGTCAAAAAATTATTGAAATGTTTTAACTCTGACCTCTGACGTATTGAAAATGATATGGGTAAGTATAGAAAATTAATTCAACTTTTTCCAAGTATCATGAAAATACTACTCATCTAGAATGATACGAACACAAATAAATTATTCAGACTGAGCATGTCGGTTTGGTTTTAAAAAATCTGTTGTGGAAATAAAAAAAAAAAAATTACAGAAGCTGTATTTCTTGAGCTTTATCTTCACCATAATTTATATTAGGACTAACTCAAACTAACCACCAATATACAGGGTGTTTAATTATTATTACGAAAAAAATCAGTATGACTTTCCCAGTCTAAAAATAAGAAGAAAACTTCCTATTAACACGTATCCGGAAATGCTTCATTACAGAGTGTTAAAGTTTTATTTTTGTTTTTTCTTAATAATATTTAAAGTAGGAAGAAATTATGTACTAATCGTGTATTAAGAAGTTGTTCATTACTGCAGAGACATTTCATCTTTTAAAACTTTGTTTATGTTTCTGAATTTTGTACTTCGGTTTTTAATTGAGTGATGTTTAATTATTTACATGTGGTGACTGCGTGTTATACAATTTAATGTGTTTTGTCTGTGAACGCGACTCTTCTGTTGGGAAATGTCCCACTATCTTAAAATTTTTTGACATACTGAAGCACTGAAGATGGCTTTGCAAGCCGAAAGCGCTCTGCAGTAATAAACAACTTCTCAATACACGATTAGTACATAATTTCTTCCTACTTTGGATATACTACGTGTACTCAGCTATCCCCCACTTTGCATTAATAATATTTGACGCAATGTCGATATTTTGATAAAAATTGGTGTTCAGGGGTTTTTTTGTCTGATCTTAGTATGGCTCTAACTTGTAGAGGGCGCTACCTACAATTATTTTTCCAATTATTAACAGCCATAACCTTTTTGACAAAACAGATTTATTTGTATTTTCTACGCAGAAAAAGTAAACTTGTTAAGAGTCGCTACAGGCAACCATTCTCGAGATATTCGGATTTGAAATAATAAATACATATCTGATTTTGAAATAATGGCGGAGGTGAAGTTATAAATTATTTTGTATGAATGCTACATATCTTTAGTAAAAAGATAAAATTCAACTGATGAGTGATGTAAACAACAATTTTTATTAAAATATCATGAAAAAATGGAGAAAATAAAAAGAATCAACAACCTGTAGCGTAACGGAGCATATCCGGACACATGTTTATGGAAAGTTTTCTTCTTATTTTCAACAAGGAAGACTCATCCTGATTTTTTTGTCAAAAAAATGCAAGACCTTGCTTGACGATAATCCCAAAATCACGTGTATTTTTTATTTCAAATCCAAAAATCTCGAGAATGGTTACACTTAGCGACTTTTAACAAGTATACTTTTTCTGCGTAAAAATGATGAAGAAATCTGATTTTTTACTTAAAAATATAATACAGGCACGTCCAAAAAAGTTACGGCTGTTAATAATAGGAAAAATAAGTGTATACAAGTTAGAGCCATACTAAGATCAAATTCAAATTTTGCATGACAAGAAACCCCCCAACACCAATTTTCATCAAAAGATCGACATTGGTGCAAATACTATTCAGGGTTAGGATAAAGTACCAGAACGGTCGATTATCTCAAAATGTACAGGGGCTGGCAAAAAGTGTCTTTTACAAAAGTTGTACGGCTTTTGAAAGTCTACATATCAGTGATAAATTGGAATATACGGGGTCGGGCATAAAGTTGTGGTAGACCAAAGTTGCATTTTTTTAAATGGAACCCCCTGTATATTGATAGATATTTCAATTCTCCTTTTATTTTTGAGCAAAATTTGTTATAAACGTAATGTTCCTAAATTCAGCCGTTTTCGAGTTATCGCGTTTTATAAATGACATTTTTACATCTTTGACATGCTATAAAACTCAAACGGTATAAGATAGAGAAAAATGGTCTACACTTTCTTTTCTCAACTTTTCAAGAGCTATTCTGTCATTTTAATAAAAGGTACTGTCAAACTGTCAATTTTTTCCGACACATTTTCACATTTTTTGACAAGAATTTATTTAATGTCCTTGGATAGCTTTTGAGATGTAAAAATGTCATTGCCGGCATTTTCTTATCGGGTAGATTATTGTGTGAAAATTTCATAGGATCAAACGCATCCGTGCGGATATGACAGACTGTCAAACTAACAAGATAAAGACATTCGTGAAATAAGAACAAAGAAAGCATACTCTTCAATTTTTGTTGTAAAAAATCTTGAAAATGTCCTCCGTTGACCCCCAAATGAAATAATCTGTCTGAGAACTCCTGACGGACTTTTTCGAAAATATCGACATAAAAAAAATACATTTTAAAAAACTAAAAGTTTGGCAGGCTTCACGTATCAGGACAGCAGATGGGTGGAGGTCAACGCACTGAGTCCCCGTTATCGTACAGCGCATACCTGCTGGGAGGTTACCTTCCACTTTCAGGTGGGAGGTAGGGCGTAGGGCACTGCAATCTGCCAAAACCAGGGCAGCGAATCCGACGACTAGCGGGGAAATTCTCAGGGTATATTGGTGAAACGAAATGGAGATTCATAAAGATTGCAATTCAATTAAACATCAATGACACCGGGACCTAAGATTATCCCTCCGGGATACAATATCGATGAAAATCCCGGAATTATCGCGATACACTCAACTAACGGAATTCTCACGAGCAGGTGGCTGTGACGTCATATGTGAAGGAATTCAAAATAATAACCATAAGAAACTTCGTTCCCCAACAAAAACCATACTTCATATCAGACCATAACAACCTTCGACCATACACGCTTCGTGTATGGTCGAAGATAACAACCATAAAAAGCTTCGATCCGCATATTATTATGGTAACCATAGAAACTGCGTAATTAGCAATTTCCACAATTATAGTTTTAGCGGGGCACGCGTTGTTTGAAAAAAAAAACACACAGGTTATACAAATTCACGAACGACATTTTTTGGAGACAAAGAAGTGTTGGGGTAGATTATTGAATACACTCCTACTTAATTAATTCTTACCTTTGTAAAAAATGTCATATTGAAATATACATCAAGTTAAATGTTGAAAACGTACTATAAAATTAATATCTGCGACTCTGAATATTAACTAAAAGAAGCCAAAAACTTCCTTTTGTCAATGGTACAAGAGCAAGGACTATAAAAAAAAAAGAATAAGTCGTAACGGTTAGTATTGTTACTTGAAAAACGCCTTCGCCATCGCAACATGAATAATTATCTGTCAGTCCATAAACTTTCCTTTGTACTTTTCTTATATTATTTCTACGTTTGAGTTCCGGAAGCATGAAAAATATCGTATATTATACCTTACAACTAAAGTACTTTTGATCCCTCAGGAAAAGTATGCCCATTTCCACGGTTGGGCCTTCAACTTTTTTTTCTGGATCTAAAGTGCTAGTCAATTCCCACGGCATATACTATACAATTTTGTACTTCCGGGACTAAAGTGACCACTCCAATCACTCATTACCAAAACTAAAGTATCACTTTTTATCATCATGCCAAAGATCTAAACATTTAAACACACAATAGATCTTTGATCATGCTTTTTATCCATCGGGAAATATTGGTGGCTATGATTTAACGTTTACGTTGACTTGACGTATCTGTTAAGATTTTTTACTTATGGGAAATTTATTATTCCATTTGTTAACAATACGAATTTAACAGCGTAACTACAGTTTCTTCAAAGCTTTTTTGCGGTTACGTCACACAGTATTTGACGTTTGCGATTATGTCGTCGTAGAGTCATCGCAAAAGTTTCTGACCAGAATCCCTTTCTCTTTTTAATTGATCAATTATTAGCTTCAAAATTATTATAATAATTAATTAAAATTAATTAAAATTTATAGATTGTCGTCTAAATTCGAAAATTTCAAAATAACGGTCGCGTTCATAAGACGGAACAGTTGTGGAACTGGCCGCTCTTTCTTATAATAAAGCGCTTATTTGGTAGCAGGTGACCATGTGTTAAAGTGAACTGGTATCAGATTTGAGACCGCTTCCCATGGGAACATATTGAATCTAATGACAGACGTTCATAAGACTCAACAGTTACCAATTGAGCGCTCCCGGAGCGTAGCGGTCTGTTCCGACTTATGAACGCAACCAATGAATATTATTGTCAAAACGTGACATTTGTCAACATTTACGGCGAACGACTTTGACGTCCAGTTAATTCAAGACATACGTGAAATTTTTGTAAATGAGACAGACGGGGAAGTATGACGTAACCGCTGAATAGCATTGGCCAAACTATAGGTGTTTCTTTTGTTTTCCCTATAGGATTCTTTATGCAGCGTAACCCACGCACGATACACCTAAACACACGGTATGTCGAAAACCTCGAGAATGAAATGCGAAGTGACACAGTTTCGATAGTTACCATAATAATATGCGGATCGTAGCTTTTCATGGTTATTCTCATAAGAAGTTGTTTTTGTTTCGAAACGTAGCTTTGTATCGTTATTATATTAATTTATTCCTTCGCACATTTGAACTGAACTTTTCCGGGCGGGTGCCAAATTTTCAAGAATACCATTTTCATCATCGGCATCGTACAGTCTACAGCTTTGAGCTTAGATCATATATTTATATGATATGGGGTCCACAGTGGTGCTATTTTTATTTAGACTCACGACTCACTGAAGTACAGTCCAGAACACAGAACACATATACAAAGTTTAGAAGACAAACTGACGTATGAAATTTTACGGAACAATGCGCCATGGAATGAAGTGGATGCGAATCGAACTATCAGACTTGGATAATGTATTATTGAAGATTTCTGTGATATATTATACAGTTTCCTTTACATAAAAGCACTGACATTGACTTTGACGTTGAAAATGTCTTTATTTATTGAATAAAGACAAAAACTTGGAAAAGATGTAGTTTTTTCGGTTTTTCTTGAATGTCCAGAAAGATGTAGTTTTTTTGGTTTTTCTGGAATATACTGGGCAAAATTCCATTTGTTCTTCTGGTAGAAATTTTTTTGCCATCGTGACTTTCCTTATTTTGTGGAGGATGCATTTCTCCGGAACTTTTCCGATGGCGGCTGGAACATTGATGAGCCTCTAGTATTCCGGGTTGTATTCTGCGTTCTTATAGGTTTTTTGATGAGGAATACCAGGGCATTTTTTCACTTAGAGAGGAATCAAAGCATGAAAGACAACATGAAGATAAAGGGTGACGTTCAAATGACTTCATCTGTCATCATGACAAGCTAATAAGCTGTCATGTGGCTTACAGTGACTATATGTGGCATTCCACATACCGCCATCTTTTCGAGATCTAACGAACTTCAGGCACATTAGCGCCTCTCCGTGGATGCGAATCAAAGCTTTCACTTAGGCCCCGCCCTCCATTTGCGTTTTTGTTCTAAACTTTGTATATGTGTTCTGTGGTCTAGAACGATGTGACGCCCTGACGCGAACTTCATCAGGCTTTTCTGGTTGGACCACTGAAAAAATTATTGTAACTGGTTGAGTGTAGTTTTGTTTTCGACTTTTTCTTCGTTAGTCTTTCTGTTGTTGACAATCACATGTGTTTATTGAAGTCTAAACGAAAGAAACTAATGTCTGCAAACTGTTATTGTTAAGTAGCTGGCTACACTCCCTAGTGTGGCAGCAACATCTACTCTAATTTTTTCAAACTTTTCTCCGAATTTATTAATTAAAACATTTTGTTGAAACAAAATCTCTATTGCGGTAAACATAAACATCATTGTGATGAGTATACACAATGTCAAAAAAGTTTTATTGCAACCCCTCGTGCAAACCTAAATTCAATATTCTAACTAGGTAGGTACAGCTTGTTCAAGGCTTTTCTGCGGTCACGTCACAGTATTTGACGTTTGGTAGTATGTCGTAGATTCATCGCTCCCCATGAGACATTTGTCAAATTGATCCGAAAGACCCTCGTCCAGACGTACGTGATTTTTTCTTCAATGTGTAAGAGAGAGACGGAAAAGTATGACGTAACCGCGAGAAAGCCATGAACAGACTATACCTTCATAATTGGAGAAGTATTAGGTCTGTCGTGGAACAATCACAAACCAGTCAGCGTTTATCGGTTGGTCAATGTCAGTCATAGTCAGAAATAGTTTGCAAAATGCAAAAGCTGATTGGCTCTGACTGGTTTGTGATCGTTCTACGAACAGACCTATTCTAGAGTAGACCGGGGATGTTTGATAGGTGAATGCTGATATTGAAAGCCCTGCATGCGAAAATTTTTGAAGACGCATTCACCATGATAATAATATGAGAATAGCCTCTTGCCTTTGATTTAGTTCAGGGCCCCTATTTTCGATTCTCACTTCGCCTGAATCGAGTGCCCGTGTTGTACAAAACCAATGTAGTTCACCGGTGATCTATCATATCACACATTCGAAAATATTTATTTTGTGATGCCAAGCACTCCTCATGCTGCTATAAGCACATTGAAGCTGTAGTTTAAAACAAAAATTAGGGACAAGATTAATTTGTTAGACTGACCGTTTGTCAACGACTGTCTTCTGAGTGTAGAATTAGCAAATTCGGAAATATGCCTGCCTTTGTTGTGTTTGCACGTGTATATTGAATACATAACTGGATTATTTGCATCAATCGGTATGCTGGTTCCGGCTTTAAAACTAAATATGGAATCCAGGTACGGATCAAACTCTTAGCGACTAATACATAGAAAATAGTATTATATGTATTCATTACAAAATATATTATTGCTTTTATAAAACTACAATCAATACAATCAGCTTGAAGCGGTGTGAAAAATTGTTTCCTCCTTTATACTCTTTACAGACAGATACTATTAAAAATAATGTACACAATTTTATCATATTATTATTCGTCATCTAGAAACAATTTATATTTATAAAAGATCAATGAATAAATCCTACATTTTATTGAATATAATGGTTAAGTTGGATTAATTACTATACGTTTTCATGTAGAGAACTCAGTTCGGATTGAATACCGTTTTGGTATTGAAACTAAAATCGCAAAGCTATATTGTTTTCAATTCAGATTTGAACACAAAAATTTTTTTTCGAATTTGCTGATTGAGGAGTTTGAGATATTCTTTGCTCAGGATATCCTCTGCTGACTGTGAATAGAACGTAAACAGACAAAACTGACAGTAAAAGTTGACAAAAATGTCACACTGGAATCGATTTGAATACTGCATAAAAACGTTGGTAAATCTTCATGAAATTGAATCTTTGTATATGAGTCTAAGAAGATTTCAAATCAACACAACTCACAGGTCAGCATACAATTTATAAAACACATCGTATAACAATTTATTTATTTAAAGATAATTGGAGCATAACATTTTACCAATACCTCCTTTTTATGTAATTTCAATTCTCACTTTTTGTGTTGAAAAGAATTATCCTATATTAGGGGCGTTCGAGTTTACGCTCCAAACAGTCCAAACACTCCGAGCACAAAAATTGTCCATTTAAGCGTGCACAATTTTTCGTGCTCGAAGTGTTTACCTGTTGTTTTTCTGGATTCAACCCACCCTCTAAAATTTCAAGTAGCAGGACCTTAGGTATTTTGTTGCATCACTTTTTTGCAAAACGGAAGTTCCTAACCTCACAATTGCTTTCCAACGAACAGAGTTCATTATTCCTTGAACTGATTATTTCGTCAAATTTCCATACTCATAATATCATGCAGTTCATGGAATAATTATATAATATATGTTCGTTCAAAAACAATTGTGAGGTTATGTACTTCAATTTGGAAAAAAAAGTGATGTAACCATATAAGTAGATAAACAGGGAGGCTTCTGGCTCACTTCTCGACCATAACCTCAAAGCGCTCAAGTGGGCGAGGCATATTTTTGACTTTTCCCTAGATTTTAGGGAATTTTTGATGAATCTGGCAACGTCGCTCGAAGACTGCTCATCTGGCAACGTCGCTCGATCTTGACAGTTGACATAACGCTTCGATCTTGACAGCTTTGACAGATGACAGCTTTGACAGGGGATTTTTTATAGCTTGGTTCCTGGGTTCAAGATGGGGGGATTGGGGGGTGCGGAGGTTAGTTTAAGTCTGAAAAAAGATTTTCCGATAGCGAGATTTGAACCCATATCCTTTGGATTTGTACGTGACGGTCTAAACCAATACGCTAACAAGGTGCCTAAAATAGAATGTAGATTTGTGGTTCAGTTGCTACCCCGATGATCCAAAGCCTGAAAAAAAAATCTGCGATAGCGAGAATTGAACTCACGTCCTTTGGATTTGTACGTGACAGTCTTAACCAATACGCTAACAAGGTGCCTAAAATAGAATGTAGTTCAGTTGCGGTGTGTTTTGGTCTTGTCTTAAATTGTGTGTGGTTTCGTTGTGGGTGAATTCGAGCCCCCCTGCTCGTGGAGATAGTTTGAGGGCTTGATGGGGGGACGGGGGTACCTATGCCACCTGAGTCATAGGAATTTATATAGATTTTAGATACCGTTTCGGTGTGTTTTGGTCTTGTATTGTGTGTGTGGTTTCGTTGTTGGGAAATTCGAGCCCCCCTGCTAGCAAGTTTGGGATGGGGGGACAGGAATAGCGAATCGCTGTGTATGACGTCATAGTGTTGCCTGTTGAATGATTCCCACTGTGTTTTGTTAGGGGGAATTCGAGCCCCCCTGCGCTTCGTGGATAGTTTTGGATGGGGGGACGGGGGTATTCGGGCCTCCCTGCGTCAGGAATTGCGAATCGATGATGCTGTGTATGACGTCATAGGGTTGCCTGTTGAATGATTCCCACTAGCACATAAAGACACTTCAAAAAATCATATATTTTCAGGAATACAGATTCTATCCAAAGTACATAATCGCAGGTACTTGAGGAACATAGGGTACATAAAAAATAACTTTTACGATGATACAAGAACTAATAATTGATCTTTTCATATAAAGATTGATAGCTCCTTGACTTTGAACTCTTGTGCCAAATTGAAGCCCTGCATTGCGATGATCTTCATGATGGATAGGTTCTAGAAAAAATCAAACAAAAATAAGATATTTTGAAAATGATTGATAAATGATGTTCATTGAAAAATTATCAAAATCAAAAAAACTTAAATTTTAGATACACTTACCCGATTATGTCTTATTACGACGTTATGCTGTTGAATCAATTGACTAATTTTGTTCGACCACATTTCAAAAAAGTATTCACGGAGCGCTTTGTATATGATGTCATAGGATTACCTGTTGTGGAAAATGATTCCCACTCAAAGTAGACAGCTAGACGACAATTAATGCTTGTTCACATCGGAATATGTGTAAAGAGATTCAGAGAACAATGGTGTCTTGTTCCACTGCAATATGCAAGCATATCGAGTTGTTGTTGAGACATCAACGACTTGTTTTTGTTGTTGTTTATGTGTTTGTTGTTGTTGTTGTTGTTGTTTATGTGTTTGTTGTTGTTGTTGTTGTTTATGTGTTTGTTGTTGTTATTGTTGTTGAGACATCAACGACTTGTTTTTGTTGTTGTTTATGTGTTTGTTGTTGTTGTTGTTTGTCTCCGTGATGTCTCTGAGATGTCCCTGAGTTGTCTCCGTGATGTCTCTGTGATGTCTCTGGGTTGTCTCAGTGATGCCTCCGAGTGCCAAATCTATCTATCAAAAGTCTCTGAGACATCACGATCTGGCCACGTCGAATATGCATTCAACAGGGCCCTAAATTCAATTATCAAATCACATATATGTTTTGTGGATAAAGTCTACGTTCGGGGACAGCAACAAAAGAATTATCTGGAAAACATTCTGCAGGATTCTACAACAGCGCATACTCCCAAAATCATAAACGTTGAGGACTTTGATGAACATTGGCAACATCCACCTGTGTTTCAAAAAGACGTTCCAACCTGTTTTGGACATCTACCAAATAATTTTTATATGTGTAGCCTACGTAGAGCATTTTTTCATTTTGGGTGGGAGTGGCTCGTTGGATGGAAGGCTGCTGATGAGAAATCCGTTTAGTTTTGAATCAGCTCTCAAACATGAAGGTTTTCGTCGTCGACATTCAGGGTTTTAACATCACTAGTGCAGCAGCAGGTGATCGACAATTTGTTGCGAAGGAAATGTCAATTACGAATGGAAAACAGATGGCCCATTTTGTTTTTGAAGCACCAATACCGTATCATGCGTTATCAGCACAGGATAAAAAAAGTGTTAATTATCTAACTTATAATTTTCATGGACTACTCTATTCATCAGCGGGTTTTGTTGATTATGAAAAGATAGGTGACATCCTGAAACAGCACTTATGGAATTCTAATATGGTTTATGTGCGCGGTCATCAAAAGAAGAACTTTATGGAAAAAATGCTGTTGGAGTGGAACGATCGACCTCAGATTATCAACATGGAGGAGTTTGATGACAATCAGATTTCGTTAGCAGCACCACCACCACCGAAACTTCAAAAAGACTTACCAACATGTATGAGTCATTTAGATAGTGGTGTTTTTATGTGCAGCTTGAAAAATTGTGCAATAATTTGTGAATGGGTTAAAAAGTGCCTACCTCAGTGATAATTACGCTCAGTATTCAGATGACCAAGGGCGAGTTGGGTTCATCTTTCATTTTATTGACGACACTCGTGAACAATGTGTTTTATGTGCAACAAACGCGCAATGTCAAAGAAATATACATTTGCTTCAATAGAACAAATGAAACGTGTCCGGATTCTTGGAGAAAAATGTCACCACCAATAACTGTACTGGATGATATAAAACTAGTTCAGATGCCTCTACCACACAACGGTAGCAGCAATATAATCCCCTATAAATTACGAATTGTATTTTGGAACCGCACCTATGGAGATACTTCCTGGAAAAGTATTTTGGTAGATGACAACATCTCATGCCCCCCTAGCATTGAGTGTGTGCAGAAAGGGTATGACGACAACATTTGTGCAACAACACCCATCGTACCATTGCTTTGTACCTCTCTGTCATCATAACCTCACTTGCTTTGAGAATACTTTACAAAACTACGAGCGCTCACAGCCGACATGTCTTCGTCGCCACCGACAAGCATCACCAAGACGGATGTTGAAGCCCTGCGAGAGTTGGTTGAACATATTGGCCCAGCAGTAGTCCGGGAGGACCTTTTTAAAACACTCCTCACACCCTCGCTACCTAAGAACATATTGACTGATATTCTTCAACCATGTTGGGATTCGCACAATGGCAACAGTGATGACGACGTGCCCGATGGACCTTACCATTCATTCAAATTGAATTGTAATAATTGTATGCACTCATATATCAATAAAATATAAAAATCCGTTGTTCTGCTTTTATCAGCATACAGGTAACGACATGCAGAAATAAAAAGTGTTTTAAAATATATATTTTTCATTATTATATATGATTAACAAACATATTCAGTATAATCTTCGGATGGTTTCACTAAGAGGGCGGTACTCCATGACGCAATCGTAAATAATTAAACAGTATGCTTTGGTTTTAGCAGGAAATCCTGTGCGTCCCTCAATTTCCACCTTCACATCGATTGCTGTTGATTTCAAGGACTCGTCACGTCGTGAGCAGTCAATGACAAATAGTGTATGATTTTTGAAATCACTATATGCCACGAGAGGGTGTTTTTCATCAACGCCACTGAAACTGGGAAAGAATTTGGTGTAGTTGTGGAACACTTCCATATAGTCGTTTTTTTCAAAATTGAGACTCATCCGCTCGTATGGATAATATTCACCGTTCAGGAAAATTTTGATGTCAGAAATATTCAGGTGATCGAATTTCGTAGCGTCTGCTCTGGAAACATCAGCTCGATTAGTTTGAAAAGCTACAACTGCATATCTTGGGCAATCCATGGTTGAAGTGGTTTTCACACTCCAAATCTCCTTTGTTGAATCCTCGGTGAGCGTAGGTAGCTCATGTATTTCCCATTTTCTAAAGGGAATATGAATAGCGCGATCACTGCGAATCGCTTTCAGCAGTTCAATCTTGATGACATCATTGGGAGTGATGTGTTTCACCTTCAACTCGATACTTTCAATGGAGATTTCAGCAGTAGTGTCATCGTGAGATGTTTGTAGGCAATTGTTATCATTTCGCGATCTCACCAATCGAAATGTATGTTTCCCACAAATAGCCGTCTTGTAGTCATTAAATAGTCCAAAGAAATGACGTAGTGGGATACGCATATGGAAACTGTTGTCGTCGTTTATTTTCAAATTTTTGGGGTAACTCCAACCTGCTATATGGAGATATTTGCTGACATCAGTATCATAACAAAGATATCCTCGCATCAAGCTTACGATACCAGGATTCTTAACATGCTCCATCTCAATTCCATCCAATTCGTAGGTGATTGAGTCAAACAGGAATCCACCTGCATTATTAACCAATTGAACTGTCCCTGTTCCTGCAGCATTTTTCACCAATTTTCCTTTAATGATGAGAGCAGCATCGGACATCTGTAGCCAAACGTCATTCCTGTTGATTGTTATCTCAACATTATCATTGTTCAAAAATGATTTCACAAACGGTAAATATGTTCGCGTTTCAATGTGGTTAATTGAATCGTCATCCTGGGATTTCCTATAGACGTCGAGAAGACGTTTTGATAGCATAGCCAAGCGTTTGTAGAAAGTGCTTATTTGCGCTTGTTAAATGTCCACCCAATTTTCTGCGCGTGAGCTTCTTACTTGTTGAGAATGATCTCAACACTGACTCCGTTTGTGTGGAGGTGTTTGTTTTATAGACTTCAATCACTAGGACCATTTTTTCAGCTCCAATCTGATAATAATCTCCTCACCTCGAAAATCCACAAGTTCAAAATTCTTATCCAAAATTTTCAGCGTAATGTTATTTATTTCATCTGTGGTAACTGGCAGATAAATTAAATTTCTCGGTATTACGTCAATAGCAAATCCAGGATCAACACTGATGGGGAACTCATACAATGTGTGTGATGGTCTGCCGTTGTAATACGCTCCACTGGTTATATTAGTATCAATGTGGACAGTTCGGACTTTCACGATATTCACAGGTAGATCTGATTCGTGCACGATATTGGCTTCCAAAGTACGACTTGAAAACCCCAATAACTTTGAAAGCGAGTTTTCTTCAGGAAAATGGATGGGAAAATCTCGATGAAAAATTTCGCACTTTGATGTATTGTTGTTGGGTCGTAGGAAGAACACGTCTTCTATACTGGTATTTTTGTTCAAAGATATTTTCAATTTACTTTTCAAATAGTTATCTATATCTGTGATTTCGTAAGCACCTGAGGGTATTTTGATAGATTTTAATCCGTTTAATCCGTTGCGACTATCATAAAAGTAGAATCGGCCACTGTTATCAATGTTCGGAATCGAGTTGTATGAGTGAAATACAATCAAAGCTAATCCGTATTGATAATTTGGATCCAATCGAATGGGATTACTGAAATCAGTAGAAAGAATAGACTCGCGACCCTTCAACGTGAAAGTCACTGACATGACTGATGATGATTTTACTGTCTCAAGCTGTTTTTATAGAGAAAGTCAATGCATAAATGGCCACAGTTGTTTGAATTGAATTTTTGATATCGTTCTCGATTATAGGTGATTTTAACATTTTCACCCAAATAGTTCACAAGTTCTTTAGGTGGCTTCAAATTACCAAAACTATCAAAGTATAACACGTTAGCAGCACGCTTGATATAAGCTACCCAATGAGTTCCAGTATTTTCGTTTGTATCCAAATTGACTACAGCGCTCTCCATAGATCTGGATCTGTTTGGAAGGGTGTCTCTCATGAATACGCCCCGAAAATATGGTACATTTAATTTTTTCACAAATTTATCCACTTCATAATCATACAATGCTCTATTGGGTAGCTTTACTGATAGTTTTTTGACTGCTGCTGCTTCTTTAAAAATAATCCAAATCCACCGCGCTTATTTTTTTTCAAAAACAGTCCAGATCCGTTTCGTCCAAGCTCTTCCATTGCTTGATTATGTCGGTGATCTTTGTCAAACTTTTTCTTTGCATTTTTTACATCTACTATTGTCTTAGCTATAGCTGAAGCACCCCCAGCAAGCGATCCTAGTGCTCCCAATGCAGAAAAAATCGGTATCAGGGGTAAAATTCCACCCGATCTAGCATGGATGGGTATGATCCTGGGAATTTTGATTTTTCGACGTCCACCAGCTTTTTTCACTGCTGACCGTGCCGCCCGCAACGCCAACAAACTTCTCTTTCGCACATTATTTTCATCACCAAATTTCTTTAGAGATCTGATAACAGGCTTTACCACATTGTTGTTGAATGTGATGGAACGACGACGACGACAACGAGGTTGCTGCACCCCCATACCCATTTTCTGTTTTGCTTTCATTCCGGTAGTGACGAACCAAGCAGCTGTTTTCTCACCAAAACTGGAATCTTTAGCTTTGACTCGTTCCCAAGCTCGATTTTCCAACTCTAAATCAGCCCTATGTCTGTCGGATAACGAGGAGTTTTTAGAATAGGCTATATCGTGTTCTTTACAGGCAGCGTCAAGTGGGTTGATTCCAGCGTCTTCTCGTTGTAGACGCTTCTCCAATTTTGTACCAGGTCCACAAAACTGATATCCCGGTATATGCACTTCGAATGGTAGTCTATTTATGAGAGAGTTGACTACACCTCGACCGCTATGCTCGAAAGTCAACATGAGACTGATTTCCAAATTTCTGCGAAGACCTTCTTTATCATGTGAATTCCTATAAATAGTACGCGTGATCACCACAAAGGTCAATAATTGTTTCGTTCTCTCACAGTATGCAGGTAGAGACGCAAGGTCTCAGACTCCCTGTGGAAAACTTCGATACAGTTCAAAAAGAGGAGAACAGCAAACACAGTAAATTATTACCAAATTATGTTCGAGTGATTATTTGTGGCCCAAGTGGTTGTGGGAAGACTAACAGTCTTTTGGCACTTTTATTCGGTAGAAATGGCTTGCGATTTGAAAATGTCTACGTGTATTCAAAATCCCTCTTTCAACCCAAATACAAGCTTTTGGAGGACGTTTTAAAGAGTGTCAAGGGTATGGGATTCTATCCATATGGTGACAATGATTTGATTGAAGATCCCACGTCAGCAAGAAAAAATTCAGTTTTCATATTTGATGATGTAGCGTGTGAGAAGCAAGAAAAGATTCGATCCTATTTTTGCATGGGTAGACATAGAGATATTGATGTTGTTTATACAGGGTGTTTCCTAAAGATTGGTAAAAAATTCGTTGTGTGATTCCTGGGGTATTTTCATGAAAAAAAGTTCCTATAAACATTTGCCGAAAAATGCTTCCTAAGGGAGCTACGCCCCTTTAAATAGGGCACCCCGAAGACGGTTTTTCCTCAATATTTCCGAAACCTTACATACAAAAATCATGAGATTTGGTACATCATACAAACTTTTAATGCTGAATGAGAATTTGAGCTCAGAATTTCAAAATTTTAATCAGGGGCGTACCATACTGGCGTACCATACCATTTAAAAAATTGGATTCTTTTAACCTTTAACCCCGCCAGTATGGTACGCCCCTGATTAAAATTTTGAAATTCTGAGCTCAAATTCTCATTCAGCATTAAAAGTTTGTATGATGTACCAAATTTCATGATTTTTGTATGTAAGGTTTCGGAAATATTGAGGAAAAACCGTCTTCGGGGTGCCCTATTTAAAGGGGCGTAGCTCCCTTAGGAAGCATTTTTCGGCAAATGTTTATAGGAACTTTTTTTCATGAAAATACCCCAGGAATCACACAACGAATTTTTTACCAATCTTTAGGGAACACCCTGTATATGTCAGACCTACTCAAAAATCCCTAAACAACTGATACGAGATAATTGTAACACAATTGTACTATTCAAACAGGATGACATCAATCTGAAGCATGTATACGATTAACATGTAACACCTGACATGTCCTACGAGACATTCAAAATGATGTGTAGTAAATGTTGGAATGAAAATAAATTCAGTGCACTAGTGGTTGTGAAGGATTTTGACTTGAAGCATGGTCGTTATCGTAGAGGATTTGATGAGTATATAAGGGTTGTAGACTAAAGTCATTTACTCACTCACACTCGCGCGCACAATGAGGGTTCCCAGCGTGGATGATATGAACCGCAAGTCGAAAGTAGCAAGTTTAGCTAGAGATGTTCGAAAAAAATATCTTGCACTCAAACTGAATAGGGCTGAAAAGGATGAGTCACTGAACAGGTTTCTCAAACCAATTACAACTCCTCTTGAACGTCTTGTCAAACAACAACAAGTTCAACAGAAAAAACACCAAATACAACCCACGCCAATGTCCATAAAACCAGATGATCATGATGACACGTCAGTGCCGGACAACGTAAAAAAGACAAAAAAAAGAGGTTCAGTTTCTTCCTCTCCATGAAATTGTAGCCAAGGATGATTCTTTCATTGATGATGATGAAGTTTTTGAAGAAGCGGAGCAACAGGTAGAGGAAGATAAGACGCTGTCACAGGATTACCTTGATCAATATCCCGAAATCGTGAGGGAGTACATAGTAGATCATCATACGGGCTCAGATAAATTAGATCAACGTTATGGACCTAAATATGATGAACTTATATCCAAATGGACGTTGGGCAAGGAGGTCATTAATTTTGAGAAAAATGGTGATTTCAAAATAAATGAGGAACATTTTCCAGGGACGCAAGGACTATACGAACTGCTCTTTTACAGGAACCCTAACAACTATACTGACAAAGATCTACCTATGTTTAAAAAAGTTTTACAAAAAACCAATATATATCGAATGGGAAATACAGCAGATGGTCGACTTAAAGGAAATTCAGGATTTAAATATACGAACATTATTCAAAAACTACTAGAGGAGACTCCGCGTAAAAAATCACAATCAGGGTTACCGACAGCAAAAAAGTCTCAGCTACCCTATAGTAGTAGTAGTAATAGTGAGGGTAAAAAAAAAAGAGGAACCGGCATGAATTTTAATACAAATCCCATTGAATATGTTTATTGGGATGATGTGAATGAATTGGTTGATAGGCTTAGGCTACTAGTCGCTTCCAAACAAGCCGGAAATACGTCACACGATAATGAAATCTTACCGCTGATTGAGGAGCTTCGAGAAGCGAAAATTATATATTAAGCATGACTCAGCGTGTGTGTGGCTCATTTACAAGATGAGTCTCGACAAGTTTGGTCGCCGACATCACTTTGTAGCAGCAGCAACTTCAACCTATTCGAGGCCAACACAAACGTTATCTCACACAGCAGCTGACGGTGATATTGATGTTGAAAACGTGAAATTTTGTAACTTGAAATCACCAACCGACGATTTTGATGCAGTTAACAAAAAATACGCTGACGAGGCTCTGACTAATTTCAAATCGACAATTGAATCTGAGATGAGAATTCATGCTGCCGAGAGTGTAAAGGAGCTGAATAAGTTGAAAAAATATATCGAGGTCAGGATAAAATCTGCTTTTGTCAACGAAGTGACTACAGTAAAAGCAGTCAAGTGAAGATGACGTCACCTTCCAAAGAAAAAGTTCAACTCATCACCGAGCTGTTCAAGCCAATAAGAAGGAATTTTCCCCGTCGCCGTACAATTATCAAGGGATTGGATGACTTGTGGCAGGTTGATTTGGGGCAAATGGATTTGTATGCGAAAGATATCAGAGGCTACAAATATTTTCTCATCATCATAGACTGTTTTTCAAAATTTGTGTGGACTGAACCATTAAAAAGCAAGTCAGGTGACGAGGTAACCCGAGCGTTTGCGAAAATTCTCAAACAATCACATCGTAGTCCAAAAAATTTGCAATCAGATCAAGGAAAGGAATTCTACAATGGAGATTTTCAACGATTGAAGCGTCAATATGGCATAAACCACTATAATACCTATACAGATAAAAAAGCGGCCATGGTTGAGCGTTCCATACGAACGATTAAAGAAAAACTATTCAAGTATTTCAGTTTGCATGGGACCTATAAGTGGGTGGATATTTTACAAGATATTGTGAAAAGCTATAATTCACAAAAACATAGTGTGACCAAAATGAAGCCTCATGATGTGAGCAAAAAACATGAAAAGGGTCTGCTCAATACTGTTTACAGTCACATTAAAATATCTACAAATCGTCGAAAATTTCGTATTGGCGATGTGGTGCGCATTAGTAAAGCAAAGCACGTATTTGAAAAGGGATATACTCCGAAATGGACAACTGAGCTATTCAAGATTGTTGATGTTAAAATTACTAATCCAGTGACGTATCTGCTTGAAGATATAAATGGTCATCCGATAAAAGGAGCATTCTACGAGCAAGAATTACAAAATACAAAACAAGAGGATGTTTATTTGGTGGAAAAAGTGTTACGTAAAAAAGGGAAAAAAGTATATGTCAAGTGGCTTGGATTTGATAATTCTCACAACAGTTGGATAAGTTCCAACGATATTTTATAGGTGTGAAACATCATTGCGCATGCCCTATCTGTGATAAAGATTTTCTTTCTAATTTCACAATCAGTAATCTTTGAGTCAAGATTTGAAACTGTTCTTGGCATTCTTCACGAATTACTCGAAGATCAGATTGAACAGATCAATATTGTCAAGGTTATTTAATCTCTTTATAGCAGATCTGCATGCATAGAACCCCAATGTTTGAAGGAAATTATGTACTATGAACCCTCGTATGAACTCAATAAAATTATTGATGATTTGAATAAAATTTACGAAAATGAGTATGTTTTTCGATGTTTCGAGGTGCTAATAGATGCATTTTGCAGTGGAATTACAGAAAACAAGGCACCATTGTTTATTGAATCTCGTGTAACTGATGTGGTCATTGTTATATTAATAAATTGCATGGTTTGCAATCTGGTTCGGAACGACAAAGGATGTGTGTTTCTATTAGTTCAGTCTATTCAAAGCCTTGGTCGTTTTAAGAACAAGATCTGTGATCATTGTGTTTGTGAGGAGGTGTGTTAAGAGCGTTATATAAAAGGTAGGTAAATACTTTTTTAAAAAATAATTATTTAATAGAATTTGTTTGTTATCATAGCATGGACCTTTCTACTGTTAATGCGGTGTGCTTGGCTCAAAACGACAAGCCTGTGAAGAAGCTTCAAAACCTTCCGCTTAACATCCCTCAACAAACTGTTGCTGGGAAAAAAACCAATGGCGTATTCGGGGAGTGCTTACTCCTGGAATTGGAAGAGAGCGTTGTCTTTCGCCCAAAACGAGTGACATCAATTTTGGAAAAGAACCTCGAAGATCTTGCTGGAGGGGAGTATGCTCTTGTCTTTCGGGGGTTGAAGGACGTCAGAAAGCCTAATCCGCAGACCCTGTTTGAGCTCGTTAAGCACCCAGCAGACAACAGCAACTAGTTTAAGGTAGTTATATTTTTTTTACCATGTCATACTTGCTGAAAAGCTGCAAATATAATTTTATTTTTGAAGAATTCTCTAAAGTTTGAAATGTGGTCGAACAAAATTAGTCAATTGATTCAACAGCATAACGTCGTAATAAGACATAATCGGGTTAGTGTATCTAAAATTTAAGTTTTTTTAATTTTGATAATTTTTCAATGAACATCATTTATCATTTTCAAAATTATCTTATTTTTGTTTGATTTTTTCTAGAACCTATCCATAATGAAGATCATCGCAATGCAGGGCTTCAATTTGGCACAAGAGTTCAAAGTCAAGGAGCTATCAATCTTTATATGAAAAGATCAATATATTTTTAATTTTTTATGTACCCTATGTTTCTCAAGTACCTGCGATTATGTACTTTGGATAGAATCTGTATTCCTGAAAATATATGATTTTTTGACGTGTCTTGATGTGTTTAATTTATTCGATTGGATATACAATGGGAATATATGGTGAGTATGTCTGTTTTTCAATTCATGGGTATATGGTGAGTATGTCTGTTTTTCAACTTTTTGAATCTAAAATTTTTCCAAATATTATAGTGACTATGTTTGTTTTTCAATTTTGAATATATCTAAAATCTCCTCATTCGTTAATAAATTATGCTTTTTTCAAATATTGAATCAATAGTACGCGTCATCAACGATTAGCTCAAAAAACTATGAAGAAATCTACATCTCCATCGCAGCTCACCAACGCCATCTAATCATTCTAACAGGGTGTTCCATCAAAAAAAAAAAAAACACAGCTCATCAACGCCATCTAATCATTCTTATAGCAAACGATTAAAGAATCAAATAGTACGCACCAAACACCTGTCTAGTGGGAATCATTCAACAGGCAACCCTATGACGTCATACACAGCATCATCGATTCGCAATTCCTGACGCAGGGGGGCCCGAATACCCCCGTCCCCCCATCCAAAACTATCCACGAAGCGCAGGGGGGCTCGAATTCCCCCTAACAAAACACAGTGGGAATCATTCAACAGGCAACACTATGACGTCATACACAGCGATTCGCAATTCCTGTCCCCCCATCCCAAACTTGCTAGCAGGGGGGCTCGAATTTCCCCACAACGAAACCACACACACAATACAAGACCAAAACACACCGAAACGGTATCTAAAATCTATATAAATTCCTATGACTCAGGTGGCATAGGTACCCCCGTCCCCCCATCAAGCCCTCAAACTATCTCCACGAGCAGGGGGGCTCGAATTCACCCACAACGAAACCACACACAATTTAAGACAAGACCAAAACACACCGCAACTGAACTACAAATCTACATTCTATTTTAGGCACCTTGTTAGCGTATTGGTTAAGGCCCGTATTCTCCGTTCGTACTTAAGCTCGTTTAAGATTTGACGGCGTTTAACTACAAGATTTCGTATGCACCGGCGAAATTAGAGACGTTCAAGTCGGTTAAACGCCTTTAAAGTTAAACGCCCGGTTTGGAGCGTTTAAGGATTTAAACGGCTTCATTTGAGGCGGAAGATGCGTGCGTCTTGAGAAAATACCACCGAACATATTCTTTATTATATATAATGGATATTAGGTGCTGATACCTAATTGCTTTTCATCCCACTGTGAGTGTGTTTATTTTATTTTTTACTAGGAGGAGTCTGGAGACGAATTACTTCTTGAGGCCGATATTTTCGACATAATAATAGTTTTTGCATGGATTTACATAAAAATAAAAAATACTATTAGCGGGCGGACCATTTTGATAATTCAATGAACGTTATGTAATTTCTCAGATTTAATTTTTTTTGTGTTATCTACAAAGTCAGCAATGCCATTTTGCAATAATTGATGAAATAATTAAAGTACAAAAGGGTTTTATTCAAATATATCACGTTTTGGGATGTCCGTAAAATAATAATTCACCACGTAATTTTAATTCCAATTAATTAGCTTCCTGTCCTTTTCCCGTAGATATTATCATTTTATCAATGGCACTGAAATTATTGGTTCTATAGGTGGTGCTGAGGGGACAAGAAAAATCAATCCAAAATCGCGTATCATAAAAAAAAATTTAATTCTATGCGTACCTCAACACTTACGGAAATTGACGCAGACACAAATATAAAACTTGGAAAAAAACTATAGGTTTAAACTTTATATGGCGGAAATAATTCAATATAATAATAAGAAAATAATCTTCAACCATATGAATGCCTTCGAAATTTTCATGTGGTTCACTTCTGCATGATCATTATCAAATATTCATATTTTTTAATCATCCTGAATAAAAATCTCATTTCTAGTGATTTGTCGTTTCGTTCCTTTCTGCATGAAGATTAAGCATAATTACGTCCATATATTAAAACAATAATTATTTATCAAAAAATATTCAAACAACTTCAAATATACCATGCATTTTGTGAAGTTTATATTCAATTTCACCTCGAAGAGAAAGTGACAGATTTCCGCTAGCCAAACGGGAATCATGTGGTACCATCTACATCGAATATGTGTTCAAAACAATGTAGATGGTAGCATGGGATTCTCGTTTGGCAAGGGGAAATTTATCACTTGCACTTCGAAGTGAAATTGAATGTTAACCAGGCATTAATGTCAACTGTCAACATCATACGGTCTCCAATCAACTTGAATACCACCAAAATGTTCCCAAATTTCCGACGTTGCCGACCTTTCTCTAGGTTTAACTAAACGTTGCGAAAATTAGCACGGTGCATACCAAGAAAAAGTCGAGGACGTTTAACTATTTGAACGCGTTTAGTTGAATGCGTTTATCTGTAGAATCGGAGAATACGGGCCTAAGACTATCACGTACAAATCCAAAGGACGTGAGTTCAATTCTCGCTATCGCGGATTTTTTTTTCAGGCTTTGGATCATCGGGGTAGCAACTGAACCACAAATCTACATTCTATTTTAGGCACCTTGTTAGCGTATTGGTTTAGACCGTCACGTACAAATCCAAAGGATATGGGTTCGAATCTCGCTATCGGAAAATCTTTTTTCAGACTTAATCTAACCTCCGCACCCCCCAATCCCCCCATCTTGAACCCAGGAACCAAGCTATAAAAAATCCCCTGTCAAAGCTGTCATCTGTCAAAGCTGTCATCTGTCAAAGCTGTCAAGATCGAAGCGTTATGTCAACTGTCAAGATCGAGATCGAGCGACGTTGCCAGATGAGCAGTCTTCGAGCGACGTTGCCAGATTCATCAAAAATTCCCTGAAATCTAGGGAAAAGTCAAAAATATGCCTCGCCCACTTGAGCGCTTTGAGGTTATGGTCGAGAAGTGAGCCAGAAGCCTCCCTGTTTATCTACTCATATAGATATACCTAAAATTATTATAGGTATATGGATGTAACTTATTAAGAATAACATGAAAATTTCAAAATTCGCGAAATAAGTGGGGGTTGCTATTTGTAAATTTCAGAGGGTGGGCGTGAGAGGGTTCGAGTGTTTGAATCCAAAAAAAACAATAGATACCTCAAAAGTTGTCTCCCTTGATATCTAAATTGACGTGTTTGCCAAATTTTCATACACATGCATTGGTCTGGGCACAATTAAATGCTGTTGTGTTTTCAATAATTGACGCACCCTGGGCATCTAATCATTCTAATCATTCTAACAGGGTGTTCCATCAAAAAAAAAAAAAACACAGCTCATCAACGCCATCTAATCATTCTTATAGCAAACGATTAAAGAATCAAATAGTACGTTTCTGGGCACGATTTTCTTCGCCTGTCGGCAGCAGGCAATGGACAATATAATTTGCACTGTTTCTGGAAATATGGAAAATATATGGATTATTAAATAATAATTAAATCAATATTTATTATTGTATTTTGTATTTTTTGTATTGTATTATTGATAAATCTACGGCCTCTATAATTGATATCGCAATCAATTAATAATATCATCCAATTGAACATATCGACACCTCATTGGCCAAATGACGTAAGCCACAAAAAGTAAATTTTTCAGGAGGACGAAAAAACCTTACTCCAAATAATCATCATTCATATTTTTCAGGTTTTATCTTTATGCATTGTTGTGGGTTACGTCCCTTGAACTACTCATGCGATAACTCATGTATTTTTCATTTAGGGATCCAATTCTGGGATTAACCCATTTTCAGCAATTTTGTGGGTTACGACTTTTGGCCTATGAGGTGTCGATATGATGACGTCACACGTACGATCTATCATATTTATCTCTGTCTATCTGGCGAGTGAGAGAGGATTGCTTTAACACGCCCTTCCTTCTTCGATTATGTGGCAAAATTCGCGTTCTCTTTTTTATTTTCATTTTTTTTTGCTGATCGACCTTTAAATATTGGGTAAAAAACGTATATAGATTTTCAAGTCATTTGAAAATGTACCTTCCTATGAAATTTTTCATTCATTTTCAACTTTGTTGACATCGCAATCAATTTGTATTTGGTAAGCCTTTATTCTTTATTATATTATTATTTAAGAATAATTGACTAATTTATTGTCTTTTATAGCATAAACTGAATGTACCAATAAGGCCTGCTCGGCTTTAAAAATATAATATGATCTTGATTTCTGAAAAAGGTGTAGGTAGTATATCTAGGACACGTTAGTTATAAAACCTTTTTTACTTAAATTTGGTTCAGGAATGCGTCTTGGGAATTACGGCACATCAAGTAACACACACCCCTTAAACTGATGAAAAAAACAAGTGGAAGGCAACAAGGAATAAGCATTGTTGAAAAGTTATATGCCTATTTTTGATTTCAAAAATAAATTTAAGGTGCTACTACCTACAAGTTTATAATCACATACTTCTTTCAATCCACCAGTTTGATTCCTAAAACATCTAGGTAGGTATGCCTAAAACCATACCGGCCGGTCTTGATATAAAACCAAAACGAGTAGTCCAAAGTCCAACAGTCCAATCTTTCACAGATTCACACTCATCTTTTCTCTTCTACAAACATTATGAATATAAAATGTACATTTCATTAACATTAGTTATGCTAATTCAATGATGGAATCATACATATGCTGTGACTTGCTGTGGAGACATATAAGACATCGAGAATGACATCAACTTTTAAATATATTAGATACCTACGAACAGAAAACAGCCATCTATCCATACCAGGGAATCACAAAACATAAATAAAAGAAAAAAAAACCTAAGAACCTGCTGGTGTGAAATGAATGTGTCGAATGGTTATCTGCATGGATAACAAATATATAGTTATCTGGAAAGTGCATGGCAACATGAATCGCGCCAATGCCTGAGAAAAACCAATGCACAATTTGACAACAGAACGCGAGTAACGCGATGACGTAGGATATGTTTCGCACAAATAGCACAAATGCATTTTAGTACAAATGCCACCACGCGCAATTGACACATACCGGATTTCGGAACGCAAGAGAAAAATGCAAACAACCGGCAACATGAGTAGAACATTTGCTCGTTAGTACATTTGCCGGTTAGGACAAGTGCCGGACTCCCAAATTAGCGCTTTATTATAAGAAAGAGCGGCCAGTTCCACAACTGTTCCGTCTTATGAACGCGACCGTTATTTTGAAATTTTCGAATTTAGACGACAATCTATAATTTTCACAATGCAGGTTATAATAATTCTGAAGCTAATAATTGATCAATTAAAAAGAGAAAGGGATTCTGGTTAGAAACTTTTGCGATGACTCTACGACGACATAATGGCAAACGTCAAATACTGTGTGACGTAACCGCAAAAAAGCTTGGGATAAACTGTAGGTACGCTGTTAAATGTATTGTTAACAAATGGAATAATAAATTTCCCATAAGCAGTGCCGGATTAAGGGTTGTGGGGGCCCCGGGGCAAAGAAAAATGTGGGGGCCCTTTCAAAATAATAATAGGAAGATCAAACAACTTGTTGCAAAAAAATGTCTTCAAACTCACAAAATCAAACACACGTTCTATCAATAGTATCTAAACACACTTTCACAATCGGGTACAGCACGATGCAAGCAAATAAAATAATTTCAACACTGCCAAAAAATATGTATCAACAATCACGCACCGGTACCAGAGCCGCATTCTTTCGAATCGATTTTTCTGATCATGATTCATGATTCATTAATTGTCACATGATTCGTTCTTTTGAGCATGTTACGTTGTCACGTGATTATTTGTTCCAAACGCGTTTTGATTCGGGAATCAGTTTTGAAAGAAAGCAGCTCAGGAACAACGATACTCGCTTATGAATTGATAGTTGAATAAACATCGCGAATTGAAAATCAAAATCGTAACTGTCAATAGTGTCATCTATGGTGACCGGAGCGCTCCCCGTAAAGTCGCGTAGGCACACTTAGCGAACGCATTCATGAAATACGTAGGACACAAAAAAAAGCGAAAATTGTCGGAATACAAAGCGAAACGGGTATCGCTGTGAAGATACACGTTGTTTTTTAAATAAAAAAATTATTGATCTTTCTCCGGCTTTCTCCTTTCCGCATCGATTCATTTTCGAAAACTTACTTCAAATCAAATTTTTAGAAAAATCAAATAGAATCAACAACAGAAAAAGTGAGAAATAAGAATGTGAAGAATTAATTATACCTAGTCAATTCATTCGTTCATTAATTGCTTTTAAATACTGTTTTCTAGCTATATCAGGTTTTGATATAGATTATGGAAATAAACGGTATTATTTATAGATTATAGAATGAAAATATCACTTGTTTGGATGTTTGTATACTTGAAAAAATTGCTCATTAATTTCTTAAAAATGAAAAAAATTATCCTTATAAATATCCCAACACACACAGATTGGCTGGTCCGGAAACGGGACATAAGCGATTTGCCGAACTGCCGGCCTCGGCCCGAAAACGCTTGCCGGCTCGGCGTGTAGGTAGGGGTCCGCCAGGCCGAAAGGCGGCTAAAAGGCGGCTAGCCAACTATTCACTATTCAGTGGATGGATAGCTGGCTGCCGGCTCGGTTTGTGAACGGCAGGCCAGCGGTGGCTCGCAAGGGGCAATACTCCATTAATCGGCCAGACGAAAGCGCAGGCGCCTCAAAATAATTTTGTTTTTGATTAGTCTATTAAAAATCGCCAGTTGAAATAAATTAGGTATCGTTCAATTACCATTTAACTTCATAGAAAGTTTGCCTTTTGTGCAAGTAACTTCGCGTTATTGAAACAATAATTTATAATGACTACTAGTTTGTAGAAGTATGAAAGAGAAAGCACTTTTCAGCAGACAGTTTATTAGTCACAGGTCACACTACATAAAAATGACATATAGATACCTATTTTCAGAAGAGACTTATTTTTTTAAAAACCAACAGATTTTTGAAATGTGTCAATATTATGAGTAACGGAAAATCATGACTAGAATGCACAGGTAGACTTAAAAACAATACTAATTATTAATGTAAACAACAAACTAAGTATTAGGTATAGAAAAATCGGACGTGAAAAAATACATTGATGTACATTATGCCTATATTCTAGCTCTCATTATTCACATGAAAATATATGTATGGAAAAAAAAATAAACTTTGTGTTCAGCTCATGTCTAGAATCGAGACTTGAATGTGTCTTTGGGTAAACTCAGTTCAAACACAAACGTAATTTTAGAAAAATACATGAGTTTCTAAAACTAAGTCATAAAAAATGGCACAGTTGAGCCAAAAACCCTAACAAAAAACCATTTTTCCAACCAATTGCCTTTAGCATCTATTTCGGAATCTGTCCCGTTCGACGATGCCTCGGCCTGGTTTCCTAAGCTCCTAAGAACAATAACACTTTAATTAAAAATACTCCAATACATTCACTGGATTTTGCTAAAGTCTGTGACCATAGTTAGTATAGTGACAACAGAAGTTACAAATTTTAGATTAGGAACGGACAATTTGAGAATAATTGATAATAACATCTTGTTCGAATAGAAATACACAATAACCACTTGAAGATCCATTTATAAAAGTAAAATCGATTGACCAGATTCCAAGAAAGCTATAGTTTGTATGAATGCGTACTCACAGATTATTTTGAAGTTTTATTCATTCGTCTGCTAACCTGCCGGTGGCAAAGCATCCTTGAAATCAGGAAGTCTTCAATAGAAATGTGACTGAAGCAGGTTTAGTACAAAAAAGATAATCACTATCACGGCACATAACACACGAATTACAAAAATGCTGGTAAAAGTGTCTAACAGATCAAAAAGATTCCCAAAGAAAACCAAAACACAACACACAACAATGGACGCCGCAATGACACTCATGAAAATGAACATGTTTGTTAATTTCACGGTTTCGTGAAAAATGTAAAATGAAGCTGCGCGAAATTTAAATGCGCATTACAAAGGAGACTTTGCGGTAGACCGCTATCTAACCGTGCGTGGTCCGTGAGATGGTTTACGTAGCCGGCAAATCATCTTGCGGGCCTGTGCCACCCCGAAATACGGCATCCCGGTAGCGAGTTTCCGAGAAGTAGCCACTTTCGGCCCGAAAACCAAAAACCGTTCTCGGTTTGCCATGAAGGTGTCGGCGGAAATCCGTTCTCTGTACAATTATGGAACGGTATTCCCGATCTGCGCCGACGGAGGTCCAGATCATGGCTACATCAGCCACCAGAGAACCGCGCGTGCCGAATGCCCGAATGGCGGCCGCTTGTTTGCCGATCGCGTTTGGTTTGCTGGGATGGTTTGTGTGGGGGCCCCCAATAAATGGGGGCCCCGGGGCTCTCGCCCCGGTTGCGCCGCCGTTAATCCGCCCCGCCCATGAGTAATGAATCCTAACAGATACGCCAAGTTAACGTAAACGTTAAATCATAGCCACCAATATTCCTCGATGGATAAAAAGCATGATCAAAGATCTATTGTGTGTTTAAATTTTTAGATCTTTGACATGATGATAAAAAGTGATACTTTAATTTTGGTAATAAGTGATTGGAGTGGTCACTTTAGTCCCGGAAGTACAAAATTGTATAGTATATGCCGTGGGAATTGACTAGCACTTTAGATCCAGAAAAAAAAGTTGAAGGCTCAACCGTGGAAATGGGCATACTTTTCCTGAGGGATTAAAAGTACTTTAGTTGTAAGGTATAATATACGATATTTTTCATGCTTCCGGAACTCAAACGTAGAAATAATATAAGAAAAGTACAAAGGAAATTTTATGGACTGACAGATAATTATTCATGTTGCGATGGCGAAGGCGTTTTTCAAGTTACAATACTAACCGTTAAGGCTCAAGTACACGGGGCGAGTATACAAGCTAACAAGCCAGCTTCTAAAAAGCCAGCGTGTCGGCGAGTGCGCTACTAGTCGAGTACACATAATTCTTCCACTTGCCCAGTAGTCAACAAGCTGATTTTAAAATTCAGCTCATTCGACATCTGCTACTAGCCACATGTTCACAAGCTACTGTGAGTACACTTGGCTACTTGGCTAGTTTACAAGCTAGCTTGTTAAAAAGCCGGCGTTTGGCGTGTGAAGTCGCCGGCAGTTCAACTTTCTACAGAGCGTTTTTACAAGCATCTCACGGAGCGAGTGCATCGAGTACACTGGACTAGTTTACGAGCTGCTTGTGAAATAGCGGGCTTGTAGCTTGTGAACTCGCCCCGTGTACTTGGCCCTTTACTACTTAATTAATACTCTTTTTTTATAGTCAATGCTCTTATACCATTGACAAAAGAAAGTTTTTGGCTTCTTTTAGTTAATATTCAGAGTCGCAGATATTAATTTTATAGTACGTTTTCAACATTTAACTTGATGTATATTTTAATATGACATTTTTTACAAAAGTAAGAACTAATTAAGTAGGAGTGTATTCAATAATCTACCCCAACACTTCTTTGTCTCCAAAAAATGTCGTTCGTGAATTTGTATTACCTGTGTGTTTTTTGTTTCAAACAACGCGTGCCCCGCTAACTATAATTGTGGAAATTGCTAATTATGGTTTTTGTTGGGGAACGAAGTTTCTTATGGTAATTATTTTGAATTCCTTCACATATGACGTCACAGCCACCTGCTCGTGAGCATTCCGTTAGTTGAGTGCATCGCGATAATTCCGGGATTTTCATCGATATTGTATCCCGGAGGAATAATCTCAGGTCCCGGTGTCATTGATGTTTAATTGAATTGCAATCTTTATGAATCTCCATTTCGTTTCACCAATATACCCTGAGAATTTCCCCGCTAGTCGTCGGATTCGCTGCCCTGGTTTTGGCAGATTGCAGTGCCCTACGCCCTACCTCTGAAAGTGGAAGGTAACCTCCCAGCAGGTATGCGCTGTACGATAACGGGGACTCAGTGCGTTGACCTCCACCCATCTGCTGTCCAGATACATGAAGCCTGCCAAACTTTTAGTTTTTTAAAATGTATTTTTTTTATGTCGATATTTTCGAAAAAGTCCGTCAGGAGTTCTCAGACAGATTATTTAATTGTTTGGGGGTCAACGGAGGACATTTTCAACATTTTTTACAATAAAAATTGAAGTATGCTTTCTTTGTTCTTATCACGAATGTCTCTATCTTGTTAGTTTGACAGTCTGTCATATCCGCACGGATGCGTTTAAACCTATGAAATTTTCACACAATAATCTACTCGATAAGAAAATGCCGGCAATGACATTTTTACATCTCAAAAGCTATCCAAGGACTTTAAATAAATTCTTGTCAAAAAATGTGAGAATGTATCGGAAAAAATTGACAGTTTGACAGTACCTTCTATTAAATTGACAGAATAGCTCTTGAAAAGTTGAGATAAGAAAGTGTAGACCATTTTTCTCTATCTTATACCGTTTGAGTTTTATAGCATGTAAAAGATGTAAAAATGTCATTCATAAAACGCGATAACTCGAAAACGGCTGAATTTAGGAACATTACGTTTATAACAAATTTTGCTCAAAAATAAAAGGAGAATTGAAATATCTATCAATATACAGGGGGTTCCATTTAAAAAAATGCAACTTTGGTCTTCCACAACTTTATGCCCGACCACGTATATTCCAATTTATCACTGATATGTAGACTTCTAAAAGCCCTACAACTTTTGTATAAGACACTTTTTGCGAGCCCCTGTACATTTTGAGATAATCGACCGTTCTGGTACTTTATCCTAACCCTGAATAGTATCTGCACCAATGTCGATCTTTTGATGAAAATTGGTGTTGGGGGGTTTCTTGTCATGCAAAATTTGAATTTGATCTTAGTATGGCTCTAACTTGTATACACTTATTTTTCCTATTATTTACAGCCGTAACTTTTTTGGACGTGCCTGTATTATATTTTTAAGTGAAAAATCAGATTTCTTCATCATTTTTACGCAGAAAAAGTATACTTGTTAAAAGTCGCTAAGTGTATCCATTCTCGAGATATTTGGATTTGAAATAAAGAATACACGTGATTTTGGGATTATCGTCAAGCAAGGTCTTGCATTTTTTTGACAAAAAAATCAGGACGAGTCTCCCTTGTTGAAAATAAGAAGAAAACTTTCCATAAACATGTGTCCGGATATGCTCCGTTACGCTACAGGTTGTTGATTCTTTTTATTTTCTCCATTTTTTCATAATATTTTAATAAAAATTGTTGTTTACATCACTCATCAGTTGAATTTTATCTTTTTACTAAAGATATGTAGCATTCATACGAAATAATTCATAACTTTACCTCCGCCATTATTTCAAAATCAGATATGAATTTATTATTTCAAATCCGAATATCTCGAGAATGGTTGCCTGTAGCGACTAATAACAAGTTTACTTTTTCTGCGTAGAAAATACAAATAAATCTGTTTTGTCAAAAAAGTTATGGCTGTTAATAATTGGAGAAATAATTGTAGGTAGCGCCCTCTAAAAGTTAGAGCCATACTAAGATCAGACAAAAAACCCCTGAACACCAATTCTTATCAAAATATCGACATTGCTTCAAATATTATCAAGAAAAAACAAAAATAAAACTTTAACACTCTGTAATGAAGCATTTCCGGATACGTGTTAATAGGAAGTTTTCTTTTTATTTTTAGACTGGGAAAGTCATACTGATTTTTTTCGTAATATTAATTAGACACTCTGTATATTGGTGGTTAGTTTGAGTTAGTCCTAATATAAATTAGGGTGAAGATAAAGCTCAAGAAATACAGTTTCTGGAAATAATTTTTTTTTTTACTTTCACAACAGATTTTTCAAAACCAAACCGACATGCTCAGTCTGAATAAATTTATTTGTGTTCGTATCATTCTAGATGAGTAGTATTTTCATGATACTTGGAAAAAGTTAAATTAATTTTCTATACTTACCCATATCATTTTCAATACGTCAGAGTTAAAACATTTCAATAATTTTTTGACGAGATGCATATACATATACAGGGTGTAACAGAGTAAGTGTTACAACGTGAAACTGTAGATTCGTTATTAATAGAGAAAAAGATTTTTACTTAACGGAAATTTGACGCGGGCTTTCGTTTTGGATATACAGGGTGTCAAAGTTATGAAAAAAAAAGTTTGTACTTTAATTACTTCTAAACCACTTGGAATATTTTTATCAGATTTGGTACAGTGTCGAAGCTTACTAGTTAGTATCATTTTATTGAAAAATCGATTGAAAAAAATAACCAGTGGCGTAAATATAAGACACTCTGTATATCGAAAAAGAAAGCCCGCGGAAAATTTTCGTTTAGGAAAAATCTTTTTTTTTTTTTGATAACGAATCTACAGTTTTACGTTGTAACACTTACTCTGTTACATCCTGTATAATAAAAATCACTATTAATAAATATAATGGAAGGTAGGTAATTATCATTTCAATTGATTGATGAACATAAATATTCAGGATTTTTGATTGGCATTGATGAGATACTATTAGGTATGGAATATTAGATCTACATCCATTTAATGATACTGTTATTAATTTTTTTATGTTAAATCAGGCTTTCCCAGTCCCAGTAGACTCAGACTCAGACTCAAACCCAGTAGACTTTTCCTTTTACAGTCTATATTCTAGAAATAACCTATTTCAATATTTTGACGATTAATTAATAAAACTCATCAGGAATATATTTATTAGGTTTATTATTCAGTATTCGTCCTTGCCTTTTTCCGTCTTTCCAATGACGTAGATTGGAGAGGAATTCTAGCGTTCCTTCTTATTCTGACTTGTACCTTTAAATTATTATATTTTATTCAATTATTATTGTAGAATAGAATATGCCCATTTGTATGGTTGTGACGTGTGACGAATAGCGAGTTCACCTAATAAGTAAGTTTTTAAAAGCAGTTTTGACAAAAATGGTCTACTTATATTATATGAATCCAATTCTGATACCTGGGAATGTCTCTATCTCTACCATAATCACCAGAAACCATGCAAATGGGCGTTAAACATACAACTTTCTTGGCAAGATTTACAATCCACTCACAGGCAAGATCTATACTGATTTGAAATTCAGAAAGCATCCATAAAATTTTATATGTACAGGGTTATTCATTATATTTTGACCCCCGAGTGGTATTGCTGAGATACGGTAGAATCCATCAGATCAACGTGGTGTAATTTTCATTAGATTTTGAACTTGAATAGCGCAAAAACAGCTGGATCAAAACCAACATATATTTAGATCAATTTAGAATCAGAAAAATATCAAACATTCTAGCCAGAAAAATACAGGATGTTCCATTTAAAAAAATATAATTTCAATCGATGTTTTCAACTTTGTAAATTCGATTCTCTATTTCCGCTATTACCAAAAGATACTACGGGAAAAAAACTAAAGCGTTTGTATTTAAAGTTTTTTCTACCACTCATAATAGAGCTGTAGGTGGGGGTCAAAGTATAATGAATAACCCTGTACATGTACAAAAAAAAAACAGATTCTTATTATTAGGGCTACGGCAACATGCATTCAAAATTCAATATGTTACATACGTTGTGTGGATCAACCACTCAAAATCAAAATCATTTTTCCTTGAAAATAAAAAATGTCACTTAAGTTGACATTGAAATATCGGCCCTAAGTCAAGTATAATATCAATGTGATCTATACTTCCACATATTTTTTTTCAAGTAACCTACGAAGCAATATTATATAGGTATTCCATTTACAAAAAGTGGACAGTTCATAAAATATTTTTTTGGAATACAAGTAGGTACCTCTATAGGTACACTTCTATAGTCACTGTAAATTTGATCAAAAGTTATAAAAGATAAAGGATAATGCCCATGGTTTTCGTTGTACGTGATTTGCATTAAGATCAGGTAGTTTTAAACAGGATGAAGTCCATCATTGACTATATACCTCAACCTCATTTTTTTATGCGGAAAAACTGGCAGTATATTATTACATTTTTGATTGTTAACTTGATATCTAAAATATCTTAAACATAATGGAACTCAAAAGTGTCCTACCTACTTGCATCTACTTTAATCTATATGCTTTTGAGATATTTGTGCCCGCACTAACCGCCTCGTGAATATCAGAATTGGAAGGTGGAAGGAATACATTCAACATCATTTACTAACATTATACCCATTCTATTAATATTTTTGAGAATTTATATACCTACCTTGAAACATCCTCATATAGTAGGTACTATTTAGTCTATGCAACAAAAACAAACTGAAAATCCGACTTTAAATAAGTGCCAACAATAAGTAAGTAAACAATCAAATCAACAGCTGATCACAATCACATGTTCCATGCATCAAACTGTCAAGAGTGTCAAGTCAATCTGGCTCCGCCTTTTTCGACAAATGAAAAAGCTGCCTGAGAAAAGCATATACTTATTATTAAAATATACCCACCGTAGTCCTCCCAAAGTGAAGCCAAATTCTGCCAAATGGGAAAAGACAGAAATATTAATTTCCCATAAGTATGTTTCATGTTTACTCACACTGCACATGCCTCAATATAAAATTTCAGGATTAGTCGGTAGGCGGGTATATTTCAAGTCCGAATTTGGAAAACAACCAATAGGAAGGTATACGGTCATCAGCTGTTATCGATTATTTGAACCTAGAAACAAAGACCGTGCAGCAGCGATGCCAGATTTAAAATCGCCAAGACTTTAGATCGCCGTAACGTTGAATTTGGAATTCAAAAACCGGAAGCCATCAAAATCACGATTTCAGAAGAACGTTTCCACGTACAGCAACAGTTCTATTTCACTATATCATAAATTTGGCTGTTCAATATTCCACAAGGAAAAAGCTTAACTACCACAAAAATATGTGTTAATGATAGATCTACCGTAAAAACGAGAGTATCGGCACCAAAGCGGCAGCATGAGATCGGCCCAAAATCACGAGAAACCTATAGGAAACAGCTTTTAGCACAACCGCAGTCTTCTCCAGATACAGATGAAATACACTCATGAGGCATTGGTATAGGCTTGATCATTCCTGTCTTTCTCATCGGCTGAAAATCGGCTTCAGTTTTGCCGCACATTAGCCTAGTTTACACCGAAAGCTCGTTTAGTCAGGTCCGATAGGACCAAGTGGGTGGGGATGGAACGGTAGGACCAATGATTGCTTCTCGCCCGTTTACACCGTCTTGCAACGCCTGAACTAAATGAGTACGCGCGCAATTCGTCAAATGTCAAAAACAAGTCGGAATTATTTATCAACACAATTCGTAACCAAAAAAAACATAAGTAAGTACGCTCAGATTGCCTTAGAAACTCAGAACCAACACAATTCACAATAATAACAATCAACATAACCCCATAATTTTGATCCAGATCCAACCAAATCTAGTTCGGTACACCTGCTGGCGAATACCGAACCAAGAGTGGACCAGCCTAGTCCGCAACTGTTTACACCATTCGAACCAAATATTTGGTTCTGATATAGTTCCAATTTAGTACTTGGTCCGCGGACCAAGTGGTCGGTGTAAACTAGGCTATTGATGAAATGAACCTTTCAGATCAGCAGGTTTCCCTGAAGCAACCTGTATATTTATCAAAAATAAGTTTAATTTTTATGGTATGATTTTTTACTTCATAGGCTCTGGGAAGAGGGTTTCAACCGCCAAAATCCCCCCTCGCTGCGCCAGCCGTGACGGGGATGGTTTTTGAAGTGAAATGAGACCAGTTCCCACACAACACAAGATCGTTCCGAAAAATGTATGAAATATGTCAAACCCTTCATATATTATGTTACACTACAAAAGGTAGATGTCTGAAACATTACTCGCACATATCATCTGCAATATATCAAAAACGATATCTCAGTAACATTACTAAAGTTATATTTCAAAAAGGTTGATGCGTAATATTTCAGAACTCTTTCTGAAATGTTTGATTTTTTTATGTATTCTGAGAAATTATAATAAAAGTCAAATATAAATTAAATGGAAATACATTGAATATTATTATACAAAAGGCAAGCAAATCAATACATTCTTCAATTTTTTTTATCTACAAGAGTACACATAACTCAAGAACTCCATGTTGTCGAGTATCGGGCAGATCGGGGTTGCATGCTATTTCCATATACGTATTTTATGAGTATATGGCTATTTCCTATTCCTATTTCGTTTCCAAATAAAGCATTATGGCTGCCCTTGCATCAAGTCTCAAGAATCTCAAGTGTCAAAAGAGTCTTTCCAAGCAGAATTCAGCAAATATAACAAATATCACGTGATACATATATAAACAACGTCGATCCGTATCACGTGATTTTATACTTTCTGAAGGGATCAAGTAAATCGATCGAAGCCTCTACTATAACCACAAAAATATTTTGCTTGATGTTTCTATTCTATCATTTGTCATTCCGTCACTGTCTGTGTTTGAGTGTTGAGTGCTGGTACTGTTGGTAAGAAAAGGACACTTTTGTGGGAAAGGACGCCATTGCCCAGTGATTGTGCCTCAAAATCAAATATATACTGTAGAAAGCGATACCATGATGGACAATAAAGAGGTGAGCCTTTTCTATATCATGATTTAAAATCCCTAATTATCTATCATTTGGGTGCTAACAGTTTATCCGCTTTTGAAAGGAAAAATGAGGTTATAGAAGGTTTGGGTCAGTGCACCTTTGGAGCTCAAGAGAACAGTAAGTTATTGTTTAAAATGTCAGGACAACCATTTTGCTGTTATATATTTTGATTTCCAGAAAACGATGTAGACATGAAATTTTTTATGTATGTATGTATGTATCCAAAACGTTTTTATGAAGGAAATTTCTATTATTTTATATTATAAACATGATTTTATTGTTCAGTTGAAATGTTTTTTTTTTTCACGTTTTCCATAAGTGATCATTTATTCTGTATTTTATTAAGAATACTGAGTTTTTTCATGACTTGAAATGTTTATCTATATTAATAGGTATTGGGTATTTGGCGGAGGGTTAGCCAAAATTGATCACCGTATAAATAGATCTCGTTATAGATAGATATTTTATTATTGGACCTGTGCCCTAAACGTCCCCGATAAGTAATGGGCCTTTCTGTACGCCCAACTTGGTGGGAGTCTGACCCTCCACCAAACACCCGGTATATTTTTATTCAATGCTGTTTATATTTTTTATTTATTAATAAATTACTCATAATATGTATTACGGAGTTTCATTTTTTTCCCAAAAACATATTATTTTTTTCGTCTGGATTTATGCGTTCGTTATCCGGAATCCGGAAATTCTTCATTGGTCGAAATTTACTTGGAATTTCAATCAATTTAAACTGTTTTCAAAGGATAACAGAACCATAAGAATCCGACCTATAATTGGTAATAGCAATATGGATGAAATTTTGCCAGAAAATCCTACTGAAACATTACACAGAAATGTCCATGTAACATTACACAGAAATATCTGTGAAACATTACAAAATGCGACATTTTCACATATATAAATGTTTCAGCAATATTACAAATATGTTTCAAAATATATAGGAAATATTGTAATCTTACAAAGTAGTATTTCTGAAATATTTCCGAAACTATACTGTGCTGTGTGGGTTATTGCTTTCCTTTGTTGGGTCCTAGTGTGTCTTCCATGCTATCTGGTTTTCTGCAAATGAAGCATCAAGAAAAGCCCTTGAATGCTTCACTGATCTCGCACGCGGGCTCTGGTCACACAAGCGCGGTCTCGAAATTTCCAGTAGCGAATTGTGGTTTCCAACTCGCTGCTCTGCCACTTTTTTCTCTATTTACCAGGATAAGATTTATTATTTTATTTTGTGCTTCAGCTAAAGCCGTTACATCTCTCAGACCCTAGAGTACTGTCTTTGAATTTATTTCGAAAGCCTCTAGTGCCTGGATTGCCTGTGTATGTATGTATGTATTGGATAATGATTGAGAGTGTCTTCTTCGAAGGATCGTTCTCCCTCATCTTCACAATACCGATTTGTACGGGAATAATGCCTGCTTGAAGGTCGGTGATCCCTCTGCCCAGGTTCAGAGTTTCTTGCCTTTCCTGTTCAGAGATCTCCCCACAAATACGCCAAACTTTGAGTGTTTGTTATCCGAGTTTAAAGTCAGAATTCCGACTTCTTAGTCAAAATTACGACTTCGAAGTCGGGTTCCGAGTTTAAAGTCAGAATTCCGACGTCGGAATTCCATAACGCTTCTACGCTTTTGTACAATCTAAACAGCTAACTAATAATTATTGTACCGGTACAATTAATGTTGTAGTGAAGATTTTGATTATTTTCTGTTCGCCAGCGGAAAGTGAAATTGCCAAAGGACATGAGTAGCTAGAATGACAATTAAAAAAAACCTTAAGGACGTAACTGCCTCTGGAATACACTCGTATATTCGATATTCGGCATCAAATTACCTATAGCAAGGCCCTTGCATGAACTAGAGTGGAAATATAGCCGACATCCAGATGAATATGTACGGAAGGTAGTTAATTCTTTCCGGTCGCCCGAGAACTTTCAATCTTTGGTATCTCAAAACTAGAATTTTGCAGATAAAATGACAAGGGTAGGTAGATACCTTCATCATTTTATCGACGACCTATCGTTTTTGACGGATACATTTTCCATTTTTTTCTATTCCATCAAAGCCTGTCCTCACTTTCAACAAGACACCGAACAGAATGCCGTCGCAAACAACCTTTTCAGTTAGTTATGAAGTGAATGGGTTTATTTCAAGAAATTTATCTGAATAACCCACCCAATTTCTTTTATATGACAACCAGTGGAACGCCGTGATGTTGCACTGTGCGCAACGTTCGTATCGGTGTTTGTTGCAAGAAGGAACCAAATCGAATTCAATCCTTAATCAAGCATCCGCAAGTATAAATTGAAATGACTTTTAACAATTTGATAGTGATAGGTAGTATGTGTCAGCTCAGACATACATTTCTCAATATCTATTGCTTCCTAGTTCTACGAATATGTTTTTCGATTTTCAATTTCCTGAAGGAAAAGTTGTTTGTTATATTGGGTACAGGCTTCAGAATCACTTGTCGAGATAGTAGATGTCAGTTTGACTTATTTATTTGGCAATATGTGTAGATGCTATACAGGGTGCGTCAATAGTGCGTGGACGCGATATTGTCGGTTTATAGATGCACATTTTTAAAATTCGTTGTCGAGGCATGATAGACAGACCTTAAGGCTACCAACCTAAATAGTTTTACTTCATTCGCATCGCGTATACAGGGTGATTCATATCAAAGCTACATTTTTTCAAATGGGAGCCCCCTGTATATTATTACATATTTGGGTTCCTCAGTCAATTTCAGATTGACTTTATGTACCACACATGGTATCTTATTGAACGAGGCGTTCACCAGCAAATCGCTATTTTTTGGAAAAGTTGATGTTTTAGAAAAAATAATATTGCATTGATCCTAAGAGTAAGAGAATTGAGATTTTTTGGTGATGCAAACCTTGAAATGTCCTAATGTAGCTTGCATGTACTAGCTTCAATTCTTTTTGAGTCATGAGAAATCGTCATGAGAATCGTATTTAGAAATTTCAATCAAGACTAACTTGATTTTTTCAAATGAAACTAACTGACTTTTTTTATACGTTCCAATGTAGAATTTTATTAGCTTTCTGGTCATATACGATTGTTAGTATCTATCTCTGGGATTTTCCTCTCAAATCTAAATTTTCCTATTGATTCGACTTTCCTATCAATTCTCAAGACAAGGTAGGTATTGAGATATTGACGAGGTTATTGAGTAGGCCGTGGAGAACAAACAAAATAATTGATTGAACTTATGAATGTAATTATTTATTATGGATCTTAACACTGAAATATTGACAGAATACCGAACATCAAAGAAAAAATGAACAAAAGCAGTATAATTATTATAACAAGATATTTCTAGATATAATGCCACGTTTTGATGAAAATGGCTAGCACTATTCGAAAGAGGGGCAAAATGAATGTACTGAAAATTTCACATCAATAACTGGACAAAGGATAGTCTAACTAATTTAATTTTTGCCAACTCCCAAATGTTATAGCCAGACCACCACTTCCCAATGGCATTGTATTTCTTCAGAAATGTCATACGGTTGAGAATTCATTTTATCAGAAGATTCATTGATTTGTGCATAGAATAAGAGGTCGGTGTTTTGAACATTTTTTGTTATAATAATTGTCATACTGTCGAAGAAGGAAACAAGTCCTTCTTTTGATGTTCTGTCTCCTGTTTATAATTTAGTGTTTAGTGTTCAGATTTATAATACAATATTTGAAATTTCAATAAGCCTATTTTCCATGGCCTACTTGATTGGGTAGGTATTGAGAATTGATAGAAATGTCGAATAATTAGGAAAATGTGGATTTGAAAGAAAATTACCAAAGATAAAAACTAACAACCTGATATTGCCAGAAAGCTAATAAAATTCTACATTCGATCGCATAAAAAAAGTTAGTTGGTTTCATTTGAGAAAATCAAGTTAGCCTTGATTGAAATTTTCTAAATTGGCATAATGATTTCTCATACTTCAAAAATAATTGATGGTAGTACATATGGCCTACATCAGGACATTTCATTGTTAGCAATGTTAGCATCACCCAAAAATCCCAAATCTCCAACTCTCAGGATCAATGCGATATTCAATTTTTTGTAAACATCAATTTTTTTAAAAAATAGCGATTTGCGGGTGAACGGTTCGCTTAAGATACCATGTGTATACATAAAGTCAATCTGAAATTGACTGAGGAATCCAAATATGTAATAATATACAAGGGGTTCCATTTGAAAAAATGTAACTTTGATATGAATCACCCTGTATACGCAGTGCGAATGAAGTGAAACTATTTTAGTTTTGTAGCCTTAAGGTCTGTCTATCACGCCTCAGCCACGAATTTTAGAAATGTGCTTCTATAAACCGGCAATATCCCGTCCACGCACTATTGGCGCACCCTGTATAATTCTAGGCTACACATGAGAACCTCATGTACCCTGAGAGACGGAGACGTCGTCCTTATGACGACTGCGTATATTTCTTAGTTCTACCATAGATCATTGGTTGATTCTTAATCTACATGCGTGTTGCCGGCTAGTAAATTGATTTGAAAACAACATGATGTCTTTCGAGTTTTTTTCTTCGTTCCCAGAATAACTTATGACCTAATAATTTTTTGTGATAAAAAATAGCAGTTCAAGCAGTAGAATCATAAAGATAAAAATGGATTGCTATGTTTCACGCATATTGTAACTTATAGCTTTTTAGTTTCACGAGACGTTGATACTTGGCATCATTGCTTAACTATACAGGGTGTTTAAGAAACATTGGCCAAAAATGAAAGGTGCGATTCCTTAGGACATTCCAAGAAAAAAGTTCCAATGAACAAAGGGCCAAAAACGCTATGTTTTTTTCAAAAATTGATGTTATCTTGCCCTCCCTCAACGCCACTGGACACAATATTTTTTATCCATCAGGGTCAAAATCAGCCGTTTATTACTTACAACAACGCTACCAAGTTTCAAACAAATCGGTCAAAATTTAACCGAATTATAAAAAAAAATGATTTGAAAAAAAACTTTGCCACCCTGTATCATAAAAACGATGCGTTTTCGGACCTACCCCAACAAACATAGAAGGTCAAATTTACCGCTTCTCGACCTACGAATTGGTCGAGAGATAATAATGTCCAATTATGAAAAGGGCAAAATTACCGAAATTTGTCCACATATTTTCCTATGTGGGAAAAGAAACTTAAGTAATTCGGAAGTAATTATGAGGTCGATATGTCCTTGCCAACCATGAGGTTGAAGGTGAATAAAGGAACTGTCAAACTTTTTTTTGGTTATTTTCAAGTAAGTTTAGACTTTTTCGTTCACCTTATGCCGTCGTATAATATGACACAATTTATGTTTATTTTAAGTAACCTGTAACTATACTGAATAATTATCTAATAGAACTTTATTTATGTCGTGAATAAGATATAGTTGACTAGAGCTGAATAACTATAGTAGCTGTTTATGACATTGAAGTTTAATTGCAAGGTGAAGGAGGTAGTTTTACACCAAATCAAGACATTTTTCTTTTCTTCTGGTCAAGAGTTCTTGGATTGTTTGTTGGGATGTTAATTGGATCTTTTTTTCTTAGAATGACCTCAGAAATCAATCCTTGCATTTTTTGCCTGATGTTTTTTAAACACCCTGTATATTCCAATTTGCATGATTTCGTTAAAGGTAAACATGTTGAGGCCATCCTAGGTTATATGTCTATGGACAACTCAATTTCTCAGCCTCATCATAAGGTTTCCAATTCTCTTTCTTTCGGATTCAAGTTGGCTATGTGTACTGGAAAAAAATTATTTTGAAAATGTAGTATCTCGTTTTCATTTGAACATTAGCATTTCCCAAATTTGTTAATGCCTTATTGTTGAACGGTGATCTCGATTTTTCACCTCCCAAGATTTTCCGGATCCTATTTTCAGTATAAAATTTACATAATATGTAGTGTGATGTGACTCATATTGATTTTAGTCCGACAGTGTAGGTGTCGTTTTTACACATGTTTAAATATCGGTTATTGCGCCCTCAGTAAACTTGCTGCTATCTGCCTCCTTCACGCACGATTGTCTACAGCAGTCCGAAATATGTCTTGTTCAACCATTATTTGTAGTTGCTAAGGTTATATCCGGCAATATTCAAAATTTAGATCCTATAAATTGAAATAAACAATTTTTATTCTATGAAAAAAATCACAATTTTGAGTCTACAAGCTTCTAAAAAATGACATAACCTCAATTGTTTGAGTAGAGTCTGTCATGGTTGGAGAGGGCATCTCGGCGTCCTTCATAATAAAACAATAAGTTTCAACAAAATTTGGTTCATAGAAAATTGTATTTCAACTGTTTCAAATGGAATCTTTGAAGGCGTATATCTCGAGACTGACGAGGAATTAAGAAAATGTTCATAGAATAAAAATTGATCATTTTGATTACTACAATCTGAATTTTAAATATTGCCGAATATAACTCGGACACCCTGTATAATATGTATGGGATAGAGGTTGGTGAATAATTGTATTACAAAAATCTTTCTTTCCTTTACTTAAATCAAGTTTCTTCTTTTCTCAAACATGGTGATACCATATAAATATTATCTGAAAACAAAACTAGGAGATCATTAAAAATGTTGTTCAAGTTTCAATTTTTAAAAACAGAATCATTAGGATCAATATTGTGTACATTCCTAGAATGATTATTCCTATCATATCTGTCACGGAATCTTTTGCCACAATGGTCACATTTCACAGGCTTTTCTCCCGTATGAGTTAAGATATGTCTCTGCAGTTTATTGTTGAAAGCGAATACCTTGGGGCACAATGGACAGATCAGTCTTTTCTCTGGTTTCTTCACCACAAAATCGCCCATATTATGTTCGATCTTCATGTGCCTTCTCAAGGTCTCTCTTTTCTTATACTCTTTGGAACACGTTTCACACTTGAAATTTCTTTCGTTGGAATGACTGAGGAGATGAGTTTGTAGATCAATTTTTTCAACAAACTTTTTATTACATAAATGACATTCGAAGTCCTTGATTCCTGAAAAAAAATCTGAGCTATTCTCCGAATAAGTATTCAAAACTAGAACTTACCGTCGTGCCTTCTCATATGCTTAATGAGATTATTGTTCAGTGGAAACTTTTTTCCGCAGACTGTACAGATGAATTTCCACAAACTCCTATCTTGATGCATTTGCATTTTATGTGTCCTAAAATAAAAAGCGTCTTGCTTTTCAAAGATGAATACATGAATGAAGATATGATTTGAACAGTCTTCAATTGAGTTCATTTACCTCAAATTACTATGGGTTTTGAAGCTTTTTACACATTCATCACATGCATAGTTTCTCGACGAATTATGAATCTTATTATGTTGCCAGAGGTCGTTAGAAGATATAAAGCTCTTTCCACAAGTAGAACATATAAAGGGCCTTTCATTTCGATGCTTTCTCATATGTATATTCAGATTGTGTTGACTATAATACCTGTAGATAAAAATTCAAATTGTAATCTTGTTCGCTCTTGACGTCATGAGATGAGAACTAATGAGAGAAGTGGGAAATCAGAAAGCAGAAACAGATTTTATGACATTTCAAAGCTGTCGTAGAAGTTATGACAATTTTAACGGTTGTCCCGATCACTTGCAAGGCTCGATTTTCATAATAATATGAGCAAAACCGTATTTCAAGATGTTTCTGAGTTGGCTCGCAAGGGGTTTTTGGAAAGCCTGCATACTGGGAAGAGATCTATAACTTCCTAAATTAGTTAGATGTTCAGTTTTTTTGAAAAGTCATTTTATACACCCTTTCAAAATAAACGCATTTCATGGAAAAAGATATTTTTTAACTGTTTTAGCTTTCGAGTTAGCATACAAAATAAAATGTATATCAATAAACTATGTTTAGCCCCACCAAAACGTGTGAATGAAAAATAAACTTTAAACCTTGATCCGCAATTCAAATCTCCTGTCCTACTCATTTAAAAAAAACTAAAAAATTCGACCGCGCCATCGATCGATTGGCATTTGAATGACTCTTTTGAAAAATAATTACTTCGAATGACATCATATCAAATAAAAAACAACATAAAACAACACATACAATACCCCAGCAGCATTCATTTGCCACTATGATCATTCCACACTCACTTCAACAAACGCTACAATCCATGCCAACCAATACCAAACGATCTTCGGACTTTCCAATTGGATAGTCTATGGAGTCTCTAGTTGGTTCAAAGTTGGTTTGGTATTAGAAATTCAAGCGGCAATCATCGCATCGTACTTCATTTTAAAGTTATTGGGTGGGTGAAAAAGAATAAACAAATGAGTGTACTTTAATTTCTTGAAATAGACGTATAAACTTTATGAGCAACTGACAAAAATAGAATGAGAGTAAAGGCATTAACTTCTCCTTATTCATACCACCCGTTGGATGGAACGCATGAAACTACTACCTTTTATGAATTCCATCCAATGCTACCAACTCGGAAAAAATATCTAGACTCCCCGACAATAAATTCCGGACAAGAATATTTTGAGTGAAATTGATATGGCTATAATTTTTTTATTTGTTGTACGATTTTGGTGAAACTTGTACCAAAGCCCTATGTCTTGAGATATTACCCTTGATTTTGGTTTTGAAAAAATCCAGATGGCTTCGATATTATACAGGGAGGAACAGAAGCTACTTTTTTACCCTAAAGTTTTCAACACCCCGTGGAAAAATTCAGCGGCAAAATCTAGCTCCATTATATTCGGTTGTGGAGTACGGTCTTTTCTCAACAAAATGTTTTTTTGGTCATGTCAATATCTGCTTTTTTAGAGAAGATACAGATGTTTAAAGAAAATACTGCAGTTTTTCGATATTTTATCAAGAATCAATGGAAATATTTTTATAAACTTGCATGAACAAAATGTTCTTAAATTAATAGCGCGTATTGTCACATCGTATCCCGATGACTTCTGCCATGAGAATGGCATGCTTTAGATCTCTCTAGAGGACTATTTTTTTTATTTTTCAAAAAGGGCTTCTCGCAAATCAGGCAAGGTTTCCAGATGTCCATTGAAACATGTCTACCTAGCAATCTTAGCATACCTATTCCATGTGTTTGATTTCCCATTTTCAATTAATAAAAGATCTGTACGGCCATGTAGTGATACCCCAGTCCACACCATGATACTACCGCCTCCAAAGAGTGTTCGAGGTGAACAATTTGCCCAATATGGATCATTGGGTGAATTGGAACAATATGGAATTTCACAACATTTGTTCATGCAATTCTATAAGAATGTTTTCATTCATTGTTGATAAAATATCAGAAGACTGCAGCATTTTCTTCAAACATCTGTTTCTTCTCTAAAAAAGCAGATGTCGACATAAACAAAAAAAAAAATCTGTTGAAGAAAAGACCGCACTTAACGACAAAACATAATAAAGATCAATTTTGCCGCTCAATTTTTCCACAGGGTGTTGAAAACTTGAGGGTAAAAAAGTAGCTTCTGTTCCTACTTGTATAATGACCAAGTCATCAGTATTTTTCGAAAACCAAAATCAATGGTATATCTCAAGACATAGGGCTAAACATTATGCAAGTCTATAAGAAGGTTTTCATTAATTGTTAATAAAATATCGAAAAACTGCAGCATTCCATTTAAACATCTGTATCTTCATTGAAAAAGCAGATATCGACATGACCAAAAAAACATTTTGTTGAGAAAAGATTGCACTTCACAACAGAACATTATAGAGATCAATTTTGCGGCTCAATTTTTCCACAGGGCGTTGAAAACTTGAGGGTAAAAAAGTGGCTTCTATTCCTCCCTGTATAATGACCAAGCCATCAGTATTTTTCCAAAACCAAAATCAAGGGTAATATCTCGAGACATAGGGCTACACTTTGATAATTTTTTTTCCAAAATCGGACAAAAATTCAAAAAGTTACAGGGATATCAAATTGACTCAAATTATTCTAGTCCGGAATTTATTGTCGGGGAGTGTACTTCATAGCAACTGGTTTCACCTACAAGTGTCTGCTTGACCTGGAAAGACTATACTTCACCGTAGTACCCACTACCGGAATAAAGTATCTACTATCGTCTGCTTATTTCTAGGGAAAAATCGTGATCATAAAAAAAATATTTTCAGGCCAATATTATTTTTCTCTGTTCAACCTAGAATAGGGAGTTGTGAAAGTAACTGGATTTTTCACAAAGTAGAAAAGTTGATCGCATAGACCTGCATAATCTATGATAAGTAACTAATAACCTTGATGATTTTATATCGTGAAATCTTCTTCTTTGTTATTGAAAACGCTTGATTCACGGGACCGAAGTTCCTTAAACACCAACTTCACTTGAACTGAAGTACATAGATACTAAACTAATAGATGATTCTAATGAATAGTAGGTACCTTCTTCTTTGTAACCTGTGCATGGTAGCAGTGAAATATGCAACGGAGAATAGCAGAGCAGACGCTCCGTAAATGCAGTAGATTCTTCAAAAATCTAGCATAATAATATACTACGGTTCATGCATTCCACTTGAAAGAACGCGTGATTTTTTGCTTTCAACATCAAAAATGTCCAATTCACGTGACATTCGTGGGTGAATGTAACGTGACCCGCATCGCGCCATAGCCTGTAGTTCTTGTTTCCACATCCCATGGTTCAGACAGGGCTCTAACTCGACAATTCGAAAGATTTTTCTCGCAATGCGATGCAGAACTTAATGTTGAGGGTTCCATAAATGAATCCAAGAAAATCTGTGGCGATGTTGTCTTGCGGAGAGACTATCCGGAATCAACTTGAACAACAGATTATTCCAAAACTAGGGAATGATGTCATCCCACTCAAGAACAGCTTTAAGAATTTAGGGCTTGTCATTGACACAAAATCGAAGTTCAAAGAATATATCACCCTTTGTATGGGAAGAGCATTTTCCATGCTAAAACTGATATACTCACACCGCCATCCATTATCTCAAAAAACTAAGTCCATGTTGTGTGAAGTAGATGTCAGAAGAATTCAGAAGGTTCAAAACTCCTGTATAAGGCTGATTTATGGGATAAGGCGTAGACAGCCAGTTTCCCACAAACTTCGTGAACTTGAGTGACTCTCTATGATTGAACGGCGCACATGGCACTCGATTTGTCTTTTCTATAAAGTGACCAAATTCAAATGTCCACCTGATCTTCATCGAAAACTAACGTTCCGGACTGACGTACATAACATAAATATACGTAAACAACATTTATTGACAATACCTTATCATAAAAAAGAATCTTTCAAAAATAGCTTTACATACCAGAGCGCATTCTTAATGAATAAATATAAAATTACCAACTGTTTCCTTTCAGTTGTAACTTTTGAAAAACAATTCAAAAATACGTTACTTGCACAAACATGACCACAACGCATAACTCCCCTTTCCTCTCCCTCCTCCCCTTCTACGCATTTATTTTGAATAATAATTTTAATATACTCCACCCAGTGGGTTAGTTAGTTAGTCATTGATTGCTGTTTTTTTTTCTCTTAATTAAGCAGGCTTCAACAGCACCCTCGATTGTGAGGGAAGGTGCATAATATGTGGCCTTTTATTCCAATAAATTTAAGAAAATGATAGTAAGTAGATAGATAATAAACGTGATTATTATTATTATTATTATTATCAAGTTTCCATTGAATAGGTTGGTGCAATCGACCATTATGTCACTGGCAGTAGCTTATCTATTTCCTAAGCGCATCTCATCACCAATACATGTTCTTTTATTTGAATACGTAAACAGATCCTGAAAGACCATGGCGAAAAAAGCGCCGATTGGTGACCACGATTGATAAGAAACCAACTAAAAATAAGTGAACATAGAGGTACGATGGATAACTTATGCCACTGTCTTTTCCAGGGAAAGTACGGAGATACAGTTACAAGAGAGATTGATGGCAGAACCCTTCCAACGAGTTCCATGATTTCTGCAACATGTCATTCAGAGAGTTTTTATTACAAGAAGTTAATCCAATTATTTTAAAAAAGTATACTGAATGGAGGTGCATTTGGTACAATTCCAAAAATTCAATCACGTCTGCGTTTTTCCAGTCCATTTTGTCAAAATTCACTTTTAAGGCAAAACACGTTGAGAACGATCGCTACACAATGCTGGGTAAGGGAACCAAGTGTAAACGGTAAACGCAAATATTTGACTTGTTTGACTCCTTTTATGTTGATAAAAAACCGACAAAAGTGGAAGGAACGCTGTTCTGCTATAAGCGCTATTTGTCGTATAAATAAAGCAAAAAAACCAAATAGCCTCTCTACACATAGATTTTGGGCAAATGAAGCAAATATACGAATACGCTACGCGAAGTGAATAGTCGCTATAAAAACTTTTGGCTATTTGCGTCGAGTACGGAGCAAATTGCCGACTGAAATAAGCCAAGCGAAGGCTCAAGTCCATTTGCTATAAAGAACGCCTGTCTCTGAAACGTTCGGTATTTCTGAAGAGGTCAAAGAGGTTCATGGGAGATATTCTAGATAGTCCCAAGGGGAAAATGGGAGACACGACAGTTCCAGACACTCGAGGGCCGCTATACACAGCCCCGAGGCCGCACGAACAAAGTACCTCCTTCGGCAATAAACTCCTCAACACCTTTTGTGTAGTGACAGATCCGACCCTGGGAATGTCATTTGCCCTGCCCAGGTCTCGTGAATATCGAGAGAATCCATTGTAGTGAAAATATTTTCAGAAATGTCATCAATCGGGGGATGCTTGGCCGCCACAGTCTTGAGCGTTTTGTAAATTCCGAAGGAGTTGGCCTTAGTAAAAGGATGTCGCAAGCTAGCCCTCCATCTATCTATCTTTATCTAGGCACTTTCAGTCCAAACTTTTTAGCTAAGCTAGTACGCATTCAGTTACCCGATCTATAGAACAAAGATGTTCGAATAATAGCCAAGACCGATAAGGAATCGTTTATGGAGTAACAGTATTCCCAAGAGATCTTTACGCTCCGCTTTCCCTTTCATAAAAAATGCATAAAGAACCAGTCCTGGAAGTTTCTTTTTTATGAATAATGCCATACTTTTGCAAACAAAAAATTCATTATGAGCTCGATTTCGGGATTTTGTCTAACTTTTAATAATAGAAGTTATATGAAAATTAATTTCCCACACCTCATAGATCACACGTTCTAAAACGTACTTAACGATTATGAACAAAATCATGATATGAGGCAGAAGTAACAAAAGTTATAAAAAACCTACCTGGAATTGCAAGTCTCACATTTGAATGGTTTTTCGAATGTATGCTTCGATCTGACGTGTTGTAAATATCTATCTGATCTGTTGAATTCAAGGCCACAAAGTCCACATTTTTTAGTAGACTTGAGTTTTATTCGCTGTATCACACATGGAGATCCAATAATTGTACTACTGCACAAACTGGGAGATGGTTCTCTGTTTATGAAGATAATTCTATGAGTTGTAAGAATTAAGATGATAGAAACTTATATATTTCAATTAAAGAGCCTATTCATATCACTTCACAGATATCCAGAAAAATGTGTTCATTCATTCATCTCCTATTCCACTATCATGAATCTTTGATGGCTTGGATACGAAATATACACACAGGTACATATACACATGATGAACAAGGCATGTTGTGGCATTTTTTGATTATAGAAATCACACTAATTCATTTAAAGTCAATATTCATGTACACTATTTCATCTCATTACAACACTTATTTATGTTTTGATTTTCCGTTCACAAAGTTGTTATTCCATGATCAGTACACAACTAACTAAACCAACTTAACGTGCCGCTGTTTATCCATCCCACTCCATTTCGGGATCATTGTCGAAGCTTGCAGAATGGGCCGCAATTTTCTCGATGAAGAAGATTCGCGAATAATCAATATGGCTTGGATAGTCGAACCACTGACATGTTTTGTCACATGGCTCCCTCTTTCCCTCTTTAGAGCATGTCCCGAAATGTCTCCATGTCGGTATCGGCAACTGTCCCCAAATCTGCAGCGTGATGTACGGTGGAAATATTAATTCACTGTCTTCTGGTCCTCCGGAAAGGATAGCAGCACACCAGGATGTTAATGCCACTCTCCTTGGAGATCACTTCCAGCATGCTTCTCACCACTCGCCAATCAACTCGCTCATTGGTCATCTTTGGGATTCCCAATTGACTCAGGTCCTGTGACAGCAACAAGTCTGGAAGATCAGTGAGGGCTCACCAGACATCACTGTAGGTGGTCATATGTTGTTGAAGCTTCTTCGTCACAATGTAGAACGTCGCAAATGGTCCTGTCGTCCGTATTTCCGTTCAAAAGCAGCAGCCAGCCCACCCTGAGCGTCACGTTACGACGCGAGCGTAAAAATGTGGCAACCTGATCCCCAGTTGAGTATCTTCGAGAGCGCGACAACTAGATCAGTCCGTGTTTGAATAATTTGAAGTATGTCCTAACTGAACAAAAATTTGATTGATTTGATTTTTGAGATAGAAATTCAGCCAAAAACGCGTTTAACTTCATTATAACTTTGTCGGTTTGTGAGTATCATAAAATAAGTTATATAGTAAGTAATATACAAATGCAGTTTTTTTTTCTGATGATAAAATAGTTGACATTTTGATCTGATTCTCCTCCAACCTCTTTCTAAATGATTCTCCGTCTTATCAGATTGCTATAGTTTTTACGCTCATGTTTTACAATTCTGTATGTTCACTGACAAGTACTATGAATTTTTTCTTTGTCCCCGTCCATTTGGAAAATCTTTTTTGAAATTATACCTTCCACATCCATGCAAATTTCTCAGTCAACTGGAGATGTAAAACGTTTATAAGCGGCAATGTCGCTGCTAACGCTTCCCGAAGTATTAGAAATCTTCCGCGACACGCCGTTACGCGACGCTCAAGTGATGATCGACCCATCAAAATACATGTGTACAATTGAAAGCGACAAAAGACCTGGTTACGCTCTCGCCGCATGGCTCCGGTGGGGATCGGCCTTTGAATTGATGGATGCTAATTTTCACAGAGGCTAGAGAAGCAGTCCCGGTTTGATATAGGAGAGGCACGACGTACCCTGTTCAAGAGAAATGCTAGTTTTGTTGGGAATAACATCTTTCGCGCCTTCACCTGAAGGCCTTACATGTTAGGTTTAGTTTGTACATTTATCTGTTAGACTAAGTAGCATGTGAAGAAGTTTATTCTGTTTTGTTCCCCAAATGTAGCTATGTATTGAATAAAGGTGTTGAAATTGAGAGTCACGTCTTATCATCATACAAAGAAAACAAGACATGACATTGCGCATGTCGGGCGTAGCGTTATACATCGTATAGTTGGTTTTTTCATAGTAAAAATAAACTTGAGAATAAACTAGTAGATGCACTCGCTAGACATCATCCGATCTTTTTCAGCCCCTTTCTGTTGGGCCAAAATATTGCGGAAATTTCCGATCGCTGCGCCAGCATAGTAACCATAGTTACGCGTTACGTCAGAGATGTATATTATTTATCAAGTGTTGAAACAATACCTGATCTTCCAAATTGGTCAACTAGGGATGACGATACCCAAATATTTTCTACCCGGGTACCACGATCTGTTACCTGCGATTGAAGTTAATCAAAGAATAGAAAATACTCCTATGCAGCCTGGCAAGAGTAGATAGTAGAGATAGTGTGATGAGTAAAAAACGAAGATTCATCGACACATTCAAAGGCGGCACTGCAGTACTCTACTGACCTCATCGCTAGACAAAATCCTACTTTAACTACCAAGAATGTGAATTTTCTTGAAAGCGACCAATACGAAATGATGTTCGCAATCCGCATTTCGTGATTCGCATCTACAGTATGCGTAGGGTACAGACGGACATCCTCATTAAAAAGCATGCAAGCGAGAATGCTTTGAAGTAGCGTGTTCTTCAGCTGTTCACTTTTGCAAGAAGTATGCATTCTAGTTTTTAACATACTCCTAATGCGCTATTTCGGTAAACCATGATATATGGGTGTAAACATCTTTTCCACCAGCTTCTTACGCGTCATTACGTGCAATGTTATTTTTACCGTGTATTCCACAGGCAGGCATGACTCCGATAGTATAATTATATCCAAGAAATGTCCATAGCTCAGTTGTAAATACAGTCAAACTTCGATAACTCGAACCATGACTTGCCACAAAAAAACTTCGAGTTATCAAGACTTCGAGTTATCGAATTCACATAATATGTGATTAGAACAACATTAAGGTTGTGAAATTTATTGAAATAAAGTTACATTTTTTTTGTGCAAAGGTGAGTTATTTGCGTTTGACGGAGAACTTTTTTATTTTTATTCTCTGAAAATACTTGAAGACAGTTTAAATTTTCAAATATTCACGCAAAACGGTCAGTGAGTGAGTGAAGCATTTGAGGGTGGCTGGTTAGCTTCCTCCTCTTCCTCATCGTCCTGTTCATTCTGCCTATATTCGCAATCATCTATTGATGGGATCTGGGAGTTTTCAAAGTACGATTGACTGACATAATGAACGGAAAACGTTTTTTTTCCACTTAGACAACAAATTCACTTTTCAAAACTGCCGAAACGAATGTGTTATCACCCAAAGAATTGATTGTGTTACGCGACTCCCATATAATTTTTCTCTCATGGAATAAGGGAATCCCAATTTTCTTCGAGTTATAGAGAGAATTGCAGAATATTCTGGAATATTTTGTTCGACTTATCGAGATCTTCGAGTTATCGATTTATTTTTACACATAATTTTAATCCTTGGTGCAATTGCCAACTAATTTGATCCGACTTACCGAAAATTCGAGTCATCGAAGTTGGACTGTATATGCCGTCAAGTCTTGGAAAATTGCCAAAACCTAGAGTGAAGAAAGTTGTATCGACCTACCTGATCGGGATAGCTTTCTACACCCTAAATGAATTATTTGGCCACCCGGCTGGATTAAGTTTTGTGTAGATACAGTGTCATTATAGGTTAAGTTGGTTAAGCAAATGTGTAGCTATACTTTATTAATCCCTATGTTCCACGCCAGTACCCATTGGCTCATTGTAACATTACTGTATACTGTAACATTATTGGTACAAATAAATTATATATATATCTATCTATATATCTAAATCAAGAAGAGCAATGTCTGGGGAAACTGAACCGATTCTTGCCTAGCGTGCTCAAAAGCAAGCCTGTTCAGACGCGCTCAAACTTCTCAAAGCACAACCCCCCTCCACCCGCGAAACCAAATGCATGCTCAAAAATCGAACGACTGTTGATTTTTAAGCACATTTAGAATGAGCTTGCTTTTTTCTAGCAAAGCATGTACAGGGTGGGCAAACAAGGATGCGAGGTACTGTATCTGGACAACTATTGATCGTAGAGGCTTGCGGCAAAAAAAATTATTACTAAAACGGCCAAGAGAAATACCTGGAAAATATTTTCAAGTTTCTGAAATTGTCGCTAACGCCCCGTAACAGCCAACACCAAGTAGAAAAATAGGATTTTTATAGAATTTTATCAAATGAAAATATATCGATAATATTTTTTTTATATTTACTGACTTTTCAACTACACTTTTTGTCTCAAACATTTTTTCTATTTATCAAAATAAAGGGGTGGGGGAAGTTCAAATATTTTTTCAAACAAACGGGGATTTCTCCCGTTTCGCTTGACCGATTTTAACGAACTTGGGCTCATATGAAAGAGCATAATCTGCACTACAAAATGCTTATTTGGTTTTGAATTTGTTACCTTCGCCGTCGCCGCTAGATGACATTAAGTGAAATGGTAGCTACTTCCGGTGAAAGAAAAGTGCAACTATTTTGAAAAAGTTGTTCATGGTCGAACACCTTTTTATGTGAATTTTTATGAGCATAAAATTGTTCTGAATCATACAGGGTGGCTCTTTAGTGTGTGGAAGTCCATTATCTCCCTTGTCAAAAGACATAGGAGAAACATTTTTTTTTCAAAACTTATTACCTTATATACAGAGTGTTCTAGGAAACCGTGACATCAAAAAATACTCTTTTTTTAAATAGCAACCCCATCTTTTGATCAGAGATTTGGATTCAGCGTAAGATTCTATGTATGAAACAGTAGTTTTATTTGCCAGAACGTGCGATGCTGTCAAGCTATCGAGGATTTACTCACATTTAGGGAAAAAACATTGTGTTGGTAAATTAGCTACAAAAACAAAAGACTTGGAATTGAATCTTGCAAATATATTCATATCCTAATGTTAGAAGGCATTTGATTTTTGAAAAAATATTCGCTATAATTTATGCAGGGTGTTTTCTACAGCGTGCCCAACGACGAATTTAGTGACGAAGAAGCTATTTTTTTTTCAAATTGAACACCCTGTATGCTAATATCTAGTTTTGTTAAGCACTCAAAACCCTGCAACTTTGCCATTAGAACACACGTCATAAAAATTGTCGTTACCTCCCAATCTTTGATTGTGTCAGAATAGTACCCCTGAATTGGAATTTCTGGTCCCAAATATGTCCAAACTAGCTCCAACTTGCATATTATTAAAAACTTTCTGCACCTCTTGAGATAACATCAATAATTTCATCCGTTATGGTTAACTTTATCTAAAATGACATTTACTTCATCCGTTATTAAGAGAGGTTTTGCTCCACCACAATTTCACTTTATTCGTTATCCTACGTCTGCGGCAACAAGCAAAACTAATGACAGTTTCCGTATAATTATCTCTTGTTATTCATTATTTCGCTAGTATTTATATACCCAAAAAATACCAGACCAATTCTTTTAATAACATTGGGAACTGATAAAATAATCTTTCAAAAAGCACACACTTTGAACTACAAAGCACCAGTGCCAAAGAACGAATTCCACTTTCGACACACCAAATTAGTTCGTGATACACAGCATAAACAACAAAAATATTTGGTTGGTAGTTAGGAAGAATTGCGCTGCTACTTATAAGGCAATTTGCCAGCTCATTATACAGGGTGTTTCATTAATATTGCGAAAAAATTTAGGGTGAGTTTCCCCACTTAAAAATAATAAGAAAACTTCCTATGAAGGTATGTCCGAAAATGCTTCGTTACAGAGCTACAGGGTGTTGAAGTTTTATTTTTATTTTGGTTTTTTCTAAATAATATTTGAACCAATGTCTATATCTCCATAAAAGTCGGTATTTGAGGGTTTCTTTTTATGCGGAATTCGAATTTTATCTCAGTTTGGCTCTAACTTGTAGAGGGCGCCACCTACACTCATTTGTCCTGACATGTACAGCCATAACTTTTTTGGACGTAATCGTGTGACATATTTGAGTGAAAAAACATATTTCTCCTTTATTTTTATGCAAAAAAGGCATACTTGTTAGAAGTTGCTACGTGGAACCATTTTCGAGATATTTGGATTTGAAATAATTAATACATGAGATTTTGAAATTATGGCGAAGGTAACCTGCTAGAAGTTATAACATATTACGCATTAATGCTTCATATTTTCAGTGAAAAAAAGTCGACTTGTGTGTGATGTTATCAACAACTTTCATGCAAATATTATTTAAACAAAAACAAATAAAAAAACTGAAAAAAAATAAATTAAATAATAACTTTAACACCCTGTAGCTCTGTAACGAAACATTTCCGGACACATCTTTATATGAAATGTTCTTTTTATTTTTGAGTGAGGAAACTTATCCTGCATTTTTGGCACTATCAATGAAACACAATGCTCGGCCATAATTTCATTATCATATGTATTCATTATTTCAAATCTAAATATCTCGATAATGGTGGCACGTAGCGACTTCTATCAAGTATGCCTTTTTTGCATAAAAATAAAGGAAAAATATGTTTTTTCACTTAAATATGTCATACGGTTACGTCCAAGAAAGTTATGGCTGTACATGTCAGGACAAATGAGTGTAGGTGGCGCCCTCTACAAGTCAGAGCCAAACTGAGATAAAATTCGAATTCCGCATAAAAAGAAACCCTCAAATACCGATTTTTATGGAAATATAGACATTGGTTCAAATATTGTTTAGAAAAAACAAAAATAAAAATAAAACTTCAACACCCTGTAGCTCTGTAACGAAGCATTTCCGGACACACCTTTATATGAAGTTTTCTTATTATTTTCAAGTGGGGAAACTCACCCTGAATTTTTTCGCAATATTAATGAAACACCCTGTATATACATATATGTAATGCACGTCTAAAACGGCAGACGGGATTGTAGGGTAGGGAGGGGGGACCGGTTTTACATTCCTTGCAATGGGACCTACATTTTAACGTGGACTCCAAACCACGGTCATCGACCCCATCGGAGCACAGACTGATCTACCAGTGTGACAGTGTGTACTGGAGAAACAGCCCCGCTCGCGGTGGAATCTACCGTCTGGCGAGTGTTTATCTTTGTTCTTCGTTCCCCACGAGAATATCCGATTCTTTCCGGCCTCGTTACCGGCGTGAATAGGGAGAAAAATTATACCTTTTGCACTCTGCCGTGTGGGTTCCCCTAAAATACCAGGCATTCGACTTTTTACGGTCTATCGCCATTGCTGGGGATCGAACCCAGCACCGGGCCGGTTCCCACTTACTGACCCGATTCTTGACACGTTGCGCCAGCCCGGCCTAGCAAAAATATTTATTTGACATCAAAAACAATGAAGTGAGGTTAGGTCCAGTGGCGACCGCTGCAAGGAGGGCAACGGGGCAGTGACCTACCGAAGCTGCGACAGAAACATCATCATTTTTAATTAATTTATTTTAAAACACACTCTTCAATTCTAAATCTAAATTCTAGAAACTCTAGGACGGTCAATACAAGCCGGCAACGCTGTAAGCCGGCTGTCATTGCTGTTTTTAGGACGGGTAGTTACGAGTCGGGCGATATCCGATTTGCACTGTTTCGCAGACGTTCGCATGGTGTATTATGGAAACCCGCATAATCGGGAGGGGGCGGGAGGAATATTTGTTTTAGTAGAGGACAGCCATCACAATCGTGCGTAATACTGAAATGTCCACGAACATGTTGCCACTTTTCCTTCTTCGTGAGTTATAATCAAGGTTACGTTTTGTTTGTTTTGATCTATGTAGGTCAGCTGGTGTCATCCAGTAGTAAAATTCTCGCGTGTCGGGCTAGGTCGATTGTTTTGAAAATGGCGAATACCGTAGAGAGCTTAATAATTGTGCGAATTTAAATAAGTTTTCGTATGAACTTCGATTGGAAATAAAAACATTAGGGCCGCACCGACCAGTGTGGACCAATTATTATTTGTCTCATTACGAAAAATCCTCGAAGCGATCCTGCATGGGTAGAAAAGGGAATGTGTGATGTCAAACACTTTGGCGAGAAGGTAAAAAGACACAAAATGAGTGCTATCCATCTAAATAACCACATAGAATTTTCAATGCTATAGGCAAGGTTGATATTAGATGCCAATTGAATACTGCATATAGGCAAAACATTATCGAACATAATGAAAATGTGACAAGAAATAGACATATACTTGGTAGGTTGATTGACTGCATCAAATTCTGTGGTATATTTGAACTTAACCTACGGGGCCACGATGAATCAGAAACTAACTAGTGCTAATCCCGGAATTTTTCGGGGCCTTGTTAATTTATTGGCGGAAATTGATGGAACTTTAAAAGACCATATAAAGAAAACAAATAATTGAGTGTTTATGGGGTTATCAAAAACCATACAAAATGAATTATTATACTCTATTTACGCGGTTTGCCAAAATATCATCGTTTCTGATATGAATAAATCAGATTTTTTAGCTATAACAGCAGATGAAACGACTGATTGTGCTACTCTTTCGCAACTCGTTATTTTAATTTTTCATGAATTTTACCATTGAAATGAAGATCTATGGACTTTTTGGTGATCAAAGACCATACTGCGGAAGGAATCAGTCATGAAATTTCAAAAGAACTTGAATATATTGGAATTAACAAAAACCCTCAAAAACTAATTGCACAGAGTTATGATGGTGCCTCAGTTATGGCGTGCAAGGTAAAATAAAAAAAATATATAATAATGCTCATTACATTCACTGTTACGCTCATCAACTAAACTTAATTATTGAACGTGCAGCCAACCAAAACAAGCAAATAAGAGTTTTTTTGGCAATATTGAGGGGCTTTAGTACATTTTTTTCAAGGTCTCCAGAACGTACGGCTGTTCTTGATGAAGTGGTCAAAAAACGTTTACCTAGGGCAAGCAGTACTAGATGGAATTTTAAAAGTCGTTGTGTTACGACCGTATATGTTTACAAAACTAAAATTATTTTGTGCCTTGATCAAATAATAGCCCAACTGCGACATCCTTTTTAATCAATTACAGAGCCGCGATATTGATAGCATAAAAATGCAGAAATGTATATCTTCATTTTAGCAGTACATCCAAAATGTGAGGGATTCAAAAGATTACGATTACTTTACTGAAGAAGGCAACGATGAACCAGTGTCCCAACCAAAAAGAGCGCGTTTCCAAGATATATATAAAAATGTTGCTAAGGAAGTATGTGACGTTATTATTATATCGATAGAAGATCGTTTCAGCTTCTTTGATCATCTCTCCATAGCTACTCTTTTTCAGCCACCGTTATTTTCTAAATTTCAATAATTATTTCCCGATACAGAGTTTGAACTAGCAGTTGAAAATTTTAACCTAGACAAATATTCGTTAAAACATGAATTAACAGTTATTTACAGCAGACAGGATTTTGCAAGTGCGTCGGGTGTATTACCTTTGTTCCGCTTTTATGAAAACAATCTGTGTGGTGCGTTTCCAGAGTCTGTAAAATTATTAAAAATAATATAAACATGTACAATGCCTATGACAACAGTTGAATGTGAACGTTCTTTTTCAACGTTAAAGCGTATTAAAACATTTACGAGAAATACAATGTGTGAAAGTAGATTGAACGCTTTAGCTATGTGTTCCACTGAAACAAATTTGTTAGCTACGGAAAATGTTAATGAACTTGTCGTTGAGCTTGCAAAAAAAAGGCGAATGGACTTCATCTATAAACATATAAACTAGGTAAGTTTGTTTTTGATATCGTTTCATATGTTTTCTGTTTTCTGCCCTCCCAATTTAAAATGTCACGAACCGCGACTGGCTAGGTCGAGTTCCGTAGTTGGGTACGTGACAAGGTGTGTCAGATTGTTGAATAGATCAATCCGCAAAAGTATGAAATAAAAGAGAATATTGTACACGGTTTATTTTTTGCCCGTAAAACATTTCATTATGATTTACAAGATTTTTTTGGGTATTTCACACCCTATCAAATAACAATCAAACTAGTGTTTATAAACCAGATCTTCTATATTACCTGAAAAAAATTCTATTAGTAAATAATAAAACCTATCAATATCAAACGTTTCGGAAACGAATCTGCTTCCGTCGTCAGTAAAACCAAAAAAAAAGAATAATTAAAAAATTCAAGTTCGTTTTTGTGAAACTGTAAAACTGTTTTTTTTGTGTTTATGACACAATTTTTTTTTTTGTAAATCATGGATGCGCCACAAAACTACAGAGCATATCTATTCTATTTTGGTTTTCGCGATAGTTAATTGTCATGTAAAGTTGTTATTTGCATCATATTTTGATCACTTGCTCAAGAAAAAATCATTATTAGCAGTAATATCTATCTAATTTTACACATCCCGGCAACATCGCTGTTTAAAAATAACCATTACCAAAACGATAAGCTCTTCCTTATTTCTTCGTAATTAAAGGAATCCGTTATGGTTAATAACGAAAAAGGATTGTGATTTTGCCACTGCGCATGCTTAGACTAACGATAACCACAACGGAATGAAAATTTAAGAGGTGCAAACAGTCTCCTTTATGATTGTTTATATTCCTATGAGCATCACTTATCCGATCTTTCATATCGTCCTGAGTTTCACAAATAAAAATCGGTATCAGAAATATCGAGAGATCGAGGCCAGTGACCTGGACCACTTCTCCCGTTCCACCTGTTAGAAAGAGAAGCTTATGAGGTTTCATCACGTGGGCTGTACGGAGAATGATCCAGAAATCCCAATTAAGAGGTACTATTTTGATATAATCGGAGATTGCGAAATAACGACACATTTTACGACATGATTGTGTTTTAATGGCAACGTTGCGGGGTTCTGAGTGCTTAATGACCGTAGATGACAACACACAGGGTGTTCAATTGGAAAAAAAAATGAGTTTCTTCGTCGCCAAGTTTGCCAAGTTGGACCCGCTGTAGAAAACGCTCAGTATAAATTATGGCGAGTATTTGCACAAATATCAATTACCTTGCCTCTTACATTAAAAAATAAGCAGATTTGCAAGATTCAACTCCAAATCCTTTGCTTTTGTAGCCAATTTAGCAAACTAATGTTTTTTCGCCAAATTTTGGTAGATCATCGATAGCATGAGACAACCGCACGTTCTGGCAAATAAAACCACTGTACCATACGTAGAATCTTACGCTGCATCCAAATCTTAAATCAATAGTTGTGGTTGCTATTTTAAAAAAGTGTATTTTATGATGCCACGGTTTCCTAGAACACTCTGTATACAAAGTAATAATTTCAAATTGTGAGCCTGCTAAAACCCTTTTAGTTTTGACTTGAAAATGTCTTTCTATCTCCTTTGACAAGGGAGAAAATGGACTTCCACACACTAATGAGCCACCCTGTGAATTAAATACCTAACAATTAAATAATTTCCCAGAAAACAGATTTACCACTCGTGCATCAGTTATTAAAAAAGTACCTGATACTGCATTAAGGAACTTCAATCCATTCGTCAGGTAACGTGTCCTAGCGATTCTTCTCAAAGATTGTTTAGTGCCCTTTTATCACGTTTAAAAAAAAGTTTTAAAACAAAACTTTTTTCTGTATGACTTGATAATAATGGCTAGCACCAGAATAGGGGCAAAAATTATGTACTTCTCGAAAATTTCACAATAATTGAAAAAATAATACCTACCTAATAGTCAAGCTATAAAATTTTAAATCAAACAAAAATTACCCATTTTTGATGATTTCTTCAAAAAAGGGTCATTTGTATGAAGAAAGTTGTTCAGAATAAAAAACTGAGTGAGAATGCAAAATTTCGAAGCTCTCCGCCTATTTTCATATTTTGTGTTTTTATAATCCATGTTTTAGGGATGAAATTTTGTGAGGAAGTTCGTCATTTTTGAACACAAGAGCAAGAGATGAAAGTAGAATGAAAATTTCATTCCCCTTCTTCGGTTACAATGGAGCCGATTCATTAGTAATACTTTAGGACTCTGCCAGTACCCAACTGAATAGAACAACCACGCTGGTGTCAGGAAAACATAAACACGCCGCGTAATACATTTCACGTTACACGCGACGTGATTGGGGCAAACCGATGAGTCGATTCCTCGGTCAATTCATATTAAGAGTTCCTACCTGGAACACATGAGATATACCATTTATTCTATGTGTCGAATTCCAAATTTACTAGCCGCGTGACGGTTCTCGTAAACATTAGGTATGCAACCAGTTTGTATTATTTATCGGTAAAATTGGAAAATTATAATCCGTTCGACTATTCTAAGGATAAAAATTGCTGGACGAACAACGTGTTTGTAGAAAAAAACGAGAAAAACACTATTTATGAATATTGTTTGAACATAACATTTTCAAAATCTTCCACTTCCACGAGTTGTGGGTCATTGAAATTCAAAATGTCTGTTGTTATCATGTAATATCATTGCTTACTTACTATTAACCACTGAAAAAGTTGAAACCAATAATTTAGCAAGAGAAACCAACTTGAAAACATTGATTTATGTCTGATCGCAAGATCGACATTGACAAGTACAAGGAGCTCTTTGGAACGTAGATAAATATCATACAGGGTGTCCCATATTTAGTGGACGAAACTTCATACCTGCATTTGTCGGTCAAAAATAACCTAAGGTAAGTATAAACATATGGCGAGTGCTGGTGAAAAGTGATATATGTAAGTCGAATTTTGACGAAAATGATTTAAGTATACAAATCTTAAAAAAAAACATATCTTCTTATGGGGAAGACAGCGATAAGTCTATTTCACTTAGAAAAGGTTCTTTCACATTGTGGCTTAAGATTTAAGTTGCCTAACAAAAATATTCCCTAGTGAAAGGGATATATTTCGGTTTGCAATTTTTTCTCAAAGCAGGATCAATAAAATGGATTGTGAAAACTGAAACAACTGCACTTGAACCAAATTCGAAGTTAAAAATTAATTGGAAATAATGATACAATTAAACATAAATCGTTTTTAATTGCACAATGGTAATGAAAAATAAAATACATGTACATTTTTATCTTTTTTCACAACTTGAAGAATATTTGGAGAAAACTGATATATTACGTTGACATATCGATCTTTTTCCATAACAAATTCATTTGTCGTCTGTACAAATTAAGATGTATACGAAAGCGTAGAAGGGCCACCAAGAAAATTTTTATGAAATTCCGACTTCGAAGTCGGAATTCTGACTTTGAAGTCGGAATTCTGACTTTGAAGTCGGAATTTTGAAAATTCTGACTTTAAACTCGGAATTCCGACTTCGAAGTCAGAATTCCGAGTTTAAAGTCAGAATTCTGACTTCGAAGTCGGAATTCCGAGTTTAAAGTCAGAATTCCGACTTCGAAGTCAGAATTGCGAGTTCAAAGTCAGAATTCCGACTTCGAAGTCGGAATTCCGAGTTTAAAGTCAGAATTCCGACTTCGAAGTCGGAATTCCATAAAAATTTTGTTGGTGGCCCTTCTACGCTGTTCGGCAGCAATCAGATGGATCAGAAGAATTTTTATACTATGTGTATTTGACTTTGTGAGCTCCTGTTTCCCTGACTCCTTTTATCCCCAAAAATGACAAAGTGATGATTATGTTGGCATAGTTTTGCTATTTTCCAAAGGATTTGGTTCAAATTTGATATGTAGATTCAATTTGGAATTTGATCAGTGAGGTTGTGTTTGCATTTGTTAGTTTCCAAAAGATTTTGTTTCAAATAAGATATAATGTGGGTTCGATTTGAGATTTGATCAAGAAATTTGAAGAAAATGCATTAGTGAGGTTATGTTTGCATAGCTTTTGCTATTTACCAAATGAATTTGTTCAAATTAAATAATAATATTATATGGGTTAAGTTTTTGCGATTTGATAAAGAAAATCAAAAAACTTACTTGATGAGTATATGTTTGCATAGTTCATAATTTATTTAGATAATAATATGTAGGATCGATTTGGGATGTGATGAAAATGTTATTGCAAAATTACTTGGTGATGTAATATTTGTATAGTTTTGTTATTTTTCGCGAAGGATTCTGTTCAAGTTAGGTATGTGGGTTCATTTTGGGATTTGATCAAGAAATTTGAAAAAAGCATTTTTGAGGCTATGTTTGCATTTTTTTGTTATTTTCCAAAGGATTTTGGTCAAATTAGATATATAGGTTCTATTTGGGAATTGATCAAGAAAAATGCATAAGTGAGGTTAACTTTGCAAAGTTTTGTTATTTCCCAAAGTACTTTGTTCAAATTGGATATGTAGCTTCTATTTATGATTTGAACAAGAAATTAAAAAAATATATACAGTGTGTCCAGAATAAAATGATGTACATGGGGATATTAAAAATGGTAAGAGATACGACGTCGCTTAAATAAAAGAAAAGTTGCGTATTTGTATTCCCAAAAATATTATAGCTCTGTTTTAGTTTGAATCGATACGGTAATGTAGATACAGGTTGAAAAAGAAAAATGTCAATTTTTGAAAAACCACAATATTCCGCTGATTATAAAAGCTGACATTTCCAAATTTTCAGGATATGGATAAGAGGAAAAGACAATTCTAAAAACGACGTTAAAAAAAATTTTAGGCCTAATATGTTGCCTCCGGCCGAGGTCCACTGTCGTTTTTCTTATGTGGGACATATTGAATTTTTTCATTTTCAAAATCCGCATTGAAAATGATTTTCAAAAATATGACTTTCATAAAAAAAAACAGACTTGACTTTGGCTGGACGCAACATAGTGGGCCTAAAATTTTTTTGACGTCGTTTTAGAATTGTCGTATCCTCTTAACCATATCCTGAAAATTTGAAAGTTCTAGCATTTATAATAAGCAAAATTGTGTGGTTTCTTCAAAATTTGCCTTTTCCCTTTTCACCCTGTATCCACATTACGGTATCGATTTAAAATAAAACAAAGGTGGAATATTTTTGGGCATACAAATACGCTGCTTTTCTTCCATTTACGCAACGTCGTATCTTTTAAAGTTTCCAATATCCCCATATAGTGCCATAAACATCATTTTATTCTGGACACACTGTATATTTAATGAGGTTATGTTTGCATCTTGGTTTGCATAGAATTTGGTTCAAATTAGATTGATAATTGAACCTACATTTTGGTTCAATTTGGGATTTGATAAAACTGCTTTTAAAAAAATTACTTGGTGAGGTTATGTTTGCATAGTTTTGTTATTCTCCGAAAGATTTTGTTCAAATTCGGTATGAAGGTTCGATTTGGGATTTGATCCTGACATTTTGAAAAATGGGTTTTTGAGGTTATGTTTTCATATTTTTGTTATTTCCCAAAGGAATTTGTTCAAATTGGATATGTAGGTTCTATTTGGGTTTTGATCAAGAAATTTTAAAAAAATGCATGAGTGAGGTTATATTTGCATAGTTTTGTTATATCCCAAAGGATTTTTGTTGAATTTAGATAATATAGTTCTATTTGGGATTTGATCAAGACATTTTTAAAAAAATGACCTGGTGAGGTTATGTTTGAATTATTGTTTCGTTATTTTCCAAAGGATTTTGTTCAAATTAGTCATGTAGGTTCTATTTGGGATTTTATCAAGAAATTTGAAAAAAATCACTTAGTGAGGTTATCTTTGCAAAGTTTTGTTATTTTCCAAAAGATTTTGTTCAAATAAAGTGTGTTGGGGAGATGTCAATCCCGAAAGTTTTCTCAATCTAGGGATCTAATCCCGGAATAAGATGTATCGGAAATGAATCGGATAGCATTCAAATGATTTTATCACAACTTGAAACATATCAACCAAAAAGAAGTCCCAAATCAGCCCAAGCAAATGTGTTGCAAACTTGCATTTCAAAATAAATACCCCAAAAATTTTGTCATTATATTCAACATATCATAACTAAAGAACCGCGGAATAGATTTTTATGATTTTTGATACTATTATTTTTGACTTTTTCCGCTACGAATAACAAAATAATTATTTAAACATCGGAAAAATTGAAAAAAAAAGAAAAATTATGAAACAAATGCATTCAACACAACGTCTATCAAATCATGAGGTGGTATGAAATTTTCTGGGTCAGCTAGTTTTTTTTCCGAGTTTCGTCTGATTGCCATGTGACATAACAAAAATACAGGGTGATTCAGGAGGAAATGAAAATATTTTAAGCATATGTCCAGGAAGTCAAAATAAGCAAAATAAGCTAAAAAAAAAAAAAAAAAAAAAAATTAAATAAATAAACTCGCTACTAGATCAATTTTTAAACGCGCAAATAAGTGTATCGAAGTGGGAGGTAACGTTTTCGAAAATTTATTATGAATTAGTGCTATTTGCTTATAATTATTTGTTTTGTTTTACTAGTTTTGTAATAATTTTGATTTAGTTTTTAATTTACAATTAATCAAAATATCTTTGAAACAAATAAAAATCGGACTTGGACATATGAGCTTATTTTGCTTATTTTGACTTCCTGGACATATCCTTAAAATATTTCCATTTCCTCCTGAATCACCCTGTATAAGCAAAAACGAAATAAATCTGGATGACCTGTATCACAGAAACCAAGTAGTTGTGGACGCGTGTTCATTGGAACTTTTTGTCACAAAATTAGTCCCCCTCTAAAATTTTTGCAACTTCTTCGTTTACACCCTGTATTCCTGTATGTACATACAAAGCCGCCCACAGACACATATATACATCTATCGAGATGTCTCCGTGCGATTAGTACGCGTGTACAAAAATGCAAGCAAAAAATCCAACTTCGACATATATTTTTAGCGGATATTGTCTACACACTGACGCGCGGACTTGTACGCGCAAACATATCTCACGGGATGTACGTGTGTAGGCGGCTTGAGGCTCGTCTGCATCGCCAAGGCCAGAGTTCTCCGTTTCTGCCGACTGGGGCCTCCAACGAACACACAGAAGTTTGATTGTTTCTTTTGACCTTCGCACATGCCATCATGACATGTAAGAAGCACACCCCTCTGTGCAAGGTGATCCCGAGATAAGTTGTTCTCTTGGACGATTCTATATGGCACCTCTAAGAAATGCAGGATCGCAGATGTTTTTCGAGGGTCTATGGCAGTTGACGCATCTATTCACCGATCACTGCCAGGGCATCGTTCGCTTTCTGGACCATCTCACTTGGATGTTCAGCCAGCACTGGAATTGACAAGTCGTCAGCATAGCAATTCATCTCCACCACCTGGTCCAATTCAATCTCCATTAAATCATCGTAGAAAATGATGAGAAAGTGTGGGACCGAAGACCGACCGCTGTGGAACCCCTCCTTCTACCCTCTCAACGTTATTTTTATCTACCAGATATTTTCTGTCCGACAGGTGGTTAAAACTCTATTATGTTACAGAGGTACCCGCTGACACCTTTGTTCTTCACCTTCTTGGTAATCAGTTCCCAGTTGAATGCATTTCTAACGTCATTGGGTATCATCGCATCAAAATACCGAAAGAAGCATTCCAGCCTCCTGTCTGCCCTCTACTAACCAACTATACTATACTAATAGTAGTTGTTATATTAGCCCAAACTGCAGCCTTGTGGAGTTCTTGGCTGACCTCGACAACTCCTTGTTATAGTTCTTCAACTCGCAAATAAGAAGAGTACTCCCTTATTTTGTGCGTGTAGGTAAACAGTCTGCCGTACTGGTCAAATGAGGAAATCCCGAAAGAAATGCTATCGGCAAAAAAGAAAATGAGAGCATTCCAAAGAGCCAAAGAACGTTACGCAAGAGAGAAAAGAAGACTGACCTCACAGGAACAGAAAAAAAAACTAATAAGATCAATAGATCAAATACGAGAACAAGCCATGCTAAATGAAGATCTAATGAGTTGGACATCTTTGGAGAAGGGTACAGGATTGTGAAGAACAGCTTCGGCATAGATAATCCTGGAAACACTCTATTCATTTTTCAGCAAAGCGAAACATTTGGTGAGCTCCTTATTACCAAAGTCACCACGAACGTTGAAGATATGGACATCATCTCGAAATCTGCAAAAAGTTGCGACACAATAACCCCGGAAGAACTTATCAATGCCAGCAGCAGATTCAAATATTGAAAGGCGCCAAGCACAGATGGAATCTCAGCCTTCGGTTCCGAATATCTTATAGCTGTGGACAACGAGTTTTTTCTAGAGTTCGCTTTCTATAAATCAAATCAAATATACTTTATCACCATGAAAATTGTTACATTTTATTGGTAAAGCACAAATGCATAAACCATTAGCATAATAAAAATACTGATGGTCAAGGATTAAAACAATTATAACTGAGTACAAGAGAACGTGTTCCAGGATAGGTGGAAAATAGCGGAACTATTCTTTTTAGGGAAATCAAGGAAGTGCACTGAAGACGTTACAAAACACAGGACAATCTGTTTGATAGATACCCACAGAACACATATACAAAGTTTAGAATAAAAACGTAAATGGAGGGTGGGGCCTGAGTGAAAGCTTTGATTCGCATCCATGGAGAGGCGCTGATGTGCCTGAAGTTCGTTAGATCTCGAGAAGATGGCGGTATGTGGAATGCCACATGACAGCTTATTAGATTGTCATGATGATAGATGTAGTCATTTGAACGTCACCCTTTATGTTCATGTTGTCTTTCATGCTTTGTTTCCTCTCTAAGTGAAAAAATGTCCTGTTAATCCTCATCAAAAAACCTATAAAACGCAGAATACAACCCGGAATACTAGAGGCTGATCAATGTTCCAGCCGCCATCGGAAAAGTTCCGGATAAATGCATCCTTCACAAAATAAGGAAAGTCACGATGGCAAAAAACTTTCTGCCAGAAGAACAAATGGGATTTCGCCCAGTGTATGCTACAACAAATCAAACAGTGAGGTCAAGTCACCATCCTGAAAAGGTCGAACAAAGGGGGAGAAACAAAAGAAGTGTTCCTCGAGGAATTTCCTACAGCCCAGCCGTCCTACGCCACATGGAGCCATGCACCGCTTCCCGAGACCTGCGGAGTGAGTGGCATTTTCTCATAGTCATCATCACACAGGGTCAGCGCCCCGCAGTGCAGATGGGAAGACCACACTGACCCCATCCCCAGATGGTTCTGGACATTCAAGAAAAACCGAAAAAAATACATTTATACAAAGTTTTTGTCTTTATTTAATCAATAAAGACATTTTCAACGTCAAAGTCAATGTCTTGCTTTTATGTATAGGGAACTCTATAATATATTACAGAAATCTTCAATAATACATCATCCAAGTCTGATAGTTCGATTCGCATCCACCTCATTCCGTGGCGCATTGTTCCGTAAAATTTTATACGTCAGTTTGTCTTCTAAACTTTGTATACTTATGTGTTCTGTGAATACATTGTTCATGGCTTTCCTGCGGTTACGTCATACTTTTCCGTCTCTCTCTTACACATTGAAAAAAAAAACACATACGTCTGGACGAGGGTCTTTCGGATCAATTTGACAAATGTCACATGTGGAGCGATCAATCTACGACATACTGCCAAACGTCAGATACTGTGACGTGACCGCAGGAAAGCCATGAACAGACTGTAGATACCATTGCTAAGGCATATGAGAACATAGTAAACATCAGACTGCCAAAGGAGATCGACTCATTGGAAGGCTTCGATAAAAACCAATATGGTAAAAAAGGGGGTGACAACGATCCACGCGTTGAAACAAATCACCGACAAAGCTAAAGGGGGGCAAGAAGGAACAATCTCTACGATGACTTGATGGACATTGAAGTAGAGACTACAGTAAAATGCAACTGGGACCTCGCACCTGTCCCGTGATTGGTCAGATTGGTTGATAGAATATGTTGCCATGGTGATCGCCGAAGTAACAATGTAGTAAATTTGTGTCTGATGTTCGGGTTAGTTTGGCTTAGATTGGGTTAGTTTGGGTTTGGTAAAAAAGGGATATCTTTTTCCGGGATTGGAAAAGCTTTCGGGATCGACATTCCTACAACACACTCTATTTGAACAAAATCCTTTGGAAAATAACAAAACTATGCAAACATAACCTCACATAGTAATTTTTTCCAATTCCTTGATAAAGTCCTGAATAGAACCTAAATGACTAATTTGAACAAGATCTTGGGAAAATAACGAACAAAATAGAAAATAATGAAACAATGCAAACATAACCTCACCAAGACATTTTTTTTAAAATTGTTCGATCAAATCCCAAATAGAACCTACATATTATGTAATTTCGGCAAAAATCCTTTGAGATATAACAAAACTATGCAAACATAACCTCATACTGATGCATTTTTTTAAAATTTCTTGATCAAAACCCAAAATAGAACATACATATCTAATTTGAACAAAATCCTTTGAAAAATAACAAAAATATGCAAGAACAAAATCATTCGCGAAAAATAACATAACTTTGCAAACATATGATTTTTTTGTTGTTTTTCATCAAATCGCAAATATTGAACCAATATAATATCACAATCTAATTTGAACAAAATCATTTGGGAAATAACAAAAGCTATGCAAACATAACCTCACTAATGCATTTTTTTCAAATTTCTTGGACAAATCTCAAATTGAACCTACATATCTTATAACCAAAAGCCCAAAGGCTAGGGGTTGCGAAAGACATGCATTTCTCTCCCACAGATCCATCCACAGACGCGTTTCGCTGTATCACAGCTCATCGGTGCGGCTAGGATCTGCAGGAGAGAAATGCACCGCTTCGCAGGACGTACCAAACGGTACCTTTCGCAACCCCTAGCCTTTGGGCTTTTGGTTATAATAAACGTTGGCAGTACGCAACTGCATTGTTACTATTGTGTGGGATAGAAACGTTTATTCTTGAAATTGTGGCGAATGCCTTTTCAAGTTTTCTACGTCATGTGAATGCTACATTGTTAGTTCTTGATAGTAGGTTTCTCATCACCACCAATAGATGGAGATTCCGTCTCCAAACCTTCGTGCTACATATCTTACTTGTAACAAAATCTCTTGGAAAATAACGAAACTATGCAAACATAACCTCACTAAATATATATTTTTCATAATTTCTTGATGAAAAACTAAATAGAACCTACATATCTGATTTGAACAAAATCGTTTGGGAAATAACAAAACTATGCAGACTTAACCTCACTTATGCATTTTTTTCAATTTTAGCAGGTATACGTACATCATGAATTGAAGCATTTCTGAGCTGAATATAGAGTTAAACAATTTACAGGACGATGCAAGGTGACATCTAGTTGTCGAATATCAAAAAACCTCAAAATCGTAAAAAATTGAGTTAGCAGGTCAACGCATTTAGCCGACGATATGTTGCCATTGTGATCGCCGGTAAGTTTGGGTTTGGTAAAAAAAGATATCTTTTTCCGGGATTAGGAAAGCTTTCGGGATCGACATCCCTAAATCCCTACAACACACTCTATTTGAACAAAATCCTTTGGAAAATAACAAAATTATGCAAACATAACCTCACTTAGTAATTTTTTCAATTTTCTTGATAAAATCCCAAATAGAACCTAGAAAACTAATTTGAACAAGATCCTGGGAAAATAACGAACAAAATGGAAAATAATGAAAAAATGCAAACATAACCTCACCAAGTCATTTTTTTGAAAATTTCTTGATCAAATCCCAAATAGAACCTACATATTATCTAATTTCAACAATAATCTTTTGAGATATAGGAAAACTATCCAAACATACTGATGCATTTTTTCCAAATTTCTTGACCCAAATAGAACATACATATCTAATTTCAACAAAATCCTTTCGAAAATAACAAAGTCATGCAAACATAACCTCAAAAATGTTTTTTTTTTATTTCTTGATCAAATACCAAAATGAGCCTACATAACTAACTTGAACAAAATCCTTCGCGAAAAATAGCAAAACTATGCAAACATATCTTCACCAAGTACCTACTCTTTCGTTTTTTTTTTATCAAAATGCAAAGATTGAACCTATATAATATTATTATCCAATTTGAAGAAAATCATTTGGAACATAACAAAAGCGATGCAAACGTAACCTCACTAATGCATTTTTTTCAAATTTCTTGAACAAATCTCAAATTGAACCTACATATCTTATTTGGAACAAAATCTTTAGGAAAATAGCAAAACTATGCAAACATTACCTCACCAAATTTATATATTTTTAATTCCTTGATCAAAACCTGAATAGAAACTACATATCTGATTTGAACAAAATCGTTTGAGAAATAACAAAACTATGCAAACCTAACCTCACTGATGCATTTTTTTTCAATTTTCTTGATCAAATTCAAAATTGTACCTACATATCTGATTTGAACCAAATCTTTTGGAAAATAGCAAAACTATGCCAACATAATCATCACTGTCATTTTTGGGAATAAAAGGAGTCAGGGAAACAGGAGCTCACAAAGTCAAATACACATAGTATAAAAATTCTTCTCATCCATCTGATTGCTGCCGAACAGCGTAGAAGGGCCACCAACAAAATTTTTATGGAATTCCGACTTCGAAGTCGGAATTCTGACTTTGAACTCGGAATTCTGGCTTCGAAGTCGGAATTCTTACTTTAAACTCGGAATTCCGACTTCGAAGTCGGAATTCTGACTTTAAACTCGGAATTCTGACTTCGAAGTCGGAATTCCGAGTTTAAAGTCAGAATTTTCAAAATTCCGACTTCAAAGTCGGAATTCCGAGTTTAAAGTCAGAATTCCGACTTCAAAGTCAGAATTCCGACTTCGAAGTCGGAATTCTGAGTTTAAAGTCAGAATTCCGACTTCGAAGTCAGAATTCCGAGTTTAAAGTCAGAATTCCGACTTCGAAGTCGGAATTCCGAGTTCAAAGTCAGAATTCCGACTTCGAAGTCGGAATTTCATAAAAATTTTCTTGGTGGCCCTTCTACGCTTTCGTAGATGTATAGTATTTTCAAAGTTGAAAACATCGGAAAAGCTGCTACAATAGACCAAACAAAGCATGAAAGTTGTGACGTACCGCCTTATATTATTAGTAAACCGACCAACAACGAAAAAAATATATGTCTCCGATATTACGGTGTCGCACACCCCACCCATATGCTTTGTTTCATCCATTGTACCGCACCGGCAAGCATTTTTCTCGCAGTTTCAATTGATTCTATAAATACTTTTGGCGATTCAAACAGCTCAAGCAGCCCACAGCGGAACGCGCGAGAACTTTCGAGAGCGTGACAACTGCATTTTACTCATAGCCCGTATAAGGTTTTCGCGCCTGAATTTATATTTGTTGTTCGTATCAGTCGAGTGTATCGGCAGAGTGTTGTCAATTGAGAAATGGTGCCTTAATGAACTGGAACATTTAGTGGACGCTCTGAATGGATTTGACCGGCCTCTTCGTGGAGGAAGATTAGCTGTGGAAAATTTAGTGTGTATCGGGATTCGATCAAGTTTTTTTACGACGTGGGTCCTTTGGAAAATTATGCAGATGATTGTCTTCTCATTGCAGTGAGGTACGCGACAATTATGCCTATTACGAACTTTCTTCGGAGATCGGCGAGCATTCGTATGATCTTCCATTGTTAATGATGATTTTTATCACCAATATCGGTGGGATCTTTCAATCAATGAAATATATACATTTAATAAAATTAGATACCTTTGATCTATGCACTATAATCGTCTATTTTGTTGGCTAAAAGCCACTACACTTGAGGCTTTTTGATATCGAGACCCTTCCGACTGATGCCGATAAGTTTATGATTCCAACAATAACAACAAAACCCGAAAAATACCATTCAATTATCACACTATAATCATTTAACAACGTGGATTATCAAAATCTTTTCATAAATAATAACAAAATCGGGAATATATCTTCAAGTTATCACGATCCCAATAGAAACAGCATGGAGACAGCTGATGTCTATCACGCTCTCGAAAGTTCGAGGACAAAACGCCAGAGGCTCCGCTGACTCTTTGAATCGCCAATAGATACCGTTATTCCCAAAAGATATGTTTTGTCTGAGAATTGGAAAAATTACCTTGTCAATATTTCCTAAAGATATGGATACAGATACAAGTTAACTTTCAGCCAAATTGATTTGTTCTATGAAAAAGTTTAGTGCATTTGTTTCAATTCTGATAAAAGTGATAGTTTCAAGCGGCTTGATCAAGAACAAAAAGTGACCTGCTTTGAAAAAATATGCTCCCTATTGTGCCAAAAGAAATTTTTGTGAAATCTTGAAGTGTGTTCGTATTATTATTGGTAAAAACTATTCAAGAGTTCATGTCATCCTAGCGAAGCAAACTAATTTTTATTATTAAGCTTGCTCCATCAGGCGGCAGCAACGTGAGTTTATGGAGAATTTGGTCTTCATGTAACCTCTGCCTGAGAAATAAAGCTTCAAAATCTGATAACACAAACGGAAGCGTTTTGACATGGATCCTATAATGATGAAACCAAGCTTCCAATAACTGTAACTGTGAAATTACAAGAAGACATAACCAGCACCCAGAAAGAAGGAACCACTATGTTTATGAATATAGTAGGTGCGCAAACTATTCGATTTTGTTTTTTGCGTTTTCCTCGAAACGATTCTTTTATTATTTTTTTACTTATATCAGTTTTCACTAGCACCTGCCATATGTATATCACCAGACGCTCCCTTAGGGAGCTACGTCTCCTCAAAGAGGAACACCTGAGAATGATTTGAAATAAAGTTTTGAAACTTTGAGGTCCTAATAATTTGAATATGCTGAATTCATAAATTTGATTACTTGGTCAGAGGCTTATCATTTGGTGGGGGTGTATAAAAAATCACTTGAAACTTTTTAATGAATCATTCTTTTTTTTTCTCACCAATTTTTGAAAATTCAAGGTTTTTTACGCAATAAAGGTCGTGTTGTTTTGATTCGCTAGGACGCACCATTTTCAAGTAAAAAGTACCGGTAAAGTGGGGTGAATCGCAACTTAGAGGTGAATAGAACCAATTTTGATCGCTCTCAAATTTGAATCGAAAGGCACTGTAGTGTAAGATTAGAAATATAAACATATAAAATATTATTTGTAGGTAGGAATTTACATTGTTTAAGTTCAACCACCTTATATACTATCATAAAATCATAGACGTAAGCATTTTAATGGGTTAGTGACAATAATTATTTGTTATACACTTTAGCAATAGGAATATTTTGTATTATAAGCAATTTTGTAATTTTTGTCGTAATGAGAACAATACAATTATTCAGAGTTGATTTTGATACGAATCAAGTTGTTTCCTTTCCAATTCGATAAAAGATCACTTTTTTTTATCACATGGCGATCCTGCGATTCCTTTCGAATAATAAGTGAATACATTAATATGGGCAAGACGCTGAGCAAAGCTGAAAATAGAGGTGCAGATATCCACCACTTCTACCAGAGAGCTATACTATATCTACTCCCAGTGTTGAGCTTGGTGTGCTAATTATTGGAATGTTGGCAATTTTCTTTGGCTGGTCTATCTATGTATGTAAGAGACAGAGAAGCAATGGTACAGAGGAGGCGCAGAGAAATAGAGGAAAAAATCAGTAGAAGCCGAGAAGTCTTGAAGTAAGAAGATGAACATTTCAGGATCGATCATTTTGATGGTTGATGGTTATGAATAATTGGAAACATGGACAAGTTAATGGATAGAAGATGGGATGTCGGCGCCTACTGAGTTCATATACTTGAACTAGATGGGGTCAAGGTATTCAAAAAGAATTTGGTGAAGGACAATCCAAAAAGAAGAGACAATCAGAGGTATAACCTACGTATATAAGCTTAATAAATACAATCATTATAAATTAGAATTAGGTACCATTAAGGAAACGTTCAATGCAAAGTTAAAAAGTCACCAAAAATTGTTAAAAGTAGTAAGGGAGTATGTAGCACACATTTAAAATTATTTGAGACATTTTACAATCTAGATTACGCAATCTAAAAATAGCTGAAACAAATAGAAAAAGTTTAATCACAAAACTGCATCCAGTTTATTTCCTCTCATGGATGGTTCTGGAACAGTAACTTTACAATGGACAATTTGCATAAATTTTCAAATGACTTGAAAATTTATATACGTATTCTACACAATATTTGAAAGTCATCAGTTAAATTTTTTTTCCAAAATACCAAAAAATATACTGAATAAATTAAAAGGAAAAAGCAAATTTCACTGTATGATCAAAAACGGGGCGGATCCATATTACCCTCTCTCTCGAGAGAGAGAGAGCTATTACAGTCAATACGCCAGACGGAGATAGATAATGTATTCTGTGACGTCGTGCATGTTGATTGGCGGCCATTAATCGGTGATTATTACACTAATAGAGGTCGTAGAGTCATTTTTTGAACATCGGTGGCATCAGTACTTACTAATCCTTATATTTATTATATTTCCAAAAAAATGTGCAGATTGTCCATTAATGGAATCGAATGGTACGATGCACTTTAAGATGACGCTGGCGAATTATTGTTGAACACATACAATGTACTGAAAACGCGTTTGTCCAGAAGTGCTCAAATCAGGTTAAAGTCATTCTATGCTTTGAATGCATTGTTGGTTAAGGATTTTACAATACATTTTAGTACTAAGAAATCCGCGCCTGCTTTTTATCGTAAAAATTAGAAAACACAAAACAAGGCTCGAGATCTGTTGAAAAGTTTGGGAAATAGTTGTAAGAACCAATGGTTGATCTGACTATCTCTCAGTCTGGAGGAGACTCACAAAACAAAGACAAACAAAAAAATTGCTATAAACTCGCAAATGGTCTTCGTAATCATGATTTACGCACGATAGTTAGAGCGCGAAATTATGATACTCTCAGTGAGGCAATTTCAGGTGCCAAAGATGAAGATATTTGTCAAGCATATGCCAAATATTTATTTCGCATGCGAGGTAGAGAACATAACTTACGTCAAAATCATAATAATAATTATAGACCCGGACGGGACAGCAGAAATATCAAAGTTATAGAGGTAGAACAGTTCAGGATTTGTAGATAATAACTTCAGAGGACATGGTTTTCGAAGTCATCAAGTGAATCATAATAGTTTCAGAGGAAGAATTTCCTATTCTAATAGTTTCAGGCAAAAAGACATCAAGGGGACAATTTGCTCAAAGGCGAAGTTCGTTTAACACTGATAATCGTAATGACTCAAATCAAAGAGGGTATTTTATTAATATTGAAGGGGTTGACAAAAGTACCAATAATGATAATACCTACTGAACAAACTTATCCGCAAAATAACAGCGACACATTTTTTCGAGGCCTCCACAATGAAAATACGGATTCATGTTACCCGTTCATGTTTAATACCAACGGACTTGATTTTATTTATGCTAAACATAGAAATAAAAATTTAAAAATATTGCTTGATACAAGAGCTTCCATAAATGTAGTTTTCAAAAATTTCGTAGATAAGTCAGAAAAAATGAATGAGGCAAAGCTGTGTTGCTGTGGCAATATTTTCGCAAGGGTCAGCAAATTTATGTTTGGATATTATCGACGCCAAAGTCTCTCACGAGTTTTTGCTGATAGACAGTATTGATGACAACATAGAAGGTGTAATTGGAACTGATTTTTTAATGCGGTATTTTGCCAAATTGAAGTACGAAACCTTTCATCTTGCATTCACTGTACACGATAAACAAATATTAACACCTATTCACTAGAAATACGAGAATTACACTTGTATTCCGGCTAGACATGAAGTAATCAAATACTCTGATATTGGCATGTGTGAAGAATGCGTTATTTTGAAGGAAGAGGTTTGCGAAGGTATTTTCGTTGGGGGAATATTGGTGATACCTAATCATAATAATTGTATTCCGGTACGAATTCTTAATACACGTGAGCAGGAGGTGAAACTAAAAAATTTTGCTCCAGAAATTATGCCGTTATACTCTTACGATATTTGTCATTATGTACCAGTTTACAAGACCGTAGAAAGAATAGATAAATAATTAAACACCTTGAGATTAGATCATCAAGAGAAATCTCAAAAATATTGTTGCAAAAGATTAGTTCGAAATATGCAGATGTATTTCACTTGAAGGACGAATCTTCAACCAAGACGAAAATCTACAAACAGAATTCATTTACATCCCAACACTTCGCCTGTTCATGTGAAACCTTATCGTTTACCGTATTCGAAAAAATAACCTGATTGATTCAAAACTTCGACAATTCGACGTGAGAATATTCACGATGCGAAAGTTAATTCAAAAAATTATGAGAAAGCTGACCAAGTTCTGATGAAAAATTAGACCGTTAATAAACTCGAAAACATTTTCAACGGTCCATAATATGTAGTAATAGAGGATAGGTCACCAAATGTATTGATTTCAATAGGAAATAAAACGACAGTGGTCCATAAGAATCGAGTAAAATTATAAACTGATAATAGTTAAACTTTGTAAATAGACATGTTAGATTTTTTTTTCTCTTTTTTTATTATCCGTAAGAGGTGTACTGTAAGATTAAAAATATAAACATATAAAATATTATTTGTGGGTGGGAATTTATATTGTTCAAGTTTAACCACTTTGTATACTCTCATAAAATCATAGACGTAAGCATTTTAATGGGTTAATGACAATTATTTGTTATACACTTTAGCAATAGAAATATTTTGTATTATAAGCAATTTTGTAATTTGTGTCGTAATGAGAACAATAGATTTATTTAGAATTGATTTTGATACGAATCAAGTTGTTAAACGGAAAGGTTGGTACAGAACCGTAATAAATGTCTAGAGTTACATTTATCACGGTTCTGTACCAACCTTTCCGTTTAACACCGGATAACCGTAAAACAATGTCTCTTTACGAATCAAGTTGTTTCATTTTCAATTCGATAAAAGATCACCTTTTATTACAGCACGGAGTCTGGTCCACAGACACTATATCGAACTCTACACACATCGGTTTTAAATTTGACAAGCGGCTAACTATCGTACTGTCATTTAAGTCTGCTCTTTTTGAAAAAACACGGGCGCTTTTTCACATCATACATGAGCTAAAAACATGAAAATTAAATGGTTGTTTCGATTCACGGTATCAGGTAAAGAAAAAAATCACAAATATATTTTTATATTTTGAACCTTTTATCTTGAGTTGCCACATTAACTGTTTTATCTACGAAGGACGACTTTATATTTTTGCGTATTTTTATGAGTCGCGGTTTCGATGCTACAACTTCAAGAATACCAACAACTGTTTCTTATCACCCACTAAATTAGAAATAGCCCTGCATATTATTCACAATATCATATTTTTATTTGAAACTATAGATAATAACAATATTAATTTATCATGGGTAAATGTTCAAACTAGTATCCATTTTGTTGAATGCGCTACTTTTGGACCTTTTTTATTTTTTTTTCTCCTTTTTTTCTCGATAGAATCTATTATAGCAAATATTGTCAATAGGAATCAAGTAAATTTTGTTTTAAGGCCTACTACCAAGTTTTGATAAAAAATCAATATTGTGAAAACTATGCAGTGTGGTTTTTAACCGCCTTTTTTTCAAAAATAGGGCGTCTTAGCCAGAGCTGTCGGTAAATGAGTCACAATAATTGAAAAATGTAATTGAATTACTTTTTGAAAGCATTAATTGCAATTGTTTTGTCAATTACTGAGATGAAGTACTCGTAATTAGTAATTGGTTTCGATATATAGCAGGTAATTTAATAACTTGGAAAGTGATTCAACTATTTCCAGAGAAATTCAACTACTCTACAAGTAATTGAATTAATTTCAAAGTGATTCAATTACTTTGAAAAGTAATTGATGTACTTCAAGAATAATTGAATTACTTGACTTTCAGAATAATTCAATTACCTACTTGAGAAGAAGAATTAGGTACTAAATTACTTTTTTAAGGACAAAAAACCAACAGCATGGGGATCTCGGAAACTATAAGAGATACAGTGTCGGTTAAATTGGACAAAAATTGCGCATTTTGATACCCAACAAGATCCCGTTTTACAAATTTGAAAATTCCAAGCCGTTCCGGAAATATCCGATAAAAACCGAAATATTGCGATTTCGTTTTTATTTTTTTTTTAAAGCTATTTTGAAAGATATGAAAAAACCGAAAACACTTTTTCATTATCACTTTTTAAGCTCTACAAAACAGCCTTGAGAGATTTTCCGTACGACGTTTCGTTCCGGAGAAATCATTATCAACTTTGTTTTTTTAAATACGGTCCTGGATTTTTATGACGGAATTTAAGAGCCTCTTATGTTCCTAAATCAACAATGTATTGCTATTATTCAAAAAAATTATATCGATGGATTTTTCCATAAGAACTCATGTGTTAGGGAGAGACAAAAAATACATTTTTAATAGGATTAAAAACGAACACCTCTTTTTCAATAAGTGCGATAGATCGTTGGTTCAGGAACATAAGAGGCTCTTAAAATCCGTCATAAAAAATCCAGGACCGTATTTAAAAAAACAAAGTTGATGATGGTTTCTCCGAAACGAAACGTCGTACGGAAAATCTCTCAAGGCTGTTTTGTAGATCTTAAAAAGTGACAATAAAAAAGTGTTCTCGGTTTTTCCATATCTTTCAAAATAGCTTAAAAAATAAATAAAAACGAAATCGCAATATTTCGGTTTTTATCGGATATTTCCGAAACGGCTTGGAATTTTCAAATTTGTAAAACGGGATCTTGTTGGGTATCAAAATGCGCAATTTTTGCCTAATTTAACCGACACTGTATCTCTTATAGTTTCCGAGATCCCCATGCTGTGCATCCTTATCTTGGACACACTGTATATTATGTATATTGTTCTTGGAGTCAACATTAGTATACAATAATGGAATATGTTAGTTTGGGTGTCGCCTCCCCTTATGACAAAATACGATGTACGTTTCACTGTTGTACATTTTCATTTTTCGATGAATAGAACAAGGGACACACCCACACTAATTATGATCCAGTTGTTGCCTCATATTTTTATTAAATTTCCCAAATATAATTCACTCAAGATTTGAGAATGTCGATTGCTCTTTAGATAATTCAACCACTATATAAGTAATCGAATTAAAATCAGTCATTGAGATACGGTAATTGCGTGAAGAATCAATTACTCTTAGTCATAATTCGTAATTGAACTATTTTTTGGAGTGGTTTTGATAATTGATAATTGAGTAACTTTTGTATTAGTCAAGGTAATTGCTAATTGTAATTGGATTACATTTTAAGAGTAATTACGACAGCTCTGGTCTTAGCGATAGACATCAGAACAACCCTTTTTGCGTGAAAAACCTAAAGTTTTTGAGATTTTGGGAAAATAAGACGAAAGGAGGATTTACAAAAAAAAATATTTTTATACTCACCCACCCAAATCAAACGCTTTTGACTAAGTAATCAAATTTCTGAATTCATATGAATTCAGCATATTCAAATTAGTGAGGTCCCAAAATTTCAGAACTTTATTTTGAACCGTTTCGGAAATAATTGGAAAAATCCATCATCAGGTGTCCCTCTTTGAGGAGGCGTTCGCCGATATACAAGGTGGCGCATTAGTGTGTGGAAGTCCATTTTCTCCCTTGTCAAAAAGATAGAAAAAAATTTTCAAGACAAAACTTATAGGGTTCCAGCAGGGTCACAATTTAAAAATATTACTGTGTATACAGAGTGCTCTAGGAAACCGTGGCATCAAAAAATAAACTTTTTTTAAATAGCAACCCCAACTTTTGATTAGAGATTTGGATTCAGCGTAATATTCTACGTATGATACAGTGGTTTTATTAGCCAGAACGTGCAGTGCTGTCAGGCTATCGTGGTTTTACTAAAATTTAGGGAAAAAACATTATGTTGGTAAATAAGCTACAAAAACCCTACCTAGGTATAGGACATATGACACATCAAATCTTCCAAAAATTTTAAGTAGAATCCAAAAATGTAATAATATATAGGGTGTTCCATTTGAAACAATTAAGAGAGTTGACACCCGCAGAGGATAGCTATTATTCCATTTGAAGAGTGCATCTTTGAAAATCTCAAAATACAAATTTTCAGAATTTCAATCACTTTATTTACCAAGATATTGTGATGGACGGTCACCGTGAGACACCCTTTATAGAAAAAAGACTTCTTACTGATCCAGAACAGTTCTTCAGAAAACAAAAAGATTTGAGAGAAGTTATTGAAACTACATGTATCAAGAAAATGGATTTTGCAAAAAATAAAATTGGACGAAAGATCACCATTGCAAACAATACAGGGTGCGTCTGAAATGAGTGCTCATTTTATCAATAGAGATGAAAAATCGAAATTATTATCATCTTGACGATACGCTGCGGACATAATATTATATTATGTTACTCTACAAAACGTGATTATTCTATTATAGTCTACTCAGCATGTCAAAATGAGCACTTATTTTAGACTCACATTGTAAAATGTATAGAATATGATGACGTATGATATCATAACAATAATTGAATACCACAATTATGAGGGTATTTTTTAAATTTTCCATTATTTTGTGAAAATTATCAATATGAAATAGTTGGGGAAAAAAGTCAACAACTTCAAACTGTATTGCTTGTTGAAAATTTATCTAAATCAGCTTGAAGGGCCTTTGAACCCATTATTGAGAAACTCATAATACGATGGAAGGCTTTAGTTCAATCTCGAATTTGAAAGTACCCACGGCACTGGTGGAAAAATTTGACTTACCTCCGGAAACTATTAATAATTCGGGGTTAGGTTTCTCCGATTTTCCACACACAAGACACTTTCCACCCATATCGGTCACAACAGAGTACCCACTTGCGAAAAAGACAGCTAAACACTCAAAAATCAGTTGAAAACTCAAAAAAACGACACTAAGTCCAACCATCAGTTGTGAACGAAGCTTTTATGGCACCTATCGCTATCTCTCTCTTTCGTTGACAATCGTGGAAAATGCGTACAAACAAGTGGATTTATGAACGGATAGAAAAATGTTAGGGATTTGGCTGCAGCGTTGCCAAGTCATGACCCTCAATTTGCTCGACTTAAGATTAGGAAAAATCAAGGTTTGTGTATAAAATGTCCCTTGCTCACATTAAATTTCTTCATCGATTTATCTTTTGAGTTGCTGAAAACTGAAAAACAGTGATTGCATTTGAAAGTTTACCTTTGCAATTACTTAAAACATTAGGACGTGGCAACCATACTGCGGCCTTCGTGATGGTCAGACTACAGTCGACCAGAACCGTTTTCTTGGTAGTACATGTTTGCAATAGATAAAAATATAAACAAGCGTGTCTAGAGCAAGCGTGTATGGTCGAAGGGAAAGGGGGGTCGTGTGACACCTCATTTTGAAGATCCTGATGAGTACTTTATAACCCTAGAATATTGAGTCGATATCTTCAAGTACTACAAAATGGCGGAACATTCAATAACCACATTGATACATACACTTTTTGAAAAAATTAGTCAAGTTCAATTCAAAACATGCTTTTTTGACATTTTTGTCATTTATTCCTAACCCAAACTTTATGTCAAGATATTTCCAGCATCTTTTGAATTGGATTTGACGATTTTTTTTTTGAAGTGTTTGTATCAACGTAGTAATTAAATGTACCGCCATTTTGTAGTACTTGAAGATATCGACTCAATATTCAAGGGTTATAAAGTAGGTACTCATCAGGATCATCAAAATGAGTTATCACACGACCCCCCTTTTCATTTAAAAAACTGTTTCAAAATGGTGCCCAACCGCCATCTTGAATACTAAAAGTACGTCAGTAACATCAAAAAGTAGTATTTCGACAGCAATTAAAGTATGCCAAGTTTCAAAATTTTTGGTGCACACATTAAAAAAAAGGGGAGGGGACCTTTTAGAGCCGCACTGTATAAAAAGAGGTGTTTGTTTTTAATCCTACTAACAATGTATTTTTGTCTTTCTCTAACACATGAGTTATTATGGAAAAATCCATCAGTATGATCTTTTTGAATAATTGCGATACATTGTTGGTTTGAGAACATAAGAAGCTCTTAAAATTCGTCATAAAAAACCCAGGACCGTATTTAAAAAAACAAAGTTGATGATGGTTTCTCCAAAACGAAACTTCGTACGGAAGATCTCTCAACGCTGTTTTGTAGTGCTTGAAAAGTGGCCATGAGAAAGTGTCCTTTGTTTTTCCATATCTCTCTAAATAACATCAGAAAAAAATAAAAACGAGATCGGCAGATTTCGTTTTTTTAGGCATATCTCCGAAACTACTCGGAATTTTGAAACTTTCTAAACGGCATATTGTTAGGCTTGAAAATGCGCAACTTTTCTCTGATTTAACCATCTTCGTATCTTTCACGGTTTCCAAGATCCCCATGATAGACATCCTTATCTTGAACACACTGTATAATATAGTGTTTCATTTGATATGTTTTGTCAGAATTCACGATTTGATATTTGACGTCAAATATTGCCAATTTGGATTGTTATGTTTAAATGAAACAAATTATACCAAGACTTTTAAAAACTTTTTCTCCAGGACTATGAACTTTATTCGCCGTTATAAATAGTGGTTGATTGTATTATGTTTGGATAAAGCTACATTCCTTCAAAAAATAGTCGCTGTTCGTCATTTTATGCCACTATCTATATCGATTTTTCAAAACAGTTGGAGAACTTTTACCAAGTAAACAATAACAAACATCGTTGGTTTTCATGGCCTGATGCAAAATTTTGTTTGCTGATTATGAAAATTGGGATTATTGACATGGTTTATCATAATATACATAATAATATATTTTTGAGAAGCCTGTAAAAAGACAATTCAATTTTTTGATAAATTAATATCAAGGGTGTCCTATTGAAAAAAACTCAACATTGGTCAATACCCACATATTTCAAAAACAGTGATATCTGGAACAATACTGATGACGACGCCGGACTCTAAGTAAAAAGTTCTATTAGATCCCGTTTTCACATTTTCGATAAGTAAACAGAAAGCTTCGATACGAGTAGTGTCCAAAAATGCAGATTTTTTCAAAATCTCCCTGTAGCCCTCTAGCTCAGGTTCGTCAAAACCGAAAGGTGTTCTATCTTTAGTAATAACGGAGGTAATAACCAAGTCCCATTTTCGTTGCAATTGGGGGTTATTCTAACGAAAATGGGACACCTTGTACTTATGTTTTTCTGAATAGATATTAGATTTTACCGAGGTTGATACTTTTATTTGTGTTCATAAATATTCTCGTAGATAACTATGTGTTCACTAACAAGTAGGTAACAATCGAGGTAACAATGATCCTTTATAATCAAATCCATAAATATGTCGGGAAATTTGTCATCGTGATTTTCGCTGTGATAGTATCCCAAGCAGCTATCAAAAATGTCCATTCACTCACAATGTCTCAACAATCGTGCGCAATCAATACAATCGACTGCAATCATCAACAACCATAAGCAATCACCACAATATCCTTAAAAAATCTCACAATCGAGTCGCAATGACCGATTGTCGTTGAAATCGCTACAATCGTAGGACAATCATGGGGATTATCGCAATACTGTCACAAATTTTGCAATGATGTTACCCCCTCGATTTAAGCACTCACTAGACATGCTCACGGATTCCAATTATTATTAATCTAGCTTCTAGAAACTGAACACCGAGCTGAACACCAAACAGAAACAAATCATACAGAGATTATATTCTATAATTATTATTTGTCAAAATGCATGAGTTCATGAAAAATATACGTCCACACTGGAACGGGTTTGAGGCGAAAGTCCCTTTGAACTACCACATCTATCTATAAATATGGGCATACCTCGGTGCATACATTCAAATTCGGCATACAAATTTGTGGCGAATGCTACAAACAACGCAATTTTTCTCTAATGTGGACGTGGCTCGAAAAATTGTTACTTACCTGAATCTTTTAGGAGGGTCGACTATCTCCACATTACTTGTTTCATCATGATGACCACCATCTAAATTATCAATCGTTTGAAGAGCTTCCTCTGGTTTGATGTCTAGTATTTCCATGCGAGTTTCTATGCCTCCGTCTGATTCATGGTCAGATTTGATCTGCTCATCTTGCTTACAAGGAGAATGTAGTTTCGTGATATGAACAGTCAGCGTTCTTTTAGATCTGAAATGATGAAAACACAAGAATATGCGGGCAGTCCTGCATGTAAAGTAACTTATTACTTAAAATTTTTATTGCATTCATAACAAGTGAAGTCATTTGAAGTTCTTTGTGTGTCAACCAGCTGCAGTTGGAGACTGTTCATTAGTTGTAATCGGGATGATTCTGACTTGATACAGAGCCGAATAAATTTATACGCAGACTTAAGATTTTCCATACATTCATAACAGATTTTTAAGAAGCCTTCCCATTTCTGCAAATGATAATATTCAAGGAAACATGAATATTCCGATTGAAAACTAATCACCTGGTTAGGAAGACAAATCCGTAGTTTTTCAATTGGAATCACTTTTTCAATCGGTTCATCCAGATGATAAGTGAAAATGGTTTTCTTAAAGCATATTGCACATTTGGATCTATCCATCATGAAAATAAATGATATTATGAATTATGAAAAAATAAAACGATTGTTGTTGTTATTATTTCTATTTGCTATTTTGTTCACTTGAAAAATATTGTTTTGTTTGGTTTGACTCGCGACTGAATGTAGCTCCCATATGATTACCATAGGTGTGTTTGTTATGCTCCACTAGTGCACACTTTTCTACACTACAATACTCAGTGTGGCTTTGTTTGTGAAATGTGTGTCTGTTTTTTGGGATCAAATATCTTTACTAGTTTAGTGAAGATGTTCTATACTAAAAAACAGACAAACTCCTCTCAAACAAAGCCACACTGAGTGTTGTAGTGTAGATAAGTGTGCACTACTGGAGCATAACAGACACACCTAATGTTCGATAGTTTGATGTTGCCGCACTTCTTGAAATATTTTCGCGGGTTTTTCCAATATCTTGCGCTATTTATTATTCAATAAAATAGGCAACTTTCAACTAGTTATTCTTTGTAGCAGGTAGGTATTAGGTACTTCTTCAACAAAATATAGAAACGTTTTGACATTATGATCAAGTCCAAACTTAAAGTTGTTTCTCTGGTTACAAGAAACTCTATACATTCCATTGAACTATTGGAGTTCAATAGCCTAGTTTACACCGACAACTTGGTCCGCGGACCAAGTACTAAATTCGAACTATATCACAACCAAATATTTGGTTCGAATGGTGTAAACAATTGCGAACTAAGCTGGTCCGCTTTTGGTTCGGTACTTGCCAGCAGGTGTACCGAACTAAATTTGGTTCGATCTGGATCAAATCATGAGGTTATGTTGATTGCTATTATTGTGAATTGTGTTGGTTCTGAGTTTCTCAAGGCAATCTGAGCGTAGTCACTTATGTTTTTTTTGATTACGAATTGTCTTGATAAATAATTTCGACTTGTTTTTGACGTTTGACAAATTGCGCGCGTACTCATTTAGTTCACGCGTAGCAAGGCGGTGTAAACGGACGATTAGCAAGCATTGGTCCTACCGTACTATCCTCACCCACCTGGTCCTATCGGACCGAACTAAACGAGCTTTCGGTGTAAACTAGGCTAATGATACATTCCTATATAATAGGTGTGTCTGTTATCCTCCACTAGTGCACACGAAATTACACTTCTCTACACTGCTACACTCAGTGTGGCTTTGATTGTAAAATGTCTGTCTGCATGTTTTTAGGTTGGCATATCTTGACACCTATTTACTTTACACTGTACACTGGTAGGCATATAAGTTACACATTGAAATGAATACGACGGGTCCCAGTAGCCTAGTTTACACCGATAACTCGTTTAGTTCGGTCCGATAGGACCAAGTGGGTGGGGATAGTACGGTAGGACCAATGATTGCTTTTCGCCCGTTTACACCGTCTTGCAACGCGTGAACTAAATCTGTACGCCCGCAATTCGTCAAATGTCAAAAACAAGTCGAAATTATTCATCAACACAATTCGTAACCAAAAAAAACATGAGTAAGTACGCTCAGATTGCCTTAGAAACTCAGAACCAACACAATTCACAATAATAACAATCAACATAACCTCATAATTTTGATCCATATCGAACCAAATTTAGTTCGGTACACTTGCTGGCGAGTACCGAACCAAGAGCGGACCAGATTAGTCCGCAACTTATTACACCATTCGAACCAAATATTTGGTTCGGATATAGTCCGAATTTGGTACTTGGTCCGCGGACCAAGTTGTCGGTATAAACTAGGCTAATGAACACATAACATCGCCATGAAGAGGTTTTGCGATGTTTTGTTCTAGTCAATGTTGTGATTTCCTTACGGAACCTCTCTGCGATGTACGTATTACCTCTTATAGTGGATATCCATATTTCGTTAAATAAGTAATGTCATATTGAACTTCCGCTGGAAATGTTTTATAAATGCAATTAATGCGAACCTCCCTGGTATGTACGCTATACCTCTCATGGTGGATATCCATATTTCCTGTAATATGTAATGTAAAATTCAAGTTCCGCGCAAAACGCTTATAGAAGGATTAGGAAGAACTAATTTTATGGTAACATCAACATCAGTGCTATAGATGGAAAGTAGATTGAGATTACACTTTTGAGAAGTCGCATAGAGGAAAAATATTGTAGTTTATTTCTAGTAGGTGATGTACTGCTGATCTGGGGTACAATGTTTGAAATCTGTAAGATAATCTGAATGCATTTCACATTTGTGACATCACACAGAGTTTTTTAAATCCCGCGCCTTATTGTGTTGTAGAACTCTAGTGCGTGCATCACTCATTTTTGATTGGCTGGCTCTGATATATAGTTTCTTCCACGCTATGCCCTGGTCGCAAGGTTGCCATTCTGTGGATAATTTTCCACATTTTCGGCAATTCTACTTCAAGAGCCTGCATAATACGTATGTCCCAATGACCTCTAGGTCAGTGGTATTTCCCCAGATAGGTGTCAAGAGAGGGCAAATGGACTATGAATTTAAAGATACGAAAAAAGTCATTTTTGATAAAAGTTTTTGCTTGGACTAATAATAACATCTGTCAAAAAAAAACTTGAACTAAGTATACAGGGAGAAAAAAAAAACATAATGTGAAAATCACTTGGAAGAAACTGCTGATGTTTATTATAATTTTTTCAATTTTGGACTAAAAACGATGAAGAAGTATGATACTGAGCTGGTCAAAAAATACAAAATTGTTATTTTATGTAAGAGAAAAGCATCTTAATATATCAAAATTCAAAATGTCATTTCTGGTAGTCTCCATCATTTTAAAAATTCAATTTTCCATTAGAAAAGTTCTTTGGATATGGTCAAAAATATAAGTATTTCTCAAGTGTATTCTTCTCTTACACAAATAAACAATTTTGAATTTTTTGACCATTCACTTGAGTCAAGTCAATCCCAATTCACGAAATAAACGCTTAATCCATTTTGTATCCGGATCCAACTTTTGCGCCTAGCTTCACTCTCTTTTGACAGTGTCAAAATTAGTTTGGAAATGGAAAATTTAAGGTCAGATTTTTATGCTTATCACTCAAAACATAAAAAGTGAGCTTAAAATTCGGTCTTTCGATCGTCTCAATCCTCGAAATAAACAGTTGAGATCAAGGATTAAATTTTCAAGCCACTTGAGTTTCGATCCGGATCGAGCTGTCGAAATAAACGTGGTGATAATTAGGTTCTAATTTGGAATTTGGTCAAAGAAATGTAAAAAAAAGGAGAGATACACGTTTGAGGTTTATACATAAAAAAAATCTTTAAATATACAGGGAGACAAAAAACTAACAGAATGTGAAAATTACTTGGAAAAACTTCTGATATTTACATATCTAATTTGAAGAAAACTCTTCAGAAAATAACAAATGTACGCAAACCTAATGGGTAGGTCAATTTTTCTTAAATTTATTGATAAAATCCCAAATAGAACGGTCATGGCTTGCGCCAGACGGGACTCTTTTTTCGGTCATACGAATAGTAGGAGAGCCCGTGACATTTTTCAGTGATGATTTGGTTAAGGCCTATTTTTTGAGAGAGTGTTGGACCCTAATCGAGTGTCATTCGAGAGTGTTTGCTCTGATCGCGGTTCCAAGGGAGTGGCGGAACGCCCCCAACATGTAAAAAAAATTGCATCTTTTTATCATTTAGTTAAGGCTGAATTTTTTACCAGTTGTTTTTTGGTAATCCACAATCATCCAGAAAAATTGGCGGATCGATTGGCCGGCTCCTTAAGGGTGCGAATCACCCTCAACATGTCGTGGCACCGATGAACTTTTTATGATTTAGTTAAGGCTGAAATTTTGACCAGCTGTTCTTTGATAACCCAAAATCATCCAGAAAAATTGGCGGATCGATTGGCCATTTCCTTAAGGGTGGCGGATCAACCCCAACATGTCACGGAAATATTGAACTTTTCATAATATGATTTAGTCAAGGCTGAATTTTTCACCAGTTGTTCTTTGGAAGCCTACAATCATCCAGAAAAATTGGCGTCAATTCCTTAAGGGTGGCGGATCAACCTCAACATGTCGTGGGACCCATGAACATTTCATAATATGATCCAGTTGAGGCTGAATTTTTTAACAGTTGTTCTTTGGTAACCTACAATCACCCAGAAAAATTGGAGGATCGATTGGCCAGTTCTTTAAGTGTGGCGGATCGCCCTCAACATGTCACGGAAACATTGAACTTTTCATAATATGATTCAGTTGAGGCTGAATTTTTCACCAGAGGTTCTTTGGTAGCCCACTCTATATCATCCATAAAAATTGACGGATCGATTGGCAAGCATGCAAAACCGTCAAGTTAAGGGTTCCTTAGCATTAAGTAGCCTCAGAATTGTTTGGTGCAATCGGCCATAAGTTTGAGAAATGTTTTTGATAAATTACAGACGTGGAAATGGCTATTTTTGTACATTCTTGAAAAAGGTTAAAATATCAGGGACGTTTTTGGGCACAGGTCCATTTATAAAATATCTTCAAAATGAGCTTTGGTATCTATTATACGCCCAACAAAGTCTCGCTAACCCTCCGCCAAATACCCTGTTTAAAATTTCGGGTCACTTAAAAACGTATGGAAATTGTCTATTATTGGCAACACCGCTTTGGTCGCAAGCACGTCCGGGAGAACATGGATATCGATCCGCTAGCCTAGTTTATACCCAACGATTATAAACTACACAGGATCTGGGTATATAATATTAGTCTATGCACAGGATTGCTCAGTTTGCCGAATCTGTCTGGCAAAGTCTAGCTCGCTGTGACGTCACCACTGATGCTGGGGCGACTGCCAGCCACGTTGTAACACCGGTTTCCGTTCGATCACCGAAGGGAAGCAACGTCGGGCGTGGGTAGTAATTGGATGGGTGACCGCTTGGGAACTCCACAGGACAGGCGGTTCGCCGTCTACATACCTGACTAGATTTATAGCACTATTCATTGCTAAACAATCGAAAAGGTCTACAGAGTAGCCCAAATAAAAATGCTCTGCTGAGTTCATTTACACTAAGTGATGCATAAATCATCACTAAGACCGAATTTAGCAGGAAAGTCGGTGGTACAATAGGCCCAGTAAATCTGTCGACCAAAACTACTACAAGTCTACCCTCCCGCTCTATATATATATATATATATATATATAGAGCGGGAGGGTAATCTTGACTGACTAGTTAAACATCAAGCTTATAGGATGTCCTGATGAAGGAAATAAACATTTCCGAAAGCTCGACAAACAAAAAAGGGTTTTGTTTTTTTACCTAAACCCACGGTGTAAGATAAATAGGTGATGTCACGAGCCGGCAGAACGTGTCTCGAAACTACTAACGCTGGCCGTAGTAGTCAGACAGGTTAGTGGGCCGAAGAATTTTTAGACGGGTATCAATCAAAATGTTCCTGTGGTCATAGTATTTGATTAAAAAGGTTTGGGTTAGTTGGTTTCAATCGAGTATATGTTTTATTAGGGAATTCTTATTAAAAATTAAGAATCAAGACCTTCAGGAAGGCTTGAGACAATCATTAAAAAATGCAAATATGGGTTATTTTGCAAATTTTTGCAAACGCAGCCTAAATGGCTACTCTGACAACAAACATTCCTTATTAAAAATTGGAGCTGAGAAAATTTTCTACAAAATAGTCCTGCTGGCAAATTTTTAGCTCATATGGTTTTCGAGTTTCATCTCCACGAAAATGCAAGATTTTTTTTTAAATTTCAAGCGTTCCCGCCGTTGTCGCCTGTGATTGTGTTTTACCGCCAGGCATAATATAAAAGGATTTGTTGCTTGTCATCTCTATAAGTATGTAATTGTTGTTAACCTGTTCCTGTAAGATGGTTTTACAGCTGATTTAATGATCATGGATGATGAAAACAATTTGAAAAACAAAATGATAAAATAATAAGACACTGATCATAAATAATATGTATATCTATTTTTATAAAAATGAAAAACAATATTTGATTTAAATACAGATGCCAAAGTTATGCTTATCTGTAATATGTATCAAAAAAGTAATAATCTACTACATACCTAATAGGTATGGTGTTTGACAAAATTAAATATCGAGTTGAATATAAAAGTAATTGTGAAAATCAATCAATCAATCAAAATTAAAATTTAAACAACGTTTATTCAACATGTTTTTAAGTCTTTTGCAATCTATCATCCACCAATGCATAATAGTGATTAATTAATTAATTAATTGATTTATTAGGATATTTCGGGATGCTCGTGGATTATTTGTTACAAACATTGAAAGTGTGACATTTGCATACTCACCTTGTTTCACTCGATTTCTAGAAAACGAACTATACATTCCGGTTCAAAATGTCTTTCGCATGCACAATCCTTTTCAGTTAATTTTCTGTGTTTTCGAGGAATTGCCTGGTTATATTTTCTTAAATCGTTCTTAGGAATTGCGAATATGGAATATTTTTCTTTACATGTAGCGTACCCGCTTTTACAGTTCGGCACACAGCATTTTCTTCCCATGATTTACTTGATAACTTACACAAAAGTTATTGTAATTGCGACAAATTTGCCGTTGACACGTCAAGGTGGGACTAATGTACAATCACAAATAAAATAATCAATAAATCAAGCATGAAAAACTCGTTTTTTTGTAATTTGACGCGCCTACATCGCTCGCATTAATAGCCGGAAGAAATATTTTAGGCCCACTTCAGTGCGTCCTTGTCGCACAATTTCGTCTCTGTTGCGTTAGCAAATATGAGACAACCGGTCTGTATGTTGAGATGGCGCGTGACACCACCTATTTATCTTACACCGTGCCTAAACCTGAGGCCAATTTTGACTGCATCCCCAAGACTATAAGCTTTTGATATATATATATAGAAAAACTAAGTCTAGTGGGGATGCAGTCTAGTTTAGAGGCCTTAAATTATTATTAAGGCCTCTAAACTAGACTGCATCCCCACTAGACTTAGTTTTTCTATTCCTAACTAGTCAGTCGCGACTACTTTTCCACTTATATATATATATATATATATATGTCACAGTGAAACCTGGTAATCAGTAAAAGCTAACTGTTACTGGGAAAAGTAAGCTTTTCCTGATTTGGAAACATTTAGCTAGTGAAAGTTGAATTCGATCGACTTCATCATACTTTTACTAGTAATTGTTAGCATTCACGTAACTTTTCTAGTGAAAGCTGCTACACTGAAAATTATTATCGTAATTATAAATATCCTTTTTGGTCCGAGTTGGGATTCGCCGACAGATTAGACGCTCTGGAAAATACGAGACTTATGAATCGCAGGTGTACAATGTGAACATTGTTCAGATACCGTATTATAGAAAATACTTAAGTATTCTCAGTAGGGGTTAGTCTGGGTTAGTTTGGGTTTGGCAAAAATTTTGATGTCGCGTGAGCGACATCATTTAGTGCCCCGTACACCTTGGGATAGTTAAATGGCGGAAATAAGTTTTAAAAAGAACTTTTCCTAACTGCTTTCAGTAAAAGTTGATTTGATAAAGTTTCTCCAACATTCACTAGTGAAAGCGCACAATATTCTTCAAAATTTAACATTTCTTAACGGATCAACTAATTGCTAGCATCAACTAGTAAAAGCTAGCTTTCACTGAATTCCTAACATTTACTGTAACATATATATATACACAGTAAGGGGTAACTATTGGGATGGCCCCAAAGATTCTTGAAAGGAGGGAGCAATAAGATGTTGGACGCTCGTTTTAAAGTGTATGTTGAATCTTATTCAAGCTTTCGCTCTAAGTTGAGAGCTTCATCAGGACGAATCTAATCAAAGAAACATGTTATCAGTCTACAATGCAATAGTGAATCTAAAAGAACTTACAGATTATTACACATTACTCCTAGCCCTTGTGGAAGGGTAGAGATACATGGTGAGTATACATGGTAGTGGTAATTAGTAGTTAAATAGACAAAATCAGTTCACTTTGGTTTGACGCCATAGTACTAAACTCTAACAAAGGAAGTTTTTTTTATGTTCAATCTAGACAAGCAAAAAACACAGTATTTGGGTTAGTTAGCAGACTGCCATGTAGACCGTTCATTCGGTTCACAATTTATGTGGAAGGCAAAATAGTACAGATTTTACATACATAGTGGGAGCAGGTAGTACAATTATCCTATGACGTAGCCGTGTTGCCTCCAAGAGTTAAGCAGATGAGTCCTGATGTTGAACAATGAAAAAGAAAAAACATGAAACCACAAAAAATTAAGGCCCGTATTCTCCGATTCTACAGATAAACGCATTCAACTAAACGCGTTCAAAAAGTTAAACGTCCTCGACTTTTTCTTGGTATGCACCGTGCTAATTTTCGAAACGTTCAGTTAAACCTAGACAAAGGTCGGCAACGTCGGAAATTTGGGAACATTTTGGTGGTATTCAAGTTGATTGGAGACCATATGATGTTGACAGTTGACATTAATGCCTGGTTTACATTCAATTTCACTTCGAAGTGCAAGTGATAAATTTCCCCTTGCCAAACAAGAATCATAGGCTGCCATCTACGATGTTTTGGCGTGAGCGTGACTTTGAACACATATTCGATGTAGATGGTACCATATGATTCCCGTTTGGCTAGCGGAAATCTGTCACTTTCTCTTCGAGGTGAAATTGAATATAAACTTCACATAATGCATGGTATATTTGAAGTTATTTGAATATTTTTTGATAAATAATTATTGTTTTAATATATGGACGTAATTATGCTTAGTCTTGATGCAGAAAGGAACGAAACAAAAAATCACTAGAAATGAGAACAAGGGTCTAGGTATGATCAACATCGACTGAAAAACATTTTCGGGGTTATGTATCAAATTTGTAATTATTGAATTCGTTAATGTTGTTTGCCTATATCGTATATGTGATGTGATGTGGTTCATGCTTTTTAGCTTTTTGCGATATATCCTTACTGTTTTTTGAAACGTTCAGTGTGTAATAGGTATAGTGTCTTATATCCATAGACGTTGATCTATCTATGCTTAGATCTTATATCCAGTTTCCAGTGCCTACTTCATAGTAATCATAGTTGTAACTTCATTAGTGAGTGGAAGGACATTTTATTTGAGTTAATTTTCGATGATTTTCCGGTTCATTTTATGTCAAGTGAGGCGCCTAGGTACTCGATGCAAAACCAGATTATGTATTTCCATTTTTCAAGTTTTTGCGGTAAATATAAGAATCCTATTTTTAGTTTCATAATAACACATCAATTAAAAGCATAACGAACATCATAAAAGGATATTTGACATACTCGACATACTTTTTTAAATATTTGCTTGGAGTTCAAAACAATTTATACCTATCCAACATCCAACCGTATGAAACATGCAAATGCAGATATAGGTATCCGGAAATGTACAGGTTTTTTTTATATATTGAATTGATACCCCATCTTTTTTATTTGACGTTTTTAAAAAAATTGTCTCAAAAAATATGAGTGTAATGGTTTTGAATACGTTTTTGAAAAATATCTATTTCGCATATACAGGGCTCCTCAGAAAGTCAAAATCAAATATTATTTTAATACCTGGGTTGTTCTCACAAATTTCTCCAATTTGAAGTAGATTCGTGTTCTAAATACTTAAGTAACAGAAATTAGATTATTTACATATATGTTTTCAGGGGCGGGAGAAAATTCAAAAAAATAAAATCATAACATTTGCTAAAAATCGCTATCTATTTCTTTTTTTAACTTTTTTTTATGCAAAAATGTGATATCTTCTGGCAGTTACTAATACTAACTCAAACTAACCCAAACTACCCTTCAAAGGTGCAACTCATTATACAGGGTGCTAATTAAGTATCTGGCCAAACTTCGGGGGGTGATTCTTTGAGTGATTTTAAGGTAAAAAGTTCATGTAAACAGGTGTCCGGAAATGCATAGTTTTCAAGATACAGGGTGTCAAAAAAATATATTTTTTTACATTTATTTATTAATATCTCAAACACTTGTTGACCGATTTTGTTGAAATTTGGCAGTATTATGGACTATGATAAGACGCTAAGTTAGAACCAATTGATTGTTGATTATGACTTCCAGTGGCGTCGTAAGGGGCAGTTTGACGAATAAGAATAACAAAAAAAATGTGCGGAAATGGACACCTGTTTATATGAACTTTTTACCTTAAAATCACTCAAAGAATCACCCTCTGAAGTTTGGGCAGATACTTAATTAACACCCTGTATTGGTAAGATGCTTTGAATCACAATATTTTGGATTCTTCTACAGCCCCTACTGCTCTGTGTCAGTTCACTCGGTTCTCATGCGAAACACTGTTCAATAACATTTATAACTTGGTGATTTTATAACTAAATCTGTGTAGTATTTATTCAATAAAGGGTAAAGGTCTTTATTTAATTTGTTCAATATACAACATTCATTGTTTTATTTCAACTCAAACCCTGAAAATGGAACACATTCTTTTTTGCACAAAGTGACTTTCCAACATTTAATTTTTGATTGATTTCTAAGAAATTATCGTCAACTTCGGCTACTTATGTTCCGAATAGTGCACTTATATTAAAATTAAAAAGTTTTTTGTTTCATTTTGCGATTTAAACTATCCATAATGCCCAATTAACCCAATCCACTTGATTCAGTATCTTGACTAATAAAGAGTTTCCGAATATCACCTGACCAAACTTCTCAATAAACTCAAAGTAGCCAAAGTTGACGATAAATGTGTGAAGAAAATATTAAATAAACTTTTAAGTTGGCAGTATCGAAATGTTCAATACAATATGGCGAAGGAACAAATATCAAACCTTCGTCAAAACGACTGCCGCGCCACAGATCCGCGATGAGGTGTCTCGTCCGCGAACTATTCTTTTCTAACCGTCGTTAACATTGCAGTTTCTGTTCTAAAGGGTTTATTGTTTTGTGCATGAAACGAGTTGGAAGAAAAATATTGGAGTAGAAAGTCAATTTTATTATAAGATTTATAAATTATTCATTATTATTACTGATATAGCCTTGGATATAGCATTCAGGAGTTTTTACTTTTTTAGTGAAAGATTGAGAGAGTAGGAAAGTATAAATAGAACTTAATCCTTCTACATCCTTTTTATGATTGAGACAGTTGCCACAATTCGTGATGTAACACATTTCTAGGAACCTTTTTTTGAAGTAACTGTGTTCGGTGGCAAAAACTACTGGTTCTGTGAACACTGCTCTGTGATCTTGTTTGTTTACGTGTATGCTCAAACTGGTTGAATTGGGTTTGAGCCTGCAATCACTTTTATGTAACGCCAGTCGTTTGGACAGTGTTTGTGAAGTTTGTCCTATGTAGACCTTGTCACATTGACATTTAATCGCCAATTATATCACATCAGATTTACTGTAAGCAAATGTACGATCTTTCAGGTTTGAGTAGAAGGAATTAAGTTTTTTTAGATTATATTTAGCAATTTTTAAATTAAGTTCTTTAAGTAAACCAATGAGTGAATTAGAAAGTCCTTTGATGTATTGTATTTTTCCATATTTTACTTCAACTTCAGGATCCATATTCTGACAGGAGGTCGAAGTGCACTGGATTTGTGGCAAGTCCACAATCCAACACCCTTTCGAATCTACATCTAATCTACCAGTGATGCTGACAGAAAGGGCGCGTATGCTTTATATGGTATTTTCTTTATGCAAATTAGATTTCAAGCAAAATTTAGGTGTTGTACATTTAAAAAAATTGTCTTCATATTGATGAAGACAACGAAAACAAATAATTTTATATTTATAATAAATTAAATTTCAAAATTAGAAAAAATATATACATTATATAGGTACCTAATTATTCCAACTGGCTTAGGCATATGCATTGGCATACTGAAAGATTTATCCATTAATTTATTTAGTGACAAAAATACACAATTAGCATCAGAACAAATAATATAGGTGGATAATTAAAAAGTCAACGTCTTTGGGCCTAAATATTATAATTAAAGAAATCACGTGACACGTGTTTCGCCACTATATGGCATCATCAGACCTAAGAGAAAACACTAACTAATTACACGAAAAAATATAAACATTTCACACTAAATTACCTTAAGTAGGCTGTCACAAGATGTTGTAAGGTAATTTAGTGAGAAATGTTTATATTTTTTCGTGTAATTAGTTAGTGTTTTATCTTAGGTCTGATGATGCCATATAGTGGCGAAACACGTGTCACGTAATTTCTTTAATTATGATATTGAGGCCCAAAGACGTTCAGTTTTTGATTATCCAAATTAAGAAAAAGCCCTCTTAGAGAAAATGGACGATTTTCATTTAAATAATATAGGTAACTGTAGGAATATTTTTAATCAGAATCGATTATTTAGTCACGCTTTATCATTGTTAACAAACGATCTAAAACTAAAAAATAAAATCAGAATGAAACACAGTTAATGGGGAGGTCCATTTATCTGTGAACACCCTGTACTTAATTATATTTAAATGATGCCGCTCAAACTCTTTCCATATGGGAATTGCAATTTTAGAAAGCTCGTTACCTAATTTCCATATAAAAAAAACCAATTCTGATTTGTAACTTTGAAGTTTGTTGTAATATAGGTACTTACTCAATAACTCATGCTGTAAGTCTCTTTCATAGTCACTAACTGTAAAATGGTCGGAGCAAATTGTCGAATAATCTATATAATAAGCTTGTCTTTTCTTCTGCAGCGATGCACCCACTCTTTCTGTATTTTAGAAGACACTAAATCCTTGCCTTTTGGAAAAGAATGGAATACTATGCTTGAGCCTTGCTTTTAAGAGCTAATTGATTGTTTTTGCACACAGCAACGGCACATATTCTCCCAGGCATAATGAACTGAAATAATGTTTACCACTGGAGTTAATTATTATTAAACAAGAAGGCTATTTGCTCAGAGAGTAGTGGCCATTTAATTTACCTTCGTGTGAACAAAATGCTCCTTCTTGTGCTAAATCGAATTATTGCTACACACCCTCAATCGTTAACACAACGAAACGAATAAAATATGTATTTGTATATTTTCGGCAACTCAAACTACATTAAAAGTACTTGGAAAAACAGAAACTATTGGACAAATTCACAACACAAGACACACGACTCGACACACGATCAACGGCTAAATGAAAATAAACAAACCAATGATGACGTCACAAAAACTGCCAAACGTACGTTAAATAGAACTGAGCAATCCTGTGTAGTTTATAATCGTTGGTTTATACCGACAACTTGGTCCGCGGACCAAGTACCAAATTCGGACTATATCCGAACCAAATATTTGGTTTGAATGGTGTAAACAGTTGCGGACTAAGCTGGTCCGCTCTTGGTTCGGTACTCGCCAGCAAGTGTACCGAACTAAATCTGGTTCGATCTGGATCAAAATTTTGAGGTTATATTGATTGTTATTATTGTGAATTGTGTTGGTTCTGAGTTTCTAAGGCAATCTGAGCGTACTTACTCATATTTTTTTGGTTACGAATTGTGTTGATGAATAATTTCGACTTGTTTTTGACATTTGACGAATTGCGGGCGTACACATTTAGTTCACGCGTTGCAAGACGGTGTGAACGGGCGGGAAGCAAGAATTGGTCCTACCGTACTATCCCCACCAGCTTGGTCCTATCAGACCGAACTAAACGAGTTATCGATGTAAACTAGGCTGAAAAACCGCATAGCAACATAGCATAGCGAGGCCACTACCTGTTGCATCGTTGATACGTTGATGCCATGAAGCCGTTTGCATTTTGGCGGTAGACTATTGGCGATTCAAACAGCTCAAGCAGCGCCACAGCGGAACGCGCGAGAACTTTCGAGAGCGTGACAACTGCATTTTATTCATAGCCCGTATTAGGTTTTCGCGCGTGAATTTATATTTTTGTTGTTCGTATCAGTCGAGTGTTTCGTATCGGCAGAGTGTTGTCAATTGAGAAATAGCGCCTCTAATGAACTGGAACATTTATTGGACGCTCGGAATGGATTTGACCGGCCTCTTCGTGAAGGAAGATTAGCTGTGGAAAATTTAGTGTGTGTTGGGATTCGATCAAGTTTTTTTACGACGTGGGTCCTTTGAAAAATTATGCAGATGATTGTCTTCTCATTGCAGTGCGGTACGCGACAACTATGCCTATTACGAAGTTTCTTCGGATATCGGCGAACATACGTATGATCTTCCATTGTTGATGATGATTTTTATCACCAATATCGGTGAGATCTTTCAATCAATGAAATATATACATTTAATAAGAGTAGATTACTTTGATCTATGCACTATAATCGTCTATTGTCTTGGCTAAAAGCCACTACACTTGAGGCTTTTTGATATCGACACCCTTAAGACTGCTGCCGATAAGTTTATGATTCCAACAATAATAACAAAACCCGAAAAATACCATTCAATTAGCACACTATAATCATTTACCAACGTGGTTTATCAAAATCTTTGCATAAATAATAACAAAATCGGGAATATATTTTCAAGTTATCAAGATCCCAATAGAAACAGCATGGAGACAGCTGATGTCTATCACGCTCTCGAAAGTTCGAGCACAAAACGCCAGAGGCCGCTTCGCTGACTCTTAGAATCGCCAATAGAGTTTCACTGTTTGGGCTTTTGTTTGTGTACTCATACCCACTACCCAGTACCCAGTGACAAAGTTTGTTTAGGAAGTTCGAGACAGGAGCATGTACATGCCATCACTGTTGCCAAGTGTTCGCACTTTTCTAGAGTATTACACTTCAAATCATAACATATTATTTATATATTTCAACATTTGGATTACGTTGGGTAGGTAATTAACTATACTTATTTGATATTCATAGTATTTGTGGAAAAAAAAGAAGTGTGCTTTCGTCACTGGTTTCGTATGGGTCTATATTTTTCGGAATGAATGTGTTATTTATATAGGATAAGGTATTAGCAGAGTAGGTACAAGTTAGTTTGTGTATCGGTGCTTAATTAGAGAAACCGATGAGAAGAAGATTCAAGAATCTTTTTAGCTCAAATTAATTATTGAAATAAAATATATGGTATATTTGCACAATTACTTGTTACAAAATACTGCAATTTCAAGTTTGTATGAGATCAATACGACTAAAAACATAATTTAGGTATCTACACCTTCTTTTTGTTTCTGTTTGAGATAATTGGGATTGGTGGGTATCCCAGCGAAGCTACTTACGGAATCTCTGTGGGATTTAATAAAATTTATAATATCTTCATCTCGATCTACATGGTATTTTGTAACAGTAGTTAGGTAGGTTTGACTGCGATTTTGTTCATATTTTCGGAGGGTTTATTCGCGGTTCTTAAAAGCAACTTTTTCAGTTTGAGTTGAACTTTCCCAAAATCTAGCGAGCGACTATAAAAATTATTATATTTCCAAATTGATTAGTGACCCAGGTTGCACTGGTTCAATGTTTGAAGCTGGATGAGAGCGGGTCAAATAATTATTTAACTAGGATGCTAAAACCTCACATTTGCTGACGTTTCACCGGCCTACATTATACCATCCTCAGGGCACTTAAAATGAGATTACATAATCTTATTAAAAATATAAATAGGTTTTATCTAACGCATGATAGTTATAGGTTTCATTATTGATGTCATTTTGGACCAGTAAAGTGTCAAACGACCCACTAGTGTGTTATAATCCATAACTCACATGTCACTAGTGAGTTATGGATTATAACTCACGTTCCATGGCACACAAACGAATAACCTGTCACGTTACGTGGCAACCAAACAAATAATAACGTTACCTATTTGGACCAAAATGTAAACGTGTCACTGTCTAGTCATTCTGACACTGAAACTTATATTAAATAATAATTAAATAATAATTAATTAATTAATAATGATTAAATCGCGTGACTTATTTTCAACACAACGCACTTTTTATCATAAATAACTAATTGTTGCAAGTTTTCACATTGTAGAGTCGATTGAAATAATCGAAGATAGGGTGTACTGACAAAATCTGATTTTACAAGTTGAAAAAATATACTTTGGCAAGGTAGGTACATTGAGTTAACTCCTTACACCCTATTATTATTTGTCGGAATATGTATATAAAAACACAATAAAAAAACTATTTGTATACCTACATTATGCACAATTGTTGCGAAAACAAAAGGTGTTTATAGAAGGAGTAGTCTTGATTGTATGTTTTACACTTATTATAACTAAAATATTCGTATAAACTATTGCAACATTTTTCAAAGTCATGTTATTGTATCAAAAACTGATCCTCACCAGATTTAGAATAGAAGTTGGAAAACTTGAACTTACCACACACCAATTCGATTTTGCTGAAAAACTGACTACCAACTGGACTACCTGGTAGAATACTTGAAGACGTAACGCACGAATTACAAATCAATAAAGCAATCATCAGAACTTTATCTAAGAAACAATGAATAAACTTGATTGAAAACACATATAATTGAAGACCATAAGTTACAAAGGGTCTAAGTGCCAAAAAACGGATTCATAGGAAATTGATAAGAACTGCGTTTCATGAAAAAAGAATAATTGACTATTGGCAACAAAATAATGTATTTTTCCGTTCTTGGCACTTAGACCTCACTTTTAATTCAGTATTGGGGTCTACACATAGGCCCTTTTTATGCTATAAAATCAAATTCGTTGAAAATGGCACTTTAGACCCTTTGAAACTTATGGTCTTCAATTCACAAAATATCAGATCAATCATAATCGTACATCTTCATGCGTCTAAATCATATGAATCTATCTGACTCAAACCAATCCGTCATCCTATTGGGGTTTTGTAGGTCTTATCATAAACCCAGGTAAACAGTCTCACCAGTTCATAGACGCAACGGAATGATTGTTTTTACATTTATTGCATGCATAATCATCAAAAGCTTTCTCAAGCATTATGGGACATTCAAAGCAAAGATTGGAACCGAATTGTCCCAAACAAAGCAACAAGGAGCAGTCGTCCCCCATGCAAGCGTCGTCACTTATTATTCTTGTCCCCCTACTATATAAATTGTATGGATCCGATATACAACCACACAGCTTATTTTTCTGAGCCCACATTACCAACCCCCTTAATATTTGGTGCTACTAAAATATCAATGACTGCCGACGACATCCTCCTTTAAGAAGGCTCAGAGTCCCGCGAGCTTTTGAGCGGCCTCAAAGTGGTTCAGAAAAACACGTTTTTCTAAAACATCTGTTGACATTTTCGAACAGTTTTTTTTTCTAGTTATAGACAAAGTCTTGATTGATGTCCTATACCTCATAGAAAGTTTTAAAATTGATCAGAAATATTGAAGATTTATTGCTCAATGTTGATCAACTTCAACTATCATTTTCTAAACTTTGTACTTATTTTATCTGGTCAAAATAAAGTATAGGACGTGAATTTAACATTTGGTGAAAGGCTAGAAAAAAATCATAGAGAAATGTTTGCCGTTCACTAATAAAGTGCGTTTTTCAAAACATTAACATTACCAATTATCACTTATTTTGACCCTATTCAGTGGCGACATCACAGATTATTATCTGAAGTCCATTTTGGGGCGTAGTTTAAGCATCAGCTGTTTAGCTTGGATTTTGTCTTATGATATCAGGACCAGTTTGTGTTTTTTAATGGACTTGGAAAATTGATGCTTTTGGTATGGTCAATATAAGATAATATGATCAAAATTCAGTTTAGTCCACATAACTGACCCGTTTTGAATCCGGAGTAGTTCTCGGTGAAAATGTTCCGATATTTAATTTTCAGAAAGTACCTACCTGAATTAGGAAATAATGACCAACTATGAGATAATAAAATATAGTAAGGATTTTTTGTTGATTTATGATACAAGATTATCAGCATTGATTTCCTTAACTGATGTTGATAATGGAAACAAAATTTTCATTATTTTTTTATTATTAGAGGACTTTTTATTATTAGAAGACTTACTTTTGTGTTTTTGATGGTCATAACTTTTTTTCCTGTACCTACATATAAAATCATCAATAATAAATAAATCACAATCAAAAATAAAAACCGATGTGTCCAAGCGTTTTCTCACAAAACAAACCTCTGGATTTTAAATGAGCAAGAAACATTCAATTTAGTTTATAGTTATTAATAAATCTGTACGGCTTAATAAACTTTCAATTTACACCCTATTTATTTGGTTTGAAAAGATTATCACACAGTTTATAACAAATCAATAAGTTATTTAAATATAAAAAAAATATATTACTTACATTATTTGATACTGTGGTGAGTAGGTTGAAACAAGAAAAAATAATGTAAATAAGTATTTTTTGTGTTGGTACTAATATATTTCATTCATTTCAAATGTATAGGCTTAATTTTGATATAAGCATATCACTCACACAAATCACTGTTCAACAGCAATAGATAAAAACTTTCAAATTGGCGGGAACCCTTATGGGAAAAACATCATCCAACCCAGTAAATAAAATGACGCAACTCAGGCCCTGAAATTCGCGCCGTCTTCGAACGGCGGAATTCTGAATTTATTCAGATCGGTGTCTGGGGGAGATGCGAGAGAGGAAGGTAGACACGCCTTTTGAAGCCCGCTCGGCTACCTCCCGTCCTGCCGCCGGACCCCTGTTCTAATCGAAAGACCGGAACTCTGAGCCTTAATTATTCAACAACAAAAAACCCAATCACAGCTCGAAACCGTTTATATGCTTACATACTATCTACCTATCATGACAAATGGGAAATCACGATAAAGCCAACCCAGAATAACAAATAATAATCAAAAAATTAATTGGAAAAACTAAGCTTTTCATGTTATAAATAAAAACATTTGTTTTGAAAAATATCATATAGGTAATTATCTAGATAATAGTCAGATTAAAATCAAATCAAATTTTGGCGGCGGCCTTCCATATTTCATTCTTCGTCGCTTTATAAAATACAATTCTTCTGTCGCGTATCTCGTCCAAAATCAGAAAAACCATTTGAAAACTCTAATGCACGACTTGGCAACTTAACTTCGTGATGGAACTTAGCTTGCAAGCGCCGCGGCGTGATAATAGAGATAATGCGAACAACCGGCAACATCTGTCGCACAAATGAACGGTCGGACAAATAGACGTTCGGACAAATGTTCGGTTTTCTGAATTATAACGTATACAAATTCTGTTGAAAATGCTCTAAATCGATATCCATCCAGGAATCGTTTTTGAAATCCAAATGAACTGCCCAAAAAAACTGAAAACCTGTGATAACCTAAATGAGTTTAAGCGTTTTAGAGACCACAAAGATGTTTGTTACTTCAAAATTATCAGTTAAATTCATGTATATAACTTTTGCATGTCTTTGAATATGTCACATTTTAAACATTATCAGTGATAAATATATTGTTGGAAGATTATAAATATGCAAGGTTACGAAAGATTACCAGAACGGCCGAATATATCGGAATATACAGAACTGATCAGAAAAGGTCTTTCACACAAGTTTTGAAGCTTTCAAAAATCTGATACGAATTGGTACTTGGTACCTATATACGGAGTCACCCACACTGAAATTAGAATAAAATAGGCTATCTAACGCTCAATCAATATACAGTGTGTACCATTTGAAAAAAACCGTCAAGTCAAGTTGGTATGTTTGACAAAACGACCGTCTTTTGTATTTTTTTTTTCTATGACAAAAGACTTGGTAAGGTACCTCACAATTTTTCGTTTGTTTCGTCTTTCCATCTTCCAAAATAAAAAAGTTAGTCCTTGATACCATCCGATTAGAATGGTATCAAGATAAAATGACTACACTGTACCTATGTTTTTTTTTCGATCGTTTTGCTCTTTCTGGAGAAAATTGCTATAATCAATACATTTTATTATAGAATTAAAAATGAAAATCTATAAGGTAGAATTTATCTCTTTGCCTTTGATCGGCAAGGTACGTATTTAATGATGGCATCGTTGGCATGGAAGTGCGTAATTGTCCCGACAGTAATTTTCCGGACAGTATTGCTTCCCGACAGTAAAGTGTCCCAACAGTATTCTTCCCGACATTAATTGATCCCAACAGTGATTGATCCCGACAACATTTTGTCCCGACAAAAATTGGAACGTAGTCGAAAACAAAATATATTACAACAGCGTTGCCGCTTGTAATGCCTGGGTTACCTTCAATTTCATTTCGAAGTGGAACTGTCAAATTTCCACCTGGCAAACGGGAATCACATTCTACCAGCCACATTTAATTTGACGTAAGCGTGACTTTGAACACAAATTCAATGTATATGGTAGCGATTCCCGCTGGCTAAGGAAAAATTTGACAGAAGAAATCAGCTCAAAGCAGCAGCCAAATTCCGTTTCACGATCGACACGAGATCCGATCGAAGTCAAGCACGCTATCGATAAGGCGCATTCCGTTCCTCGATCCACGATCGAGTTTGTCGATGACTGTGAAGCAATCGAATTTGACATTCTAGGTTATATATTCACACATTTATTATTTTGTTTTAGGAATATGTTTTGTACCAGCCGTTTTTTTTCGGATTTGTTTGTATTTAGAATTAAAATATGTGTAGAATAAACGATTTTGTTAGAAAATAGTATTCGCGAGTCACTTGTTGTTTTTATGTGTTATTATCGATCGGTGGCAAGGCGGCCCAGTAAGACGAGTTCTTGTTTAGTCTAAGCTATTGTATTGGTATATGGTTAGAGATTTTGGAGTGTCGAAGCTCGAAGCCAGTTAGAAATGGGCATTCAGCATTCAGTTGAAATACACGTTTGAATTGCGAGCTTGAGATTTTATTTCTAACATAATATGACTTTTAAAGTGCGAGGGAAGCTCATTGGGAAATTATCGTGAATTTTATGGAATGCAAAAGCAAAAGAGACTTGGCTACAGGGCGCTTCACTATTCACTGGTCCCAATGGTTCATGAGGTCTTGAAATAACAATGATGATTTGAACCATGCTAAAATCACCAAAAGTGAGCGTTGTTTGACAAAAACAAAACATTCAACATTCTTTCGCAATCGCAAAAGTTCGATCAAACTTTCTTCACTCAAAGTAATGGGTCGATTTTGCCTCCTCACGGCAATTCTTCGTCGAACTAATAATAAATGTCTGTGTGTTGCAGCTGCAGCTCTTATTCGGTTTCGTACCATGGGCTACAGTCATGGTACTTCTTTTGCATCAAAACCATATACTTTGTATTTATAAGTATATGATCAAAATGTCCGAATAATCAGAACCTAGACAATCTTTGTGGTTATGTAGGTAGCTCTTCTTTCAACTAAGCTCAAGTGGCCGTGTAGTTTAATCGAAAAGCCGACGATTTCCGATGACTGATTCGATCGTAAGAGAGAATAGGGTTTTAAGATTCGATCGAGTTTGGAGTCGAATCGTAGTCGTGGCGATCGATCTAGAACGGAATTGGGCTGCAGCTGTTGCTTGTTCACTAAAGACTATTTTTTATAAGATCGGAAAATGACAAGCATTCATAAGTAACTATTTTATCAGGTTGTCAGCCTGACTTGGCGTGTTCGAACTGTTAAGCTGTGTTTAACTACAGGACCGTATTCAGATATGAAATTGTAAATACATACTAGCTATGTTCGGGTTTTGTCTCGATTGCTTTTACACCTTTTCAACCTCAATCGAGACAGCGCAAAGTCTGTGCGATGTAATTTTGTAATTAAATAATCAAATCAAATCATTCATTCGTGTTATTACAGAACACATGCAAACATGTTTAGATGAGATATTGTCATGTTGTTTTTCTTATTCCTTCGATAGTTGAAAAAAATGAAACAGAAAGCTCGGCCTAGTTTTGGTTGATTCAAATTTCACTTTTTTTGTTTTCAAAGATAAAAACATGAAGATTGGGCAATGTTCCTTCTTCAAAAAACGCCTCCTCATTCTCAATCTGCAACAACTTATAATTACGATTTACAATCTACGCTATATAGTAAAATGTATCTTTTAAGTTCCACTATTTGTTGCTCAACAGTCATGCTATCCATCATTGCCAAAACTAGACCCAGCAAACACAAGAGCATAATATTGATGTAAAAGTTATGCAACACAAGTTACCAGTCACGTCAATATAACATAATAACAAGGTAACCAGAAAGTAAACTTCAACCTACAACGACTGCATAATGTCATACCTCCAGTGCATGTAAATTTTATATCACATTTATGTAAACATTTTTATATAAAAAAGGTTATGTAAATTTTCATATCGATTTTTGTATGTAAACATTACGTAAAATTTATATCATCGCTATATAAATGATCTACGTCACTCTTATCTTATATTATCTCACGTACTTTTGTGTATATAATCAAGAAATCACGCATTGGTAAATAATTTTGTACCAAAACTACGGGAGAAATCCGGGGAGTCTCGCTTTCTTCTACAATTCTCTGCTGTAGCATTTCATCCAATTTGGCTCTCAGAATTTCTTGTTTAGCGGCATTCAGACGATATGGAACGCTTGCAATAGGAGTGGCTGTTGCAGTGTTGATCTGATATAAATATTATGGTTCCTAGCTGCATATAACTCTCTCCGACAGTTTTGAAATTTGTAAGGAGTGATTTATAGTTATTATTATTAGCATAGAAATAAAATAACGTCTATAAATATTAGCTACCAAACTACCAAACATAAGTACATAACCCACCTTTTCCCTGCCACAAAATGATATTTTTGTCAGCCTCTAGATATTGCTCGACTGACGTAACGGTACTCGGGTTTTTATCAAAAACACATGCGAATGAATGCTTTTCTTCTCACTTCAGTACAATTAAATCATTTATTTTTGCGAGATGCTACGGCTCCGGTCATACAACACAACCAAAATACAGAACACGAACAAAATGACAAAATGGCAGTAGATAGTCAAGGGGGATTCTAACTGCGCAGGATGGCGAAGGCGCCGTATCACATTATTGATGGTTTGGTAGTGAAAAAAGTTTGGGTTGTAATAAACTAAACAGTATTTGATTCATTATGTACAGTATAATATCACAAGCAGTCAGTATAATATTGTAAAAGACTCAGTATTTCTGTTAAAAATGATAAGTAAAAATGGAATTTTTGAGCAGTAAAAGTACTATTTGGCCTGTATTTCTATGTTCACTATTGTGATTCTAATGGTCAGTAAAAATTTATGAAATGTCAGTATGACTTACCTGGTAATAATTCCACAAATGTACAGTAAGAAATAATAAATGGCCAGTATGCAATAGTCAGTAATAATTTTAACTAACTCAAACTAACCCAAACTTGATACACATAATACCAATACAGAACACGTCAAGTATGATATATAATAATGATTGTAATGTTAACCTAGTGCTAACCAACGAGTCGCTGCATATTTTTTATCAATTTCTATTACCAACACAAACTAACCCAAACTTGATACACATAAAACCAATACACAACACGTCAATTATAATATACAATAATAATTGTGATGTTAACCTAGTGCTAACCCACGAGCCGCTGCATATTTTTCATCAATTTCTATTACCAACACAAACTAACCCTAACTAACCCAAACTAAATCCGCCTCTCAAAAGAACCTATCTGACTACTTCATCATGACATAAAGGCAGAGTGTTTTCTCTTTACTAAGTTGTGTTTCGTTCCATTGTAAAAATTTTTGTATTTACACGAAATAAAATATATGACCAACCATTCATCATTTTACTGTCGCTTTATTAATTTTATGAACTGTCCATTATTTTCACCAGGCATTTACTAATTTATCTGATCGTTTTTTTATGATACTGACTCTTGATTATTTAAATCTACCATTTATTATTTTTACTGACCATTTCTTTATGTTACTGACGGTGGTTGTCGGTTGCGTCGTGCGGTGTTGCCGCTTATGGTGTTTTGTGGGGGAATAAGGGATTTTGGAGTCAAGTATGGTGTTTTGTGGGAGATCAGGAATTTTGGATAGGTCGGGTTTTTGGTGGGCATTTGATGTAACGTTGACGTTGAGATGTTTTGTAGGTTTGATCTTGATAATTGACAGGATCGATGTGTGGACCGTGTTGCTGACTGCGTGCGGTGATGTCACGTATGGTGTTTTGCTGGGAGATAAGGGCTTCTAGGAATTGAGATTTTTTTTTGATGTGGCGTTGGCGTTTGTGATGTTTTATTGTTCCAATGCAGATTTCGTGATTGTATTTGAATGTTATAGGGTATGATGGATGATGGACAATTGTGTGTTGTCTCATATGAAAGATCATATAAGTAGTAGTACTCCGATTTGTAAGATACTTGATAAGAGAGAGAGATGTGTAGATTTTTTCATTAGTTATAGCATTTTTATGAGGGGTTTAATTATTTAACCAGAGACTATGAGTCATTAGAAATTCTCCTTTATCACCTGTTGATAGTTTGAGAAAAGAAAATATAATGTTAATTATTATGTATATACAGGGTGTCCGGAAATTACGCGTCAGGATTTTGGTGGGCGATTCTACATGAAAAATTAATGCAACAAACTTCTATACAATTTTTTCAAAAACTCAAAATTAAGGAAGATACAGGGTGTTAAAAAATATTTTTTTTTTCTTTTTTTTTTAATAACTTTTTTTCTAGTGTAATGATTTTCGCCAAATTTTGCATGCATGTCACTAGTGTTTCTTTGTATTCACCCTATTAATTTGACGCTAGTCGTCAATGACAAAAGGCTGAAGCTGTCCTTAGTGTCCTTCATCTTAGGAAAATTACTTAGAACTTTTTTGTTTTAATTTTTTTATAAATTTGGATGTCAAATTAGTAAAGAGCATCAAAATATTTTTTAAAAAGGTGCTCGTGTTGCATCATCGTAGAATTAACGGTTTCCGAGAAAAACGACTTTAAACATTAACCGTACCTTAAATAATTAAAAATTCGTACTTTGAAAAAATTTTTGAAGTTTTTGAAAAAATTGTATAGAAGTTTGTTGCATTAATTTTTCATGTAGAATCGCCCACCAAAATCCTGACGCGTAATTTCCGGACACCCTGTATTATAATATTATATTCAACACAAAAAAAGAACAAATTGAAAGGTTCTATAGAGATACAACGCAAGAACAACAAAAAGCTGTATTTGGGATGCTTGATTACCTGAGTGTGGCGTTTGGGAGAGGATTTTAAAGTGGTCTCATGCCAGATGGTCAAAAAGGTATGGCCCTCATTGTGACACTTAGCGGCGAATATTTGTAATAAGGGATTTGGAAAATGTAGGGTTCTTCATATTTTGAGTTAATTAGTTTTTGAAAATGTAGATGGTGATGATACTGTTGATTGAATTCTTTAATCATTCGCAATTAGAGTTAATATGTGGAGTGCGATGTTTGGAGTTGGTGAGCTGATGCTAGATTTTTGAAAGAAATACCTTATAAGAAGGTCAGTGACTTGAAGCTATGGTTCAATAGAAAATACCGGAATTTAGATATAAATCATTCCAAGAAATACTTCAACTTATATTGCTATCAATAATGAAAAGATTTAAACAGTTTAATGTTATAGCAACACTAAGTAAAATGCACAAAACAGTCAAATTGAAAACCACAATTTGATATTCATGAAATATATATATTTTTTGAAAATTTAAATAATTGTTTATTGTATCACTGTGATAAGTATACCTACATAATTTCGCCACCAAAAGGTGTAGAACAGTTTGATGATATACTAAAAATAGAACAAAATAAATTTTGAGGTATGATAAAACTGACCAACTGATGAGTAGATTTTATCATTTCATAATTAATAAGAAGCACGGACATACTCACCATATCTGAGAAATTATCCAGTAAAATACACACACAACACAATCAAATTAAAAGTCTTTATTTCATAGGTATGCATGAAATAAATTTACACTAAGATCATTTCATTTCATCATTGTAATAAGTATATCAACATAATTTACTCGTCAAAACATTATTAAATATTAATATGATTTTATCAAATTAGTAATATGAGAACTATTGATTTATAAGACATATTTTCAAGATTTGGTGGATATAGATAGAATTGATCAAAAAATCAGTGGTGTTAAAATTAATAAATAACTTATATCTAATTCACAACTAATCATCGATGATTGGATCGAGAGATCTGAAACATATTTTCTCACCTAACTTTGAATGCAATCTATAATTACAGCTCTCTTTAGTCTCTACTCAAAATAAAAGTTGCATGAAACAACTTTCACACCAAAATTTCTTATTTCTATATACACGTGTCTTAAGTTGGCGAAAAGTTACAACGATATGATAATGCTCATCAACTATCTTAAATCTATTATTCATAAATTTTATAAACCAGAAACTACAACTTCTACAAATATTCATATTAAAATCTTCAAGTACATAATAGTCCACCCAAAAAAGGATCTAAAGATAAGACAAATACAAGCATATTACACTTACCAAAACACTATATGAACAGAAAAGCAAAAGTAATCCATTCTATCATATCTAATGAGAAATACAAACACTTATCTAATACAATTATTACAAACAATATTATATTATTTCATTATAGAATAATTTCCATGAGGGAGAGTTAAGATAGAAACTTAATAATCATCAGAACTGATTTTATTTTAACATCATTATTTACATAACATTTTTTCCACACCTATGATTTTTAGTCTTGCCTTTATCATTAAAATATTTCATAATTCCCTCTTTTTCTACCTCATATTTTTTCATATCAGCTGTATCTTGTTCTAATTCCTCACCAGTGTAAAATAGTTTTACTGCGTACATTTTTGATCTGTCCGTCATAATCCGTCCATTATTTTCATCTTTCATCAAACCCAACACCTTTTATTAAATATTGATGTGATTTTATCAAATTAGTAATATGAGAACTATTAAACTATGAGACATATTTTCAAGATTTGGTGGATATAGATAGTGTTGATCAAAAATCAGTGGTGTTAAAATTAATAAATGACTTATATCTAATTTACAACTAATCATCGATGATTGGATCGAGAAATTTGAAACCTATTTTCTTACCTAACTTTGAATGCAATCTATAATTACAGCTTTCTTTAGTCTCTACGCAAAATAAAAGTTGCATGAAACAACTTTCACACCAAAATTTCTTATTTCTTTATACACGTGTCTTAAGTTGGCGAACAGTTACAACGATATGATAATGCTTATCAACTATCTTAAATCTATTATTCATAAATTTTATAAAACAGAAACTACATCAACATATCAGCTGTATCTTATTCTTATTCCTCACCAGTGTAAAATAGTTTTACTGCGTACATTTTTGATCTGTCTGTCATAATCCGTCCATTATTTTCATCTTTCATCAAACCCAACACCTTTTATTAAATATTGATATGATTTTATCAAATTAGTAATATGAGAACTATTAAACTATAAGACATATTTTCAAGATTTGGTGGATATAGATAGAGTTGATCAAAAATCAGTGGGGTTAAAATTAATAAATTAATTAATAATTATTAATAAAAATTAATAAATAACATATCTAATTTACAACTAATCATCGATGATTGGATCGAGAGATTCGAAACCTATATTCTTACCTAACTTTGAATGCAATCTATAATAATTACAGCTTTCTTTAGTCTCTACGCAAAATAAAAGTGGCATGAAACAACTTTCACACCAACATTTCTTATCTCTTTGTACACGTATCTTAAGTTGGCGAACAGTTACAACGATATGATAATGCTTATCAACTATCTTAAATCTATTATTTATAAATTTTATAAACCCGAAACTACAACTTCTACAAATATTCATATTAAAATCTTCAAGTACATAATGCTCCACACAAAGACAATATCCCCTACATTCAAAACTATGATCATTCCAATTATGGATGAGTAGAGCGTTTCTTTTACAGATAGATCCAATTATCCTTGAATCATCTATAATATTTTCTAGCGAAATTGAATGACATACTTCATCTTTTGAAGCTATTTTATCAAGATAATCCCACTGTATCAGTGTAAAGAACGGTACAGTTTGCAAAACGATTTTTCTTGTAACCATAGTGAAAATTGTAAATAGTGGTCTTAGCCAATTCCAAAAATAAAATATCCTCCATACATCTGCATACTCCGGACAAAATTCATGTTGACTTGTGGTGACTCGTTTTTAATAACCCATTGGTTTGAGCTCGATTATACACGTTCTGACCAGATTAAGCAGATGTTCTAGCACATTCGTTGAGAAAATGAGTGGGAAAAGAGGGGTGGGGAGATTTATTAATTTACCACTGACGGCGCGTTAAAGAAGAATTTCAGTCCGCATTCATTAGCAGCAGCAGCAACAACAGGTAAGCGCCCCCCCATAATCAAACAAGAGAATGTATTTGATTTTATTTTTTCTTTCTAGAAATGGATCTGGCAGAAATCAACGCAACGATCTCTTATGTGGATAAGACATCCATAAAATTAATTGAATTAACTTGTGATGTAAAGTATCCAATTGTGGGATTAAATATTGTTCTTTCTAAATATGGGGAAGTGCCGCGAGTAGAGTTGGAGGATCATATCGTTTTTCTACCAAAGCGTACTACTGTATCTATCAAAAGAAATGTGCATCAATTTCAACCTCATAAATATGCGATAATTTTAAGATCGGCTACGCAGATTTGCGATATGAAGTACACCCCAAGTTTTGAGATAGTTGCTATGTAAAAAAAAACAAAGTTAGTATTATTTTCAACTAGGATCAATCGCATTCTAAATGTATTTATTTTTCACAGAACCAGTCCATCATGAAGATGATTGCAATGGATTTTCAAGGATTTAATCTTTCTCACAAATTCATCGTCAAAGAATTGGCAGTCACGAACGGGGCCCAAACTAGCCACTAAATATTCAAACCAAATGTATCATATCGATCGTTACGTTTATGGGACAAACAAAGAGCGTCCAGAGCAACCATGAAACAACATGGAAACCCGTTTTCATTTGGATATATCAACTATGAAGACCTTTATTCAATCATCATATCACATATATGTTTTGTGGATAAAGTCTACGTTCGGGGACAACAACAAAAGAATTTTCTGGAAAACATTCTGCAGGATTCTACAGCAGCGCATACTCCCAAAATCATCAACGTCGAGGACATTGATAACCATTGGCAACATCCACCTGTATTTCAAAAAGACGTTCCAACCTGTTTTGGTCATCTATCGAATAATTTTTATATGTGTAGCCTACGCAATTGTATAATTCTTCATGAATGGATTGAAACTAGTTTTTTAATAGAGAGTTGAAAATACTCTTTGTGTTTTAGTTCAACATTAATCATGATGATGTTAACATCAAATTATATTCTTCTTACTGCGATTTTCAATAATACTTTCTATGTACATCAACCCCACGATGTTGTAGGGAATGTACATTTGTTTCAATAGAACCAATTACACTTGGCTAAATGTGAAATCGCAAGTGGATTATAATGATGATATGTTTATTGTTACATTACCTTAAAATGCAAAAGAATACAAAGTAAAGGTGATTTTTCAAAACCAAACATATGGTTACAGAATATGGAAAAATGTAACCATCCCCACCTTCAATTGTTCACCATCATCATCCTCCACCACGAGTGCTACCATCACCACCACCACCACCACGGATCAATATAAAAATGATGGGAGTTGTTGCTCAACTTCAATTATTGAGTCGCTCTACTACATTATAAGCGCAATCTCACTTCTCATCCTGGAAGCAGTCTGGGAGATTTATCATCATCATCATGTTGACTCTAGAAGATATTGAAAAAATACGAAAAACCATCCATCAGCTCAACATACCAGCTTCATCCTTGTATAAGGAGTATTTTGTCAAAACCCTACATACCACTTTGGGCATTTCTGAGGGTGTTTTGAAGATAGTTCTCAAAGCATGTTGGGGGCACTACACTGCTCAAACTGATGAAGACGATTCCGGATATGATGAAAATGATGGACCATATGTTTCGTTTGGAATACATTGTAATTTGTGCATGAAAAATTATTTGAATGAAAATAAATGGTAGAATTGTTTTTGTCTAATTTTGTTTAGTTATAGCATCAGGACTATGTAAAAATCTTCTCTTGGGTTTCATGGTTTTTGAGATGTTTCTAGGGCTATACCTTTATTTCAATGAAACAATGTTTTTCATTAAGATTCTTTCATCTGACTTGAATCTGACAAAATCCTACTTTTGTCATTATACATGATTTGTGCTAAACAATAGCTTTCTATGCTAGGGTCATCCTTATAAAAACTTGAAACTACATCTTCAATGGGAACATGTGTTACACAATTTCTAATTAATTCATGTAAATTATTTAAAATCATATTATAATACTCAGGAAAATCCAATTGCTTCAGTTCCCGAAGTCTCATGTTTACAAAATGCTTATTAACAATACAAAGGTCACGTGTATGTTGTTCTCAGTTAATAACATTATTTGATCATTTTTTGAAATTGAGATTATTCTCATTCCATTGTTCATGGGTACACTGTTGGCCATCAAGGCATCATATGAAAATGACGGGTGAATGTGTTCAAGATGCCACCCATCTAGTAGCCAATTGAGATAGTCCGTTATGATTTTCCACACATCTTCAAAAATCAGTATTTTATCACCAAGTTCAAGTGGATAGTCGCTATGTTCATGGACGATGCATTAATATGAAGAACTACAATACCAAAAATGATACACCCAAATAATTTCAAATAAACATATGTATAATTACATTATTTTATATAATCCACACTTATCAAGTTTATACTTATATCGAAATACCTACGATGCGAATAAGTTCAACCGGACATAATTTGAACATGTTTTGGAAGTGAAATAATTGTAATGCAATGTAATGTAATTTCATTATTCGCTGTTTATATTTTAATAATTTGATACAATATACAGGGTGCCACAGATTTGAGTGCATGCATGGGGATCTCAGTTATTCTAAGAGATAAGAGGTCGGTTAAATGGTTGCAAAGTTGCGCATTTGTATGCTAAAGAAAATGCCATTTTAAAATATAAAAAATTACGACTATTTCCGAAGATTTTCGAAAAAAACTGAAATTTCGCAAAAACGTTTTTATTTTTTCCTGCGTTTGTTTGGAAAGACATTTTAAAATAATGTAACGAGTTTCGCTATAGAAAACACTGTTCAGCTTTAATCTATTTATTTTACAAGTCACTATGTACAGATCTCACTATTCACAAACAAAATCACAGCTTATTTATGTTTTACGATTTATATTTAACGACGTATTCAGAACTGAACTTACTCTTCAAACGACGGATCTCATTATATACCCTCGCCAGGATTGAGAGAACAATCCAGATATTTTTAGAAAAGCGAAGAATGTTCGACGCCATCTAGCCTTGCTAGAATGTACCAGAATGCCAAACAATTCTACACAATGTGGTGGCTGCGGCGGCGCATTCACCATGCAACGTCACATTGCCTCCTTCTTAAGGCAATTCGTCCCGAATTGCCTTCATGTCGGTATCGGCAACTGTCCCCAAACCGGCAGCCTGATGTCCTATGGAAGTAGCAGTCCACTGTCCTCTGGTTCGTCCTCCGGGAAGGATAGCAGCACACCAGGATGTCAATGCCGCTTTCTTTGAAGATTACCTCCAGCATGCTCCGTACTACTCTCCAGTCCAGTTGGTCGTTCGTCATTTTCGGAATTGCCAAATGGGTCAGGTCCCGTGACAGCATCAAGTCACGAAGATGACTGAGGGCTTTCCAGATATCACTGTAGGTGGTCAGATGATGTGGAAGCTTCTTCGTCACAAGGTAGAACAGATGTCGTGTACCTTCCATGATTTCCAGTACCCTCCCCACCTCTGGTTTTTGTCGTCGTAGATGTTCCAGTTGTCCAAATTTCCGCTTGAAAGCAGCAGCAAGACCACTCCTCATACCAAGGTCTTCAGTGACCCAGTGAGCCAACGAATATTCGGCCGGTGCTTTGAACAAATCCAGCTGCCTTTCTTGGACAACGTCATTCTGGACTTTCTGGCCATTGGAGTGTAGAGACATGAAAGTTTCCAATGACATGTCTTTCTTGGGTGACCTGATCTGCCTCACTTCAGCGTCCTGATCGTCGTGGTTCCCAACATACCGAGCTAAACGATTGAAGTGAACAACCCTCGGTTTTCCTCGTGGTGGCTTTCGAATCCTGTAGACGACGTCATTGATTCGCTCCAGAATCTCATACGGGCCCTCCCAAGAACTTTGCAGTTTTGGGGAGAATCCACGTCGCCTCTGTGGGTTGTGAAGCCAAACCAAATCCCCAACCTGGAACCCTCCTTCTTCGGCCTTCACGTCGTACGCCTCCTTCATCCTGTCGCTGGCACTTTGGATGTTTAGTCGGACTCGTTGATGAATATCGTCCATTTTTCTACGAAGATCACTTGCGTAGTCTTCCCCAGCGACATCCTCACCAGGTGGACAGCCAAACTTCAAATCGCAGGGCAGCCGGAGTTCACGACCCATGATGATCTTGGCAGGTGTTTCGCCCGTCGATTCATGAACTGCTGACCTGTACGCCATGAGGAATAGGGGGAGATGTTGATCCCAGTCTCTTTGATGGTCAGAGACAACTTTGGCCAAGTGTCGATTGATGGTTCGGTTCATTCGCTCCACCATGCCATCCGATTGTGGGTGTAACGCCGTTGTCCTTGTCTTCTTGATCTTCAAGACATCGCAGACGTTCTGGAATAGCCTCGATTCGAAGTTCCTGCCCTGGTCCGAATGCAGCTCCAACGGGACACCGAAACGGCAAAACCATTCCTTAATCAAGACATCGGCAACGGTCGCCGCCTCCTGGTTTGGCAAGGCATACGCTTCAGCCCACTTGCTGAAGTAATCCATGGCGACCAAGATGTATTTATTTCCTTTGTCCGTTTCAGGGAACGGTCCAGCCACGTCGATTGCGATCCTTTCAAAGGGGCTTCCCACGTTGTATTGGCGCATAGGAGCTTTTGGCCGTTTCTGGGGTCCGTTACTTGCCGCACATACGGCACATTTTCTGCACCATTCCTTCACATCGGCTTGACAGTTGACCCAGTAAAACCGTTCTCGCAGCTTTCCCAGCGTCTTGGTTACACCCAAATGTCCACCCGTGACGCCATCATGGACCTCTCTCATCACCTCTGCCTGTCTGTTTCCAGGAACGACTAACTGCCTCCGATCTTCCGTGCCATCCAGATTCTTCACCAGCCTCTTCAGGATGCCGTCATCAAGAACCATCGAGTCCCATTGAGCCCAGTAGGACTTCACGGTGGTCGAGAGCCGCGCGACTTCTTGCCAGGTTGGTCGTAGGCCTGCCTGTTTCCATCCGATGACATGCTTCAGATCTGGATCTTTCTCTTGGTCCTCGCGAAGCGCCTTAGACTGCCAGGAATCATCCACTACAGTTGTCCTGCGAACGCTCGCTTCATTTTCCTCGGCTGTGTGAGAAAGCTCTGGTCTCCTGGACAAGCCATCCAAGATCTTGAGGCTTGATCTCGCTTGATGATCATTCTTTTCCCATGCCAACGCAGGTGCCCGTATCTCTTTCCTACAGCGGCTACGAATGTGGCCAAGCTCTCCACAATTCCAGCATCGTAGCTCCCTTCGCTTGGACGCCTCCATTTCCTTGACGACCCTCCTCACATTTGCGTCGAAGGTGTCTTCCTCCGCGAGATCTTGGTCCTCCATCCTTCGCACGCGTGCAGGAAGCTTCACAGACTGCTTCGCCGCTTCGAATTCCAAGGCTTTGGCCAGTGCTTCAACCAGTCTATCGGGACGATGGAGTATCAGTGACTGCCGAATCTCCTGGTCTCGAAGTCCATCCAAGAAGGCCTGAACTGCAAGCCTCTCCATAACGTTCTCTGGCGTGGTTGGATAAGCCAGTCGTGCAAGGCGAGCAACATCCGCTTCAAACTCCTGCAAGGTCTCGTTGGTCTTCTGAATGCGATTTTTCAACTGAGAGTGGTAGACGTGCTCCAAGTGAGTTTGCCCATATCGCAGTTCCAGATGCTTGACTAGTACATCGTAGTCCTCCTGCTCCTGGGTGTTGAGCGTCTGCAGGATTTCTGTAGCTTCCCCACGAAGTGCCAGAGTCAGTGCCAGAGCTTTCTCTGTTGCGGTCCATACATTTGCCCTTGCTGCTGCCTCGAACTGGCGATGGTAATTGTTCCAGGACAGCTTGCCATCAAACTGAGGGGCTTTCATGTGGACTCGCACGGTATCAGACTCCATTTTAGCACCTTTGCTCTCGAATGTCACTTCTGGTTGTTTCTGAATCACTGCTACTTGTCTTCGCACTTCCTCGATTTCTTCTTCCAAAGTCTTCATTGTATCTCCAAGTTTTGCTTCAAATCGTTGCTCAAGGTTCTCAATTTCTTCCGTTACCTGATCCTTCCAGAAGTTGTAGTTGTCCGCCAGCTGTTCCTTGATTTTCTCCTCCATTATTCTAGAAGATTCTACAAACTTCTCTTCCATTTTTCTGGAGTTCTCTTCCATGGTTCTAGATGATTCTTCCAGCTTCTCTTCCCTTTTTCTGGAGTTCTCTTCCATGGCTCTAGATGATTCTTCCAGCTTCTCTTCCATTTTTCTGGAGTTCTCTTCCATGGCTCTGGAGGATTCTTCAAATTTATCTTCCAATCTCTTGGACAATTTCTCAACTACCGCGTTGGGATCGGGAATTTCAAATTGGAACGTATCAGGATCCATGCCTTCTTCCATTAAAGCCTCACGAAGCCTTGTTTGTAGATCAGTTTTCTTACCGCTACTATCCAGGTCACGCTCCTCCAGCTCCCTTTTCAACTCGGCGACCTTCAATCCGGTTAAAGACACTAGTTTCGCAGCCATCACAGCGAATATTTATGTCCGTTTCTATAGCACACAATAAATCCCACTTTTGACACCAATGTAACGAGTTTCGCTATAGAAAACACTGTTCAGCTTTAATCTATTTATTTTACAAGTCACTATGTACAGATCTCACTATTCACAAACAAAATCACAGCTTATTTATGTTTTACGATTTATATTTAACGACGTATTCAGAACTGAACTTACTCTTCAAACGACGGATCTCATTATATACCCTCGCCAGGATTGAGAGAACAATCCAGATATTTTTAGAAAAGCGAAGAATGTTCGACGCCATCTAGCCTTGCTAGAATGTACCAGAATGCCAAACAATTCTACACAATGTGGTGGCTGCGGCGGCGCATTCACCATGCAACGTCACAATAAATTACACTTTGTCATCGCCACTTTTTCTCTTCTACAGGATGGTGGTATCAAATTGAGAATCTGACGTTTCGTCTTCGAGCTGCCATCATCAACTTTATTTTTTTAAATACGGACCTGGATTTTTTATTTTACTTTTAGTTATCTTTTGACGTCCTTAGGGCATTGAGGTATCGCAAACGTCGAAAAATATACTCATCTAAAAAATAATACCAGAGAAAATAAGTCAGGCAACCCTTGTCTCCCTAAGACATAGTTTGGTTCATAAATCCATCTTCATTGGACACGTTATTCTTATGAGAAGACCTGCACAACTTAACAAACCTAATTGACTGAACCAAAATCGAAATAATATCCAATAACGATAAATTTTATGAGATTAAATTAAAAATCTACAAATGACATCGAAAATGAAAAAATCACACATACAAAACGGAATCAATTTCTGCGAAAGTATTAAAAAATATTGCCATCTCAACCAATAATTGAAAATAACATTAATAGGTAAATAATAATTGAAAATATTGAGGTTACTAAGGCAGCCCATTACTCTACATCCTCATCTAATCACCTCAATGCCTCAAGGATGTCAAAAGATAACTTAAAATAAAATGAAAAATGCAGGTCCGTATTTAAAAAAATAGAGTTGATGCTGACAGCTCGAAGACGAAACGTGAGATTTCGAGTTTGATACCACCATCCTGTAGCGGAGAGAAAGTGGCTATGACAAAGTGTAATTTATTTTAAAATGTCATTTCAAACAAACGCAGAAAATAATAGAAACGTTTTTGCGAAATTTCGGTTTTTTTCGAATATCTTCGGAAGTAGTCGGAATTTTTCAAATTTTAGAATCGCATTTTCTTGAGCATAAAAATGCGCAACTTTGCACCCATTAAACCGACCCTGTATCTCTTATAATGACTGAGATCCCCATGCATGCACTCGAATCTGTGACACCCTGTATATATATATACAATTGTTTTAGTGTATTTCTTAAAAAATCAAACGAAATGCGCTCAACACACACAAGAACTGATGAATCGTCAACTTTTCTTGATGTTAACGAAAATGTTTCAACAGATCCTTTAAACCTCACACTCCGCTCCATAATCGGCCAGACGAACCCCAATTTTGGCTGAGAATTTTCATATTTACCACATCAAAATACTATACAAAACATTCAAATATTAGACTACTGCTCAGGATTTTTTGATAAATTATTGAAATTTTATTACATCAAAAAATTTCTATTTTAATAATCATTCCATTTATAATGATGAATGAGTTGAAAATGATGCTTGTAAATATGAAAAACTCCAATAATTTTTCGAAAAATCAGAAAAGGGGTGGTCTTATATTTTTTTTAATGTTTTATGTGATTGATGAATAATTATTTAAATAAGAAATAACTTTTTAGGAGAGAGAGATCATCCGATATTTCCACACTTCCATCTTCGTCAACATTACCCGCCATCACTTTGTTATTCTTGTATTGTTTCTTTGTGGTTTTTATAGTTTTTACGTCGATTCTCATTGTTTAAGTGTTGTTATTGATGTTCATTTATTGTTTATGTTCATTTATTATTCGTTTGTTGTTCATTTTTTGCTCGTGTGTGGATTATTATTATTGTTTTTGGGGATGTTTGAGTATTGTTGTCTCAAGGATAGCCATGTTTATATTTTGAATGTTTTATGTGATTGATGAATAATTATTTAAATTACAAATAACTTTCTAGAAGAGAGATCGTTCAATATTACTACACTTCCATCTTTTCCCCCAACATCATCATCATAATTTGAACATGTCTTGGGAGTGGACCTTTTATGTCTGTTGAAAGTTTGTTTAAACTTTCATCAGATTATAATCCGTTGGAGATAATTTTGGGCCAGGTCTTGGAATCGACAAAAATTGGTACACTTTTTAAAGTGCACCATTTTCTCACCCTCAACCTGAGCCAGGTCTTGGAATCGACAAAAATTGGTACACTTTTTAAAGTGCACCATTTTCTCAACCTAAACCTGGCTCAAAATTATCTCCAACGGATTATGATCTGATGAAAGTTCAAACAAACTTTCAACAGACATAAAAGGTCCACTCCCAAGACATGTTCAAATTATGATGATGATGTTGGGGGAAAAGATGGAAGTGTAGTAATATTGAACGATCTCTCTTCTAGAAAGTTATTTCTAATTCAAATAATTATTCATCAATCACATAAAACATCCAAAATATAAACATAGCTATCCTTGAGACAACAATACTCAAACATCCCCAAAAACAATAATAATAATCCACACACGAACAAAAAATGAACAACAAACGAATAATAAATGAACATAAACAATAAATGAACATCAATAACAACACTCAAACAATAAGAATCGACGTAAAAACTATAAAAAACACAAAGAAACAATACAAGAATAACAAAGTGATGGCGGGTGATGTTGACGAAGATGGAAGTGTAGAAATATCGGATGATCTCTCTCTCCTAGAAAGTTATTTCTTATTTGAATAATTATTCATCAATCACATAAAACATTAAAAAAATATAAGACTACCCCTTTTCTGATTTTTCGAAAAATTATTGGAGTTTTTCATATATACAAGCATCATTTTCAACTCATTCATCATTAAAAATGGAATGATTATTAAAATAGAAATTTTTTGATGTAATAAAATTTCAATAATTTATCAAAAAATCCTGAGCAGTAGTCTAATATTTGAATGTTTTGAATAGTATTATGATGTGGTGAATATGAAAATTCTCAGCCAAAATTGGGGTTTGTCTGGCCGATTATGGAGCGAAGTGTGAGGTTTAAACGATCTGTTGAAACATTTTCGTTAACATCAAGAAAAGTTGAAGATTCATCAGTTCTTGTGTGTGTTGAGCGCATTTCGTTTGATTTTTGAAAAAATACACTAAAACAATTGTATATATATATATATTGTATCAAATTATTAAAATATAAACAGCAAATAATGAAATTACATTACATTGCATTACAATTATTTCACTCCCAAAACATGTTCAAATTATGTCCGGTTGAACTTATTCGCATCGTAGGTATATCGATATAAGTATAAACTTGATAAGTGTGGATTATATAAAATAATGTAATTATACATATTTTTATTTGAAATTATTTAGGTGTATCATTTTTGGTATTGTAGTTCTTCATATTAATGCATCGTCCATGAACATAGCGACTATCCACTTGAACTTGGTGATAAAATGCTGATTTTTGAAGATGTGTGGAAAATCATAACGGACTATCTCAATTGGCTACTAGATGGGTGGCATCTTGAACACATTCACCCGTCATTTTCATATGATGACTTGATGGCCAACAGTGTACCCATGGACAATGGAATGAAAATAATCTCAATTTCAAAAAATGATCAAATATTGTTTTTAACTGAGAACAACATACACGTGACCTTTGTATTGTTAATAAGCATTTTGTAAACATGAGACTTCGGGAACTGAAGCAATTGGATTTTCCTGAGTATTATAATATGATTTTAAATAATTTACATGAATTAATTAGAAATTGTGTAACACATGTTCCCATTGAAGATGTAGTTTCAAGTTTTTATAAGGATAACCCTAGCATAGAAAGCTATTGTTTAGCACAAATCATGTCTAATGACAAAAGTAGGATTTTGTCTGATTCAAGTCAGATGAAAGAATCTTAATGAAAAATTGAAATATAGGTATAGCCCTAGAAACATCTCAAAAACCATGAAACCCAAGAGAAGATTTTTACATAGTCCTGATGCTATGACTAAACGAAATTTGACAATAACAACAGTTCTACCATTTATTTTTATTCAAATAATTTTTCATGCACAAATTACAATTTATTCCAAATGAAACATATGGTCCATCATTTTCATCATATCCGGAATCGTCTTCATCAGTTTGAGCAGTGTAGTGCCCCCAACATGCTTTGAGAACTATCTTCAAAACATCCTCGGAAATGCCCAAAGTGGTATGTAGGGTTTTGACAAAATACTCCTTATACAAGGATGAAGCTGGTATGTTCAGCTGATGGATGGTTTTTCGTACTATTTCAATATCTTCTAGAGTCAACATGATGATGATGATAAATCTCCCAGACTGCTTTCAGGATGAGAAGTGAGATTGCGCTTATAATGTAGTAGAGCGACTCAATAATTGAAGTTGAGCAACAACTCCAATCATTTTTATATTGATCCGTGGTGGCGGTGGTGATGGTAGCACTGGTGGTGGAGGATGATGATGGTGAACAATTGAAGGTGGGGATGGTTACATTTTTCCATATACTGTAACCATATGTTTGATTTTGAAAAATCACCTTTACTTTTTATTCTTTTGCATTTTGAGGTAATGCAACAATAAACATATCATCATTGTAATCCACTTGCGATTTCATATTTAGCCAAGTGTAATTGGTTCTATTGAAACAAATGTACATTCCCTACAACATCGTGGGAGTGATGTACATAGAAAGTATTATTGAAAATCGCAGTAAGAAGAATATAATTTGATGTTAACATCATCATGATTGATGTTGAACTAAAACACAAATAGTATTTTCAACTCTATTAAAAAATCAGTTTCAATCCATTCATGAAGAAGTATACAATTGCGTAGGCTACATATATGAATATTATTCGATAGATGACCAAAACAGGTTGGAACGTCTTTTTGAAATACAGGAGGATGTTGCCAATGGTTATCAATGTCCTCGACGTTGATGATTTTGGGAGTATGCGCTGTTGTAGAATCCTGCAGAATGTTTTCCAGAAAATTCTTTTGTTGTTGTCTCCGAACGTAGACTTTATCCACAAAACATATATGTGATATGATGATTGAATGGAGGTCTTCATAGTTGATATATCCAAATGAAAACGGGATTCCATGTTGTTTCATGGTTGCTCTGGACGCTCTTTGTTTGTCCCATAAACGTAACGATCGATATGATACATTTGGTTTGAATATGTAGTGGCTAGTTTGGGCCCCGTTCGTGACTGCCAACTCTTTGACGATGAATTTGTGAGAAAGATTGAATCCTTGAAAATCCATTGCAATCATCTTCATGATGGACTGGTTCTGTGAAAAATAAATACATGTAGAATGCGATTGATCCTAGTTGAAAATAATACTAACTTTGTTTTTTATGAGGTTGAAATTGATGCACATTTTTTTTTGATAGATACAGTAGTACGCTTTGGTAGAAAAACGATATGATCCTCAAACTCTACTCGCGGCACTTCCCCATATTTAGAAAGAACAATATTTAATTTCACAATTGGATACTTTACATCACAAGTTAATTCAATTAATTTTATGGATGTCTTATCCACATAAGAGGTGGTTGCGTTGATTTCTGCCAGATCCATTTCTAGAAAGAAAAAATAAAATCAAATAGATTCTCTAGTTTGATTATGGGGGCGCTTACCTGTTGTTGCTGCTGCTGCTAATGAATGCGAACTGAAATTTTTCTTTAACGCGCCGTCAGTGGTAAATTAATAAATCTCCCCACCCCTCTTTTCCCACTTATTTTCTCAACGAATGTGCTAGAACATCTGCTTAATCTGGTCAGAACGTGTATAATCGAGCTCAAACCAATGGGTTATTAAAAACGAGTCACCACAAGTCAACATGAATTTTTTCCGGAGTACGCAGATGTATGAAGTATATTTTATTTTTGGATTTGGCTAAGACCACTATTTACAATTTTCACTATGGTTACATGAAAAATCGTTTTGCAAACTGTACCGTTCTTTACACTGATACAGTGGGATTATCTTGATAAAATAGCTTCAAAAGATGAAGTATGTCATTCAATTTTGCTAGAAAATATTATAGATGATTCAAGGATGATTGGATCTATCTGTAAAAGAAACGCTCTACCCATCCATAATTGGAATGATCATAGTTTTGAATGTAGGGGATATTGTCCTTGTGTGGAGCATTATGTACTTGAAGATTTTAATATGAATATTTGTAGAAGTTGTAGTTTCGGGTTTATAAAATTTATAAATAATAGATTTAAGATAGTTGATAAGCATTATCATATCGTTGTAACTGTTCGCCAACTTAAGATACGTGTATAAAGAGATAAGAAATTTTGGTGTGAAAGTTGTTTCATGCCACTTTTATTTTGCGTAGAGACTAAAGAAAGCTGTAATTATTATAGATTGCATTCAAAGTTAGGTAAGAATATAGGTTTCGAATCTCTCGATCCAATCATCGATGATTAGTTGTAAATTAGATATGTTATTTTTTATTAATTTTAACACCACTGATTTTTGATCAACTCTATCTAAATCCACCAGATCTTGAAAATATGTCTTATAGTTTAATAGTTCTCATATTACTAATTTGATAAAATCATATCAATATTTAATAAAAGGTGTTGGGTTTGATAAAAGATGAAAATAATGGACGGATTATGACAGACAGATCAAAAATGTACGCAGTAAAACTATTTTACACTGGTGAGGAATAAGAATAAGATACAGCTGATATGTTGATGTAGTTTCTGGTTTATAAAATTTATGAATAATAGATTTAAGATAGTTGATGAGCATTATCATATCGTTGTAACTGTTCGCCACATTAAGACACCTCTATATAGAAATAAGAAATTTTGGTGTGAAAGTTGTTGCATGCAACTTTTATTTTGAGTAGAGACTAAAGAGAGCTGTAATTATAGATTGCATTCAAAGTTAGGTGAGAAAATAGGTTTCAAATTTCTCGATCCAATCATCGATGATTAGTTGTAAATTAGATATAAGTTATTTATTAATTTTAACACAACTGATTTTTGATCAACACTATCTATATCCACCAAATCTTGAAAATATGTCTTATAGTTTAATAGTTCTCATATTACTAATTTGATAAAATCATATCAATATTTAATAAAAGGTGTTGGGTTTGATGAAAGATGAAAATAATGGACGGATTATGACGAACAGATCAAAAATGTACGCAGTAAAACTATTTTACACTGGTGAGGAAGATGAACAAGATACAGCTGATATGAAAAAATATGAGGTAGAAAAAGAGGGAATTATGAAATATTTTAATGATAAAGGCAAGACTAAAAATCATAGGTGTGGAAAAAATGTTGTAAAATAAAATCAGATTTGATGATTATTAAGATTCTATCTTAACTCTCCCTCATGGAAATTATTCTATAATGAAATAATATAATATTGTTTGTAATAATTGTATTAGATAAGGGTTTGTGTTTCTCATTAGATATGATAGAATGGATTGCTTTAGCTTTTCGGTTCATATAGTGTTTTAGTAAGTAGGTAGTGAGTGTAAATATGCTTGTATTTGTCTTATCTTTAGATCCTTTTTTGGGTGGAGTATTATGTACTTGAAGATTTTAATATGAATATTTGTAGAAGTTGTAGTTTCTGGTTTATAAAATTTATGAATAATAGAAGATAGTTGATGAGCATTATCATATCGTTGTAACTGTTCGCTAACTTAAGACACGTGTATATAGAAATAAGAAATTTTGGTGTGAAAGTTGTTGCATGCAACTTTTATTTTGCGTAGAGACTAAAGAAAGCGGTAATTATAGATTGCATTCAAAGTTAGGTAAGAAAATATGTTTCAAATCTCTCGATCCAATCATCGATGATTAGTTGTGAATCAGATATAAGTTATTTATTAATTTTAACACCACTGATTTTTTGATCAACTCTATCTATATCCACCAAATCTTGAAAATATGTCTTATAGTTCAATAGTTCTCATATTACTTATTTGATAAAATCATATTAATATTTAATAATGTTTTGACGAGTAAATTATATTGATATACTTATTAAAATGATGAAATGAAATGATCTTGGTGTAAATTTATTTCATGATTACCTATGAAATAAAGACTTTTAATTTGATTGTGTTGTGTGTGTATTTTACTGGATAATTTCTCAGATATGGTAACTATGTCCGTTCTTCTTATTTATTATGAAATGATAAAATCTACTCATCAGTTGGCCAATTTTATAACACCTCAAAATTTATTTCGTTCTATTTTTAATCTATTATTGAACTGTTCTAGACCTTCTGGTGCGAAATTATGTAGGTTTACTTATCACAGTGATACAATAAACAATGATTTGAATAAAAAAAAAATATTTCATAAATATCAAATTGTGGTTCTTAATTTTATTTCATGAATATGAAATAAAGACTTTTAATTTGATTGTGTTGTGTGTGTGTGTATTTTACTGGATAATTTATCAGATGTGGTAAGTATGTCCGTTCTTCTTATTAATTATGAAATGATAAAATCTACTCATCAGTTGGTCAGTTTTATTACACCTCAAAATTTATTTCGTTCTATTTTTAGTTTATCATTAAACTGTTACACACCTTTTGGTGGCGAAATTATGTAGGTATACTTATCACAGTGATACAATAAACAATTATTTAAATTTAAAAAAATATATGTATTTCATGAATATCAAATTGTGGTTTTTAATTTGACTGTTTTGTGCATTTTACTTGGTGTTGCTAAGTAGATAAGCAATACAGTTCCGGCGGCAATTTCGACTATTTTTACATGTAAATCCCCATAAGGAAATCGTAGCTCGGTTCTATCATTTTTTGTACCGGCGACGCATGCGCACAGCGACGCCTTGTGTCGGGAAAAATTTTCAGCATCTGATGGGATTCGATCCTGTACCACTATGATTATGAGGGAGACGTTTTAACAGTTGCGCCACGAAGGCTATTAATTAATTTTGGATTATGAGAAGTAGAATTGGTACTTTTATTGGATTGGGGAATTTTTGGCTGATGCGATGTTCATGAGTGTTGATTGATTTATTTGTTGTTTGAGTGGTATTTTGATGTTTTGTTTAGGATACCCAGCGATGTCATTATTATTTTGTAATATTATAGATTTAGGAAAATCAAGTTTCATATATGTTCTTCGATTATTAATTGTTGAGATGTACAGAAGTTATATGAAATTATCGGGAAAGTTCGACTCGTGATATGTGGGGAGTGGGGGTCATGGGTGGGAGGGTGGGGATCGGGGGTGAGGGTCGTGGGTGGGGTGAGGGGGGTGGGGGGGTAGTGGTGTGGGTTGGGGGCTGGGGGTGTGGATGACGGATGCGGATATCAGTATGCCAGATGATTGTTGAGCTCAGTGACACATGCGCACCGCGACGCCGCGCGTCGGGGAAATTTTTGTCGAGGTGTATAGCGTACCATGGTTTTCTCATGTGGTATTTGATACTGAAAACATTTCAATGATGTTTCGATGTATTGTGAGATTTTGGAAATTAGCATAGGTTTCATAATAATACTAAGATTATTATTATTTGAGGTGTATGTATGTTATGTTACTCATCCGCGATATTCAAATTAGGCGATGTAGCATATTTAAAAAGGAGAGCGCGATGTACCTAGATATTTTACAGTCAACGACCGTGAAATTTTTATAAGAAAGGAATCACAACAAAAGACTATCATGAGATCATGATTTAGTAGATCATTTTTATTTATATGGTTATAGAAGATAGCATCAGTATTGCTGTGAATAAAGACATTTTAAAATTATATTTAACATTTAAATAGAAGGAAAATATTTTCAGAAAATGTTTATCTTATTTCAACACCTGGATAGAGTTGATCTGTACTTGAAATAGACACATACTTACCTTATTAAATGCATATCCACTCAAATGAAAACCTCAAATTTCGAATGACATATATTTATTTTTTTAACAAAAGATACACAATTGCATTATACGCACATGAATCCCCAAAGTGGTGAATTACACTATTTACCATGTGTAGCGGATTGGAACATAAAAAGGAAGTTGAAATAGGACAAATACATGCATCTTCTACTCACTATCTACTTACATCACACAATATAAACGGAGAAAACTAATTTTATTATACCTAATGATTAATACAAAAACTTATCTAATAAAATAATTATTATACACAATATATTAATCCATTATAGAATAATGCCCATGAGGGAGAGTTAGGACAGAATCTTTTAACAGATGTCTCTTATCATCATACGGACTTAAGGCAATTTTTGTTTGTTTAATAGAATATAAATCATGTTTGCTTGCACGAATTAAATTTTGATCAACTGCTTTCTCAATATTTGACTCTAAACACTCTCTATAATCTTCAAAACTGATTTTATTTTCAATAACACTTTTCTTGACCCCTTTTATTTTTTTTGTTGTATACACCTCCCCTTTTTCCATGTTAGTTTTGCTCTGTTCTAATTCCGCACCAGTGTAAAATAGTTTTAGTGCGTACATTTTTGATCTAAGTCCAATAAAGTCAGTCATAATCCGTCCATTATTTTCATCTTTCATCATACCCAAAACCTTTTTATTCACTAAGGGAATATTATAAATATTATCCTTAGGATAATCAGAGGTGTCAAAATGTTGTTCACAATCTAGTCTGATAACGTCATAGACATTGAAATCTGCTATTTCATAAATTAAAGAGTCTGTATCAGTGTAAAGCACAGTACATTTTTCAAAACGATTTTTCATGTAATCATAATGAAAGTTGTAAATAGTGGTCTTAGCCAAATCTAAAATACACATTCCAGCATATATTGGCTTATTGAAAAATACTTCAGATTTTGCCAACTCAATAATTACAAGATTTTCATTGATCATAGTGCTACTTTTAAACTCAGGTTTTGAAATTAAAGCCTCAGCTCCATATCGACCTTCCCATTTAGTAACAAGCTTAACCGAAGAATGTTTTCGAACATTTTCCATAGTTTTTCCAAAAACAGCATTAATCATAAGTTTAAAGAGGTTTTTCTCAAAGTCATTTTTGGAAGCCTGTCTGAGACGAGTATTCAAATCAATATAGGATTTTAACCACGGAGACTGATTAAATGAAATTGCTCTATGGATTTTTGATAGTTTAACGCCCATACGCAATACCTGTTTCAAGTTTCTGTAGTGAATAATATATTTTTCTTTATTGAAGAGTGTTGCCATTAGCTTGATATTTTTAGAACCAGGAGGTGTCTTATGTTCAGGACAAGGGGGTAAATCTGAAAATAGATCGTGTAACTCATGAGGGATTTCCAAGTCTACCTCTAAAATAAAGCCTTTGTTAGAGGTATCATCAAAGTCTAAAACATTGAAAGAAGATAGTTCAACATCAGTCAACCACTCGAATCCATTATAGGGCAGATGTTGAGACATCGCCCAACCATATTGATTGTTGATATCAAAATACATGAGATATGTTTCTTCTCTAGAAGGATCGTATGAAGGAATATACTTATTATTGCATTCAGCATGCCTTTTAGAACACTGACTTAGACCTCCTCGTATACCCCTTTCAATGAACATGACCATATCTAAATCAGTCAAAAGTTCAAGCCTAGGATGATCAGATTTAAAGAGTTGATATAGCATACATTGCCAAGAATAACCAGGAAGAGTAAACGAATGAGCGGGATCTAATCCATAAGTTTTATGAGCTGCTGATCTAAATTGCTCAAACACGTCAGCCAATAACAAAATATCAGTTTTCATGTAAAGTTCGGAATAATCACGCATTGTTCGACATGAGAATGTATTCCAGACTTCTTGCGCATGTGCGTACTCACGATCTGAAATACATTTATCTTCCAATCTGCTATAAAATTCTGATTTGGGGGTTATTGACGCTCATTGATTTTAGACCAATCGTCCATAAAGTCATACGGAAATATACCTTTACGAGTGAGCAATTTGAAATGCTCAACACTCAGATTCCTGAATTCGGACTCTAAAATGGGGAAATCTGAAAGATAAGATGCGAGTTTATCTAAACTAGAAGCCATAAAACGAAAACTATCCAAAAATCTGAACTGAATACGACTGTCTGGGATGTGCTTCGTAAAGGAGATGTATCTCTCTTTGTTTACAGGAAGAACATCGATTGGCCCATCCACTTCAGCTAAAGATTTGATAAGCAAATGTCCATCATATGAACTAAGACGATGAAATAAAACAGGAATAATGTGGCTATCTTGGAAATTCAAATTACATTTTTCATGGGCAGGTCCTCTATATATACCAGTTAAGTGACAATGATCACGAACCCTTTTATCTTCTGCTTGAAAAACCTCTTCACATACATGACAACAACTCGCCTTGAAAAATTGTTTAACTTGTGCAGATGTAAGCTTCTCCATTGGAAGAGGACATTGGAAGACTGTCATCACATTTTCGGAAAAGTCAAAAAGTTCCTTAACAAACCATTGAATACAATCGACCCCTGTATGAGACTTATAAAACGATAACGAATCATCATAAGAACATTTAACATAATATCCAATACTAAATGGAACATGAGATTGATATTTTTGACTATTTTTCGCTCCATCATCTTCAACAGGAGTCAAAAGACACTCGGAATCAGCATATATAACAAAAGGTGCTTTTGTTTTGAAAGAAAAATTAGTAAACTCAACAAACCTTTGATTTTTCTCAGGAAGCTTTGGAAGAGGACCATTATTCAGATTTGCGCAATCTTTCGCATGATTTTCCAGTTTTCCAACATCATAAAAGTTATGAAGACAACGATCACAAATATACTTAGCATAGCTTGTTTTATTGACTTGCGATGAAACAAGACGAGATAAATTTTTTATCCAAACAAAGTGAGTTTTGATTGGAAGAATCATCTCCTCTTCACCACTTTGATAATTGTCTTGTACCATTAGAAGATTAATATGGTACTCAACTCTATTTTTGGTGATATAAGCAGGTACAACCTTGAAAGACTTACCCGATTTTTCCAGTTTATAAACGTTCACAGAGATATCATTTTGCTTTTCAAATCGAGGAACTTGGGGTGATGACATAGGAAACTTAATTCCTTTCAAATTAAAAACAGTCTGAGGATGAGGATAAGAAGATGTCCTTTTTGCAAAGTCACGATCAGCAGGAAACAATGCAGAGACCACAGCCCAGGCAAAACATAAATTATCAGAATTTTGAATATTAACACAAGCTTGTTTACTTTTTATTTGCAGAGGTAGATCAATATATGAACCGGCTTTAATTGAATTAAACTTATTAATATTAATAGTTAAATTTAGTATTTTAGATAAGGCCCAACCACTATCTTTTTCCTGAAACTCCTCTAATTCACTAAGCAGGGGGATTTTAATATTTTCATCAAACCAAGCATCTAAATTGGAATCCTGATATAATGGTGCGTTTTGAGTATTCAAATATTTATTTTCATGCAAGGTTATATTCGCTTTATTCACATTGAATTCTCCGCAAAATACAGCGTTAACTTTGACAGCATGATTATTTTTTAAAATATTTTTAATTCTTCTTTTAAATATAACCTTACAATCCAATAAATATCTTATGACGTCCTTATGGTAAAGATTAATCAAGACACCTGTTCGAACTCTAGATTCAAAAGCTGTACTCAGATCTTCCCATTTTACACGGTGACATGCCGTTTCTTTTTTCTGGACCCCACCACCCTTTTTTTGAAGTATTTTAAACTGTTGTCTTGAACTTTTAACATTAACCATTGCTGCTTGTAAATGTTGTTTATCGCCTATTGATTGAGCAGTTTTCAAAGCGTTGTTAATCTTCCTAACTACTCGAGCACACTCAATCAAGCCTTCTCGAAGAAGTTCTTCGGAAGACTTGACCCGAAATATTCCAAGTAGTGCAGCAATATGCTTAATTGCATTCGCAATTGCAGACATAATTCACGAAAACTGATACGATTAAGAAAAAAAAGCAAAACACGTCCGAACACTTCAAGAGACAATCTAAGACTGATGTAAATAGCTCACTCTCAATATAATGAAAAAAAAAATGACAATAATTCAAAATGCTGCTAAGAAACGGAACACTTCCGAACACTTCAAGAAACAATCTAATACTAATATTATAACTCACCCAAACCTAACTTAAAAAAGACTTTGCTGATACAGATGTTGTCTGCTGTTGGACTGCAGGTGTGTTGGACACGTGTTGAAGTCCTTTTTTTTTTTTTTTTTTGATAATCCTCTGTGATACAGGTGTTCTCTGCTGTAATCTTTTTCCTTCCACTATTGCGCCAATTCCAAATTGAATATTTGGAGATCCTATGAAAAATATATTATTTATTTTCTGCAATATAATTTTGATGACTTTACGTACCTTCAATCTTAATGATTTGCTATTAATTCAAGCAGTCTTCAAATGTAGGTATCCAATTTTTGCAATGAAGTGGTCTGTTAAGCGTTGATCTGAGTAACAGAAAAAATAGCTGCAACAATTTTCTTACAAAACACAACCCCAAAACCCACATTTCGTATTTTTGGTGATAATAAACTCGAATTATACAGCATTTTTCGAATTGAAATATTAAAAATCACTAATTTCAGCTCCAATCGATTTTTCAAAAAAATTAAATCAAATTAAAATTATTAGAACATCATCTATAGACTCTACTAGGCAGGTACTTAATTTGGATAAAATTCTCCTATCCAAATTATCACAATAAACAAGGAAATAGTGAGGTTTTTTATTTACTTCAAAATATTATAAAAAAGTGTGTTTGTGCTATTCAACATATTATATTTCTAGATACAAAATAATCATTTTGCATCAGACTTTTATTATTGATGATTATTATTAGTCAATGTAGCCATTAGTTATTATTTATTATCACACAAGATTTCTTAAACAAAATAATATGATTGCACTGTTTTCGAATATATAATAAAGTGAGAAATTATTTTGGCGAAAACATTGTAAGAGAACAATGACATGTGGATTGAAAAAAGTAAAATAACATAAATAAATAGATGACTCACCTTCTATGAAAAGATAAATTTTTCTTCTATTCAAGTTGCGTACTCTCTCGATGAATAGCTTATGGGCACCACAGTCGTGAGGGGAAATCCTTATCAATCAATTTAAACCGAATTAATAGATTTGCATAACTTTTTTCACTAAAAATAATATACATTGAAAAATAGTCAAAATATAACTTGAGAATGTGGCTTACCTTAGTCAACTTCTAATGTGCTGGTATTGAATCTATGTAGAGAATTGCGGATATGCTTCAAAAACCGAACCATGTATCGACTTCAACTATTTATAAAGAACTGAACTGACTTATTTTTTCTTGATCTAATCAGCCGAACCAGACTAGGGAGGGTGGGAAAGTCTAAACGAAACCCATTAAAGTTCAGGTTTCACAACTGTGAATGCCTCAACAGAGGGATAATTATAGAGACCACTTACATCTCTATACCATTAGGTGTTAACTGATAAACGGCGTCTAGACTAGGTACTAGACGAAAATTGTATCACATCACATAGTTCATGTATACAAATTGATCATATTTTTTTGTCTGCATAAAGCGTTCAATCATTTTATTACATACTTATAAAATTCACATTTTCAACTAATTTTATTTTAACCAATTGAAATTTTATTCAGCATGTTAGTAGTACATAATTCACTTGAAGATATCTATCTATACATGGGGTTATATTATAGAGAGGTGGTATAATTAATGCATTGAAAAGATGTACACAGTTGATAATATGTATTCCAACTGACACATGTATGTATATGAAAGTGTTTAATATACGTGAAGGTGAATTATTTCTAGCAAGTGAATTATTTTTCAGAGAGGCTACTAAACATAGGAAAAAAAACTCCAATTTAAATCATATCCAACCTATTTTTTTTTATGAGACTCCAATAATTTTTCGAAAAATTCTAGGGAGTAGTCTTATATTTGGATGTTTTATGTGATTGATGAATAATTATTTAAATTAGAAATAACTTTCTAGAAGAGGGATCGTCTGATAATTCTACACTTTCAACTACGTCAGCATTACTCATCATCACATTGTTATTCATGTATCGTTTCTTTATGGTTTTTAGTTCTGGAATCAAATCTGTACCTAACAACAGGTGATACAGATTGAGGTTGGTGTTGCCGGCTGCGTGCAGCGTTGTCGCTTATGATGTTTTGTGGAGAGATGAGGGGATTTAGAAATTCGGGTTTTATGGTTGACGTGTGAAGTGATGTTGATGCTTGGGGCGAGTTGTAGGGTTGATGACAATTGACAGGATCGAGGTGAGGACGGTGTAGTTAGTTATGATGTTTTATGAGGAGATAAGGGATTTTGGAAAGGTAGGTTTGATGGTGAACGTTTGAAGTGATGTTAACGTTTGAGATGTTTTGATGCGCCACCTGGCGATGATTATTTGTAATAAGGATTACCCCATTATTTTGAATCAGATATACAATATGATATACATAAATATAAAAATGTTTTGAATCTTCTGTGTGATTGGTGCAATTTGGTGTTCCGAGGTGATGAGATGAACACCTAACAACCTGAAATACTCCGATCAACAACAACGTGATGGTGTTGATGATGGTGATGGTGTTGATGATGGTGATTGTGTTGATGATGATGATGGTGTTGATGATGATGATGGTGTTGATGATGATGATGTTGATGATGACGGTGATGGTGTTGATGATGAGGGTGATGGTGTTGATGATGATGATGATGATGGTGTTGATGATGATGATGGTGTTGATGATGATGATGTTGATGATGACGGTGATGGTGTTGATGATGATGTTGATGGTGTTGATGATGATGATGGTGTTGATGATGATGATGATGGTGTTGATGATGATGATGGTGTTGATGATGATGATGGTGTTGATGATGATGATGGTGTTGATGATGATGATGTTGATGATGACGGTGATGGTGTTGATGATGACGGTGATGGTGTTGATGATGATGATGATGGTGTTGATGATGATGATGGTGTTGATGATGATGATGTTGATGATGACGGTG